>JACBFG010000009.1:1708122-1733132 GCA_013435955.1 Diaporthe sp. HANT25 | reverse complement strand
TATTATAGGCCTTTTAAGCTTAAAGTAGCTTATTTAGTTTAAACTTATAAGTAATTATAAATACTTTTACTTTTTAATAAAAAATATTTTATTATTTTTATAAATTATAATTCTACTTATAGTATTATTAATTATACTAGTTTTAATACTATATTTATAAATTATATAAACTAGTAGCTTATAAATATAAGTATTTATTTTAGTAAGTATTATTTAAATATATACTACTTATTAAAATATTTAAACTTAATACTAAATATATTATCTTAATTAGCTATTATTAGTAATAATAAGATATATAAGGTAAATAAGACTTTAGTTTTAAATAAGTTTTAAAAACTAACTATATTCTTAATAAAGGCTTAAATAAATAATAATATATATTAGTAATTTATATAAGGCTACTATAATAATACTAAATTTTATATTATAATTAAGTTCCTTACTATACCCTCTAATATATAGTAAAAAGCTAAAGAATACTACTTATAGTAAAATACTAATAAGGATATTATTTTTATTAAAAAGCCTAATTACTTATTTTAAGTAGTTAATTATCTACTATATAACTAGAATAATAATAAAAAGAAATACCTTATTATTCTTAAAGCATTAGTACTTACTCTTTTATATAAAGTATATAATATAAAGTACTACTATAAAAGGAACTAAATAATAGCTAATTTAAAAAAAGTATATTTTTAAAAGAAAAGGCATTTAGTAATTAAATATTATAATACTTATCTATAATATAGTATTTAATAAAAGAATAACTAAATGCTAATTAGTAACCTAAAGCTTATTTAAGTACTAAAAGAACCTATATATACTATTACTATTAATTTTATTATAGGCTTACTAATAGTATTATTAGTATCTAGCCTTTAATAACTTAAGAGTTTTAATATATTTAATACTCTTATACTTATAATAAATAAGATATTAAAGTATACTCTTTTAATCCCTAAATATACTATATATACTACTAAAGATTAAATATCTATATTAAGTTAATAGCTATTACTTAGTAACTAGCCTTACTTAAAAGTAATTATCTCTAATAAGAATATTAAATTTATTTTTAAGTTTTAAAGAATACTATAAAAGGCTTTTAAAATAAAACTTTATATAATTATAGTTTATTACTTATAAGCTAATAATTAGTCTAAGTATAAAAATTAGAATATTAAACTTACCTTATAATACTATATTTACTAATATTTTAAAGATAATTAAGTTAATATAATTCTAGCTTTATAATAAAATCTAAATAAAGCTTATTTATAAACTCTAAATAGTATAAGCCTATATAAGTTTTTATTTAGGTTTAAAATTAATAGCTTTATAGATTAAATTATAAATATTCTCTTTAAAGAAATAATAAATATTAGGTTTATAAGAGAGTACTTATATTAAAATATATAATTAGTAATAAACTTTATTATTATAAAAAATAAGTAACTTTATAATAATAAATATTATTAAATTAAATTTAATATTAGTAATAAGGTTCTTTTTAAAATAAGTAAAGTATATTAACTAATATTTAAGAATTAAAATCTAAAGCTTATACTACCTTAAGAGAGACTATATATAGTAGTTAAAAAAGTTTCCTTATTAGCTTATAAGTTAAACTTTAATAATTTATATATTTATTTAATAGTTTTAATTTAATATTTATTATTTTATTCTAAAGAAGATACCTTTAAGTAGTAATTATTATTACCTTTACCCTTAAAGTATATAAATAGTTAAAATCTTAATAAGGTAAATACTAATTTCTTTAAAATTAAGTAAATTTTAAATACTTAAACTATTTAAAGTAAAGTTAAGTACTTAGTATACTAAAAGAGATTTAATATATATTATAATAAATAAAAATCTATAAAAGATATTACTTAAGATACTATAAATAAATTTTATAAGTATTATAGTTATTTTAAGACTTAACTTTTATAGCTTTAATAGTATTAATTTTATAAAGCTACTTCTTTATAACTAACTATACCTTTACTACTACTTATAAAACTACTACTTATAAAGGAATTACTTATAAAGGAACTACTTATAAATTTATTACTTATATAGTTATTACTTATACCTTTAATATAAGGGTATTATAATTTAAGATAATAATAACTTAGTAATAAGGATATTATACTTTTTTTTACTAGCTTAGTATTTATAGTAGTATTAAAGGGGTTTATTAATAATCTCTATTAATAGACTATTTCTATAGTTAAATAGCCAATTTATAGACCATTCTATAGCAACTCAATCCAAGACCCCGATACACACAAACAGACCCCATAGGTACTGCCACAATGCCGCTACGAAAGAGACTGGGCGTTGCGGCCATATTCACAACAGGTTTCCTGTTAGTTTCCCAATCTGCTGGTTCTGTCCGGCACTTTCGGCCACTGACTCTGAGACAGTGCTTTTGGGAGCTCTCTTGGCTGTGCGGTCATTCGGGTTCAATTACTTCACGACACAGACACGTTCTGGCAAGTCACCAAGGCATATGCCTTTGCGTAAGAGAAACTGCACTTCTGCACAATTGCGTCATGCATATGCTAACTTGTCATCTGTATCGGTAGTACTGTCGAAAACACAGTCGGAGTTATTTGCTGCTGCATGCCGGTCATCCCGGGCATTACCAAACCCATTATAGAGTCAAAACTTTGGTCAAGTCTAGCTTCGCAAGTCAACCGTTGGACACCTAAAAGCTCCCGTAGAGGCATGCAGTATGATCAAAAGCAGGACGGCCAAGGAACAGAATCCCAAAAAGGTGCTCACAATGTCTCTAATTGGTCTATCGATGAGTTGAATCAGCAACCGTGGCAGGTCCGAACACTTCGGCCGGATATAGAACTAGAACCTCTCAACGGACGGTGACATGGTGTTGCTGATTGGAAAGCTGAGGATTAAGGAATCGCGATGTTTGGTGTGAGGGAAAGGTGGAGGTTAACGATGAATCATTGCGAAGTGATCTCTAGATATTCTGTTCATCTCTCATTACCTGTCTATATTCAATACCCGGGTGTATTCAGGACGAACGTTATACTACGCAAGAGGAAAAAGTAAATTTGTCTGGAATCATTTTAAAATTTGTTTCTCTCCCAAATGTTGTCGTAGGGCTCCTAGGGACGGCGTCCAATGGTAAAGGGTGGATGGTCGTCCCCGTGATCGGGAAAAGATACCTATCACTTTTCTACGACAACTAATGACGAATGCTGGAGAAGTGCGAAGTAGATTGTCGAGGTCTGCCTCCAACCAGAGTTGAGTGTGGGGGAGATCAAGGAAAGCTAGACTCCTACCACACCTAATTCAAGACTAAAAGTGAATCTCATCAAGTCCTCCTATGCCTTCCAAAATGACTCTTATCATCAGGGATTTCTTGCTGCAATCTTAGCAGACAAGCTTGCCGTCGATAGCACCGACGAAGGAGTCTGTTTGGGTACCCGTCAGAGGTCTGAGGGGCGGAGTGGGGATCGGGAGAGTGGGCTCAACGTTGAACTTACCCAGAATGAAGACGTCGTAATACTCGTCGCTTCCATATCCACCGCACGGGCCATAGCAGCCGAAGTTCTCACCAAAGTGCTGGTCGCCACCATAGAAGGTGTTGTTGCAGCCGGTGACGGAATCGGTGAAGCCGCCGGACGGCGGAAAGATGAATCGGCAGTCGTCAACAGACCAGCCGAAGCAGGCGTTGAGGTTCAGCTGAGACCACTCCTTGGTGGTGTCATCGCTGTCATCGACCTTGCAGCTGGCTCCAAGCAACGGAGAACGACCCTTGACGCCGTTCAGGTTGGACAAGGTGAAGTTGGAGCAGGATTTGAGGAATCCGTCGGCGGCAAAGGCGGTGCCGCTGAGGGCCAGAGAGATGGCGACAATGATAGGGGAAACCTTCATCTTGATGATCAATTTTTTCGCGAGATTGTTTGATGTTGACTGTTCTGCGCTGAAGGGATGTACTGGAATGGTAAGTGTTGACTTGTGGAATGTGTCTGCTGTGGCGGGGAAAGGTGCAGGAAGGGCTTTTATTACTCCACACAATTCCAACGCAAGCCACATTTAGCCTTAATTAAATTGATCCAGTCACTGTCCGTCCTACTCGGAGGAAAAAGCATATTTTCGAATTCAGAAGTCGAAAACAGTGAATTGACGAATCACTGCCTTGAGTGACCGTGTGACTCCAAGCCAGGCACTCAATGAATTTGTGACTGCACCAAACGGTTTGAGGGAAGCAGGTATCTATCTTTGTAACGACTGCACTCTCACCCAGACTCCTTCCACCCAAACGATATCAAGACGATCAGTGCTCACGCTTTCTTATACCTACACCACAATCAGATGCCGCAATACAAGCAAGCTGTCAATATGCAAATGATCATCAACCTCATTGCTCTCAGCTTCGCCTTCACTGGTCTGTGCCAACCAAGGACGGCAAGTGAGTGTGTGAGACTCTGACAAAGCCTGTACCTGCCCGAAAAGCTTGGAGAGCATACAAACTCCTTGAATCATTCCTCACCAGCCAAATAATTTCCGAGTATGCGACTGTATTTATTGTTTCTCTAGCCACGAGCGTATTTCCAATATCCGTGTGCCTCTGGGGAAAACTGCTAGCCATCTGGATCGCCACGTCTAAGTGGTTGATAGCAGCCTTGGAACTGTGCCGACCATGACGAGCATCAAAGTCAAGCTATGATCGGGGTGGTGACAGAGCACGGACTTGATTTCGAGCGACCGGATGCGATGCTCCATGAGCATGGCCGCCGAGGTGCACTCGGCAACACTTTTGATGCAGTACTACATTATGCACGCCCCTTGAGTTCACCGGGAAAGAGATGTATTCACTTAGCATGGCATCGCTACTGTCAAATCCCCAACTCGTGGGCAGATGTTCAGAATGAAGTCTGAAAGTTTAGGCAGCGAAGGTGGTGTCATAAATATGCTACAAGAAGCAACACGATCCATTTGCGACGGGTCCCCGTATTGATTGTGGCAGAAGCGATCGAACTGTGCTCTCCGCTATGTTCTTGTCAGTCATCAAGGAGGAAAAGTGATGCAAATATTGAACAAGGCTTCTACTTCAATAGGCCCTCTGACCAAGACTTTCTGCAAACCCAATTCACACACACCTTTACCCGCTTGCACCGGAGCTACAAGTAACGCCCAGGCTGCTGGGCGTATTCGCGCACTGGTATTTTGCGGTACCCGAGCCGGCCTTAACCGTCATGCCACTCATCGCAATGCCGCAGGACCCGGCCTTGGGGCAGTTGATGTTGGCCACGACGGGCGCGTACTTGGTGCTCGTGGTGCCCGAGAAGCCAGACACCATCACGCCCGATATCTTGGCCGTGCTGGGGTTGCTCGCGCAGTAGTCCGTGTCCGAGTTGTAGCAGCTCTGGACCTGGAAAGCGTAGTCCGAGCTGGCGACGGTGAAGTCCTTGAGTGTGACGTTGGACACGACAGCGGTGCCGTACGAGGAGCCCCCCGCGTACAACTTGATGCCCGCGGCCTTTGTCGAGGTGGACATCTTGGCCCCGGACACGAACACGTTGGACACGGTGTCGGTGCGTCCGGCCTTGGAGCCCAGGCTGCCGACACTGATGCCGTGGCTGCCGGTGCAGCTGATGTCGTAGACCTCGACGTGGTCGGCGCCCGGCTTGAAGGCCACGCAGTCGTCGTCGTTGTTCACGGTGGCGCCGTTGATGGTCACGTAGGTGGAACTGCCAATGTCCCAGCCGTCCGTGTTCTTGGGCAGGTTGCTGCTTGTGCTCACGGCCGACAGGGTGATATTGGTATATGCCACATTGCTGGAGCCACCCGTCACGGAGTGGAACACGTTGGGGGCATTCTTAAAGCTGAGGTTGGACACCTTTGCGTTCTTTGAACCGGTGATGTACAATAGGGTCGGGCGAGCGTATGAGCTGTCTGTAGCAAACTTGTCCCATGAGGCCTGCCCGGCGCCGTCAAAGACACCCGAGCCGGTGGTGCTTGTCACCGTAAGCCCGTCGATGTTCTGTGCCAGGAAGACAGCAGTCTTGCCGTTCCAATAAGTCGTATCGGAGGAGACCTTGAGCAGTCCATCGACTTGTATGGTACACCCCTTGCATCCGGCGAAGCTAAGCACAGAGTTGACGTAGTATGTAGTGCCAGCGGGGATCACAATGGTGCCGGACGGGCACGCAGCGATGGCAGATTGGATAGCAGGAACGTCGTCGGTAGAGCTACTGCCACCAGCCTTTGGTGTACAAGTTGCTGCCCGCGGCGCGACCCTAGATGGTGTAGCGCCCACCAGGGCCGCGCTGGCAACGGTGAGGAAGGTGAGGAACAGCATGATCGTCGGCTTGATGAGCACTTGAGCAACCCAGAAGCCAAGACTTCCTGCAAGACTTATATGGGACGGACCAGACCATGGTTGCTGCAATATAGCTTTGTGCTTCTTGCGCTCTCACAGTGGTATTCTCTTCGCGACGGAGCCATAACTCCCAGCCCCCGGAGATGAGCAACTCACCGACGCGGTGATAGATCGCTCGCGAATCATAGCACTCGTCGAAGAGTGTCCATATGATGATCCCCTCTTCTTCCCTCTGGCATGGCGAGCCCTTGGTCTTCCGTGTCCTAAAACGGCCGCGGCCTTGCCCGTTTAGGGAAGGCCATTCGCGTGGACGCCAAGCGATCAAGCTTCCGATTTGTGGGTTCCCTTTTGGCCATGTTTTCACATGCGGGCAGCCTAATTCTCCGGGGTCCCTCCCCTTGCTTTCGCCCTGCGCGCCACAATGCCAGAGCAATTTTATGAACGGCAATGCAGACTACCAATCGTGGCAGCTTGGACGTCGGAAACTTGAAATAGGTCGTAGGCCACCCGTCGAGGTCTGCAGATTTCAGCATCTTGGTATGTAGTACGAACTCAATTCTGTCATTCCCCGCAGGGGTCTCATTGGTTTTGAATCCCTGACCTCTGTTTTTGACGCAGGAGCTGGCTCATTCAGTCCGCAATATGAAACGGGACCAAAGAGCCCGGCTTCAGAACATTATAACGAATCATGGTTATAGACTTTTCAGAGTGACTAGTATTCCTTACATAAATGAATAGCACTACGTAGTATCGTATCGTTTGAAATGAGATCGGGTTTGCCAGCCATACTAAGTACTGCAGAATGCCAGATGAGGCGAGCAACCCCAAGGGCTCTGAATCGTATTGACACTACTTACATAAGGCACCTTCTCAACGACTCCCAACGCATCATATACCCTTGAATTCTTGGGTATCCACTTCCCCGGACTCTAAGCATGCGAGCCCCTTGCGACTCGGGCAGTACAACCTGGGGAAAGTGGGTGTCCACTGCGCGAGTCCTCCGCGAATCCGAATTTACTAGGAAAGGCTGGCATGCAGGACTGTGGATCTCCTTACGAAACATATCTAGGTACTTGGATAATCACAGGCCCTCTGAAAGTGAGAATTGAAGAGATGTTTATTGGATGCTTCCAGCTACTTCTCTTCAGGTCAATTATTCGCCGCTTTTCGGCCTAGTTGCCAACACGTGACGGATCAGGGTGGAACTACATTCGCTTTGTTGGCTGGCGTTCGTATTAGATAATTTTACCTTTACGGTTTAAAAGCATTCTCTGACCAATTCATTACCTCAAAAGAACTCCAAGGGATATTTCATGGACACATAGAAAGACAGGCTCAGGTCTTGAGTCATGCAAGATCCATAGTGACCTGTTCAAGAAATAAAATGAATAAGGAAATCTGCTCTTTGGCAACTGTCCTCGTGACGTTTCAAAATCAGGAGAATGCGCATGCTGCCAAGCAAATGCATTATTCTGGAGACAAGTCAGCCATGGCTTCGTACATGAAGTTCATACGTTGGACCTCAACACATGGCATTGTCAGTGATGACCAAAGAGGAAATCGACTTTCTTGATGGTCTAAGTCCCAAACTAATCTCCTTTGGAGACAGTAACGTGGTGAGTTTTCCGACCAGAGCTGCAAGTTGTCCATTTGAGTCAGTAATTATTATATCTTGAAGTCTACTGTAAGTAAAAGTGCGTTCGAATAAGCTCATTGGCGATCAATTATGGGCCAACCATTTTCCACTTCCAACCGTCTTGTCAATGACTTGCGTCCTGAATGGAAGCGAGCTCGCAGGGGGGAGTCCGAGGAGGCAGCATCCCGTGTTGACGCGGCTGACCTGAGGGTGGATACTAGTACGTCAACAACTGACCGCCTACAGATTTTTGCAGACAAATAGGTAGAGAACTTAGTCGCCGGTATCGGTAACATCCATCCTGTGAAGAAGAGCACCAAAGTGAAACCAGGGACAAGTGGAGAGGACGACTGCTGGAGTTGGTGCGGATACCTGCCCATCAATACTGTACTATTGAGGTGTGTTGTTAGCTCTTCAGTGCAGAGCTTGCCGGGGCGTGTAGAATATTAATTGCATGTTGGGAGTTTTTCGTCTGTCTCTTTCTCTCCCTGAGCCTCTTCTGTCATCTCTATTTACGCGTGCCGTCTACATCTACTTACTTACTTGACGAAATATCAAGATAAAGATCTTACTCGACATGGATCATACACTTCCTTCTCCCCCAAATCCCTCCCTGAACCTTGTCATCATCAACACAGATACTTCTGTCCCAATTGTCAACGCTGAGCGTGGCAGCTACGGTGCCATCTTCCACCGGGTCCTTGAGGCTGCCGCATTACGGAAAAAATCACCAATCCAGATCAATTCCACCGAGTTCGATGCAGTGAATGGTGTACTGCCTTCAAAGAGTCCAAGCTACCTGACGAGTATAGACGCAATTCTTGTCTCGGGATCTGTGCACACAGTCTACAAGTCACGGGGCAAAGACTGGATTGCAAGACTCGACGCCTTCCTGGGTTACGTTTACTCCAAACATCCTCACATTCGAATCTTCGGTAGCTGCTTTGGTCATCAAATCATCTGCCAGAGTCTACTACGAAGACTAGGGGTCAACGCCTATGTCGAGAAGAATCCCGCGGGGTGGGAGCTGGGTGTCCACAAGATCGAGCTTACCGAAAGTTTCCGCAAGGACGTGGGACCTCTAGTGACAAAGAATGTCGACCGAGACGGTCTCAAAAGCCTGAAAATCCAACTTGTCCATGGAGACCATGTGAAGCTCCCCATGTCCACTGACGGAAACCTTGTGTTGCCACATTCTTGGTCACTTGTCGGAAGCACACAGAAGTGTACTGTTCAGGGAGTCTACCAACCTGGCCGTGTTCTCACATTCCAGGGCCATTTTGAATTCGACGGATGGACGAACGCAGAAACGATCAAGGCTTTTGGTGAGCATTGGGACGATGCTGAGAAAGTCGCTGAGGGAGTCAGAGGGGCAGTAGACATCGACGACGACGGCCCAAGAATCGCGGAGATGGTGTTGTCATTCTTGACTGAGGGCCGGGATACGGTCAGAGACGCAAGCCATGTGATGGACCTTGGGGAGTACGTGCAGGTGACAAGCAATGTGGGATGGGTGCCATGGAACCGCTTGAGCCGCCTATTAGGCTGGTTTGAGGATGTCATGTCGAGAATGAGTCCGTGGTAAGCTTGGATCTCTCCCGGATTTGACAGACTGATGCATTAGACAATCTGTGGATGGTCAATTTCCCAAGGACGCTGCTCAGCACGGGAGGATTCACAGCTATAAGGTGGGACATATCAATGAGACGGCAGAGGTTTGAGGACCTTTGGCTTTTAGTATGTGGCTGAATCACCAAGAAGAAACGCGCGACATGGAAACATAATCAGAAAAATGAAGGAAGCATCCCTCCCGGCGTCAACACAATCTACAGACAAGCCGGCGGGGCTTCGGCGCGGAGGATGGGCTCGCGGCCTCACAGGTATGGTGGAGTGGCAGAGTGCCAGCACTGAGTGGAGATGGAGAGGAGCATGAGGAGCTGCCCCCAAAACTCTAACCACCAGCCGGCCACCACTCGTGTTTTCATTTATCCCACACGCTGTTTTCACACGGACAAAGCTATTGCCCCAGTCGCCTCTCCGACCGGGTGTTATGCGGGTGGGGTGAGTGGTGGGAGACGAGAGCGAGGACGCCGGACGAGATAAGAGACGCATATATCATAAAAGAGCTAGCATTATGTCCCATTCCAGGACGTTCAATGAACAGTCAGAGGTTTTGAATACATCATAACTCCTCAAGGCTGTTTAGCAGTAAGCTGTAAACCCACATTGTACTACTGCACGTTCTGGTCCATCAGGGCAGATACTTTCCGGATTTGGATCTCATAAGAGACATGTCACTTGTGTTCTCCATCTGCAGCCAAGACTCTCAGCTTCACAGGACCTTTAGCAAGCCAGGTAATACATAAGATCACTGAACCTGCTGACCATGGCCGGTCCATCCGCGAAGAACCATGTTCTTATCACTTTTCAGTTACGCCGCGGGAGTTGGGCACCCTCTCTTTTGTTTACACATTGGAAGCTAAGGCGTGCATAGCCTTCAGTTACATCCAAGACCCACGTGCAGAGCCCCTGATATCTCCCAACCGAGGTTTGAGCAAGATAGATAGACGGACCGATTGCTGTGCCGCAGACATACTTTTGGCGACCGAAACTGATTTTTCTGCCAAACCCGTGTCCAAGGAGTTTCTTTCACTTCCCTCTAATCTCGTGCCTTGGTTGAGGGAAGCTCCTTTCAGAAAAGGCATTGCCTTTAAAGAATCGAATCAACGGCACGACCCAGCGGGGCATAAACGAGAGCCCTCAAAATGGCAACCTCAACACTTGAGACAGATGGTGACAAGGTGACGCCGGTGTATACCTTCGATGATACGGCCCTTAACCGTATCATGCCAGTATGCCAGGTCATCCGCTTTCAAGACATCATGGATGCCGATATCTTGCGCGAATCTCTGGAGACGCTACTAGACATTGGAGACTGGAGGAAGCTTCGAGGTTGCTGGAGCCTTCATGTAAGCAGAAAATGGATATTTTGATTGCTTTGAGACGTATTGACAGAAGACCAGGACAATGGAAAACTCTTCATCCATGTTCCGCGCACTGCCACGAAAGCATGCCCAGCCATACGTTTCAAACACACGGAATTGACCATGTCCATCGAAGCTCATCCCTTGGTGTCTCAGATGGCACGACCACGAGATGACTGCTCTTCCGTACAGGCATCCATGTCATCTTTGGTTCGTTTTTCATCCTCCCGTCTGGAATTCAGATTAGATTATTGACCAGTCGCAGACAGAACTCTGGCCGGTTCTAATTCCGCCAGAATGGCCGCAAGACGTGTCACACCTCACGGACCCGAAGGGAGACTACCCGATCCTGGGACTTCATGTCATGTCTTTTGACAATGCAACAATCATCGTAATTAACTATAATCACGTCCTCATGGATGGCGGCGGCTTTAACGCCTTTATGAAAGCATGGACAAATGTGATTAATGGCAAGCAAGCCGACGTTGCCCCCTTGGCTGGCGCGTGGAGCGACCCGCTTGATATCATCCGCGATGATATTGGAATAAAAGGCGCGGACGAGTTCCTCTTGCAACACAGGGTCATAAACATGGGGGAATTCCTACCTGATGACCAGGGCACGACAGTGCAAGATCCAGGATGGGATATGTCTGCGCCCGAGTCCCGCTGGCGTGTCATATGTCTGACGTCTCGAGCTGTGGACGTGATCTTGAAGCAAGCAAGAGACACCATCCCTCCAGACTCTTTCGCCACAGAGGATGACATGATAGCTGGCTGGGTCGCCAAAACTGTGGCCGGCTTTCTGCCACCCGCTAGGCCCGTCAACCTCATGCGGATCTATGATCTGCGCCGCGCACTGACCAAAGCCGGAATCCTGAAGCCTGAGGCTGCATACGTTCAGAACATGTACCAAATGGCTTGGACTTTAATGCCAGAGGCAAAGGATCTCGCAGATGCGCCACTGGGAAAGATCGCAGTTGATCTCCGCTCATGTCTCTCCGAGCAGACCACAATTGGCCAGATTCGGGCATCAATTAAGGCGCGTCAAGACTCAGGCATGACACCGTTGTACGGAGACCCCAAAGGCATGATCTTCACCGCCAACAGCCGAGCGAAGAACCATAACTGTAAGAGAATCGACTTCTCCGGGGCAGTGAAACGCATGCCTGCTGTTGATGGAAAGCGTAAACCCGCGGACGAGAAGATGTTGATGCACGTTGGTATGCCTGATTATATCGAAGCGCTTGTCCAACTCCCAGGTCCGCCCCCAGGACCGAACTTCATCCAGGGAGCAGTCGACTGTAATGATAACAGGACTATTTGCACCTTCCTGTCAAGTGCGATGTGGCCCAAGATGGAGGAAGCATTGAAGAAGCTGGACCAGTTGGCCGATCTAGAGTAGAATGCACAGGAAAGAGATTCTGACTGTATTCAGAAGGCTCAACAGTTTCGTTTATTATTTGCAATTATCATTTTATGGCGTGGAGACCCTCTATATACAAATCTCATCAATCTGCTCGAGTAGCCTTATGTGCCATGTGAAAAGTGTGATAGCGTTGGAGGGGTCTGTCGATAGACTTGCTTCTACATTCAATTAGACAAGTCATAGACCATTCCTTAGCTTCTCAATTCAAGGCCCTCGGTACACACAGACAAACCCCATAGATACTACCACAATGACGGGACATTACACAAGGAGAGGTGGAAGAAGCGAGTGTGAGATACCTCAGTGCTTCCCGCAAGCTTTTTTTACATAATCGATGTAGGAGGACACAGGTCCGTGAGCATCAGCAATACATGAGCCATTTGCTTTGCAACCTAATCGAAGTCGTTTAATCAACTCGTGCACGGTGCTGTGGATTAATGTGCTGAAATCTCAGCACTGGAATACATATGGCCAGATGTAACACATGGAGTCTTCTACGGTGGTTGGCGTCTGCGGCGGCAGCCTTTTTGCCTCTTTGGAAATTTCATATGAGCAAGAAAATGATAGAGTCGTACCGGCTGGGGCAACAAGTCCCTTGCTTCTTCTAGCTGACTGGCTGGCTAAGTGGCCGTGTCCGAATCACATTATCGGAAGCGCTGTGCTATGCTGGAAGACGTAGATGCCGCCTGATCTTCGTGGAGGGAGAAGTCACCTCTCGGAGGGCTTTTTCGATTATGCGCGACCTGAGCGTAATGACAGACAAAGGAGGGGAGAGTGGAAGAGGCAGACGTCCCCATGAAGGGGATTCCAGGCAGTGATTTGAGAGGGTGACATAGTGATGAACAAGAGAGGTGAAGGAAATACCACCATTACCTCTAACCATCCCCTTCCTTGACTGGACATTCATCGCTCCTTCGTTGATCACGTAGCTGCCAAACCAAATTTTGGTAATGCCATACCTTTGCTCGCCTGCACCTGCCCGATTCCTGGGATCAAGTTGCAGGTATGCAATGCGCGGCAGACTACATCACCGGGCCTCGCCCATCGCAAAAAGACGACATACGCTCTCTTCACCACTGCAATTCTACAGCGAGCCAGATCCTGGATATGCTCCCCGCCGTCCTACATCAGAAGGCAACGAAACAGATCCTACCTCGCTACCCTTCTGCAACGACACCCGATACCGCTGCTTCACGTTGAACGGCCTCGAGACAGATGAGATAAACAAGAACCATGAATGTTGGCGGCATCATCAGCGTCGCGGTGGGAGGCATTTGCGTGACCGTCATGCTCATCATTCTGCTGTGCAGAATAGGAGCCTGGAGCTTTTGTGAAGGGCTGGAGAGGAGGCACGTCGTCTGAGCTCGATGGTGTGACCATCGATCACCAAGGCAATCGAAGGCGGACCAGGATCTGCCGGGACTACAGTAAACACAACACACCATGGGTTGGGGCTTGGGTAGTACACACACCTTCACACAGCCGAATACAGGAGAAACACTATCATCAGGGCTGGATGGAGAGGAGAAGGTCAGGATAAGCATGATATGGGATTTAGGCAGATGCCCTTCCTAGGTTAGCCCATCTTCATGATAATGCGGCTTGGCGGCACAGACGAATAATCACTGGTCGACTTCCAAAACGCGTCCCTTGCATCTCATCCTGGCGCGGCTGACGCGGTATCTGGAAATCCGACGTCCACTGGGGATGAGTGATTAGACTGTGCAGCCTACAAATATGCGGTCTGCCCTTCCAAGCTCCTGCGGCCGTGTCCTGCTTCTCTCTTGCCCCCAACCACCCCCCTTCACCCAGAGCCCGCCTATCAAGGTATACAAGCAACAATATGGCTGTCCTGAACATCAACCAAGAAGGCTTTGACCGCCGCCTCGTTGTTGTCCGGACCATCCTCGATCGGCACCACTTGACGGCTGCCTCCGTGACACCAGTCGAGTACGACGAGCGCTGTCCATTCCCGTACAATAACTTCCTCTACAAGCTCGAACTCTCCTCCCCAGCCACCGCGGCCAACTTCGCCCCGAAGCCATGCACCATCCTGCCTCCCGCCGGCGGTATATCCACGCTGATCCTGAAGCTCTCCAACCCCAAGGCAGAGGGACTGAACAACATCAACCGCGTCGAGAACGACGTCATCACCTCCTCGCTCATCCGAGAGTCCCTCTCTCAGCATGCCCCCGAGATGGCCGACATCGTCCCCGCCATCTACGCATGGGAACCCTTCGCCGACCCGTCCCCTGACGCAGACGAGTCAAGCTCGGGCTGGACCCTGATGGAGCACCGGCCCGGGTCAAACCTGGACGGGCAATTCTCGCAGTTGCCCCAGGACGAGCAGCAAGCCGTCATGGACCAGGTCGCCACTATTCTGACCGCCATCCAGTCCGTCCAGCTGCCTGCGGGCGTCATTTCCCTGGGCGGCCTGACCATCGCCGGCGACGGCAGTATCGTCATCGGCCAGCGCTCCCTTCTCCCCGGCGGGCCGTGGCCCTCGTATGCGGACATGTGGGCCGCCAAGCTGCGCTTCCAGCTCGACGGCGACGCCGAGCACAGCAGCGTCTTGCGCGGGTGGAGGACCAATGAACCACTTCGGGAAAGACTGGACGCCTTCATCTCGGGCACAGTCATCGAACGGGTGTTGCAACGCGGGGGCGTTGATGCCGACCAACGGGTCCTGACCCACGGCGATTTCAGTAAGACCCTTTCCTTCTCTTATGAACTGATCCCCTGACAGGTAGCTTTCTTGCTTTGTGCGCCATACAGCCATGAACAACATGCTCTACGACCCCGCTACGAGGCGCGTCTCTGCCCTGCTCGACTTCGACTGGGCCGCCGTCGCGCACCCGGCGAACGAGTTCTTCTCGGGCCTGCACGACCTGCAAGGCAGCACGCACCCGGACGACGCGGCCCTGCAGTCCGCCGTGCTCACGGGTGCATTCGACACCGTCACCAGCACCATCACCACAAACATTACCGATCCCGCCGCCAGACCCGATGAACCCGGCGCCGACGAAGCCAGCAAGGCCTGGGCCCTTGCCCGCTCCTGGGACGCCTCGCTCCTCAGGGCGGGCGGGCTGCGCCCCAGCAGCCTGGCCGGCATCACGACCCTTGAGTCGCTCCGCGCACTCGAGGACCTGATGGCGCCATTCGCGCTGTGCAACAGCGTCATGGTCGGCCGCACGCCGGCGGACAAACTTCAAGCGGCCAGGGCGGACACGGAGGCGAAGCTGGACGCGCTCCTCGACAGCCTCGCTCGGCAGGCGGGTCTCTAAGACTCGGCACAATTACCCACTCTCCTTTGCGGCGGGCTCAATAAACCAGGTAGGTCCGGCCCCGAACTGAGGGGAGCCCACGGCGGGGGAGTGGGTACGGAAACACGATGCTTGCTTGGTATCAGACATGCCGTCCTCGTGACGGAGCAGGGCGGCTACCCGGTGACAAGAGGGACAACGAGAGCAGACGTTCTAGACGAGGGAAGCCAGGCCCACCCCGGATCCTGGCTTGTTCTATGTGGCCGCCTTTCCATGAGAGAAAGGAAGATCATCAAGTTGATGATGCATGGCTATCGACCCTCGCAAGTCTGCCTCCTTCTTGTTTCCCGGGTGGTTCCTCGTGCGAGTTACTGTCGTATACATACCATATTATTGGCAACATGGCTCGTGGAATTGTGCTCACCAGCTTTGCTGAGACCCGGGCTGTCGTAGAAGTGTCCAATCGGGTGGATACAGGGGGTTGAGATGGATACATGGACTGATGGAGACGATGACGGTGTGGCAACTCTACAATTGGTGTTGGCTATTGTGGCGGCAAGCGGACGTAGACACATGCTCGTCCCTGCTCGATATTTATGTACAGCAATGATACTTTCAAGCCATGCAAACAGAGACTTCACCATACTCGATTGTCCTCAGCAATGCTTGCACTCCGCCGTACAGACTTCATCATAATCAATTGTCCTCAGCAATGCTTGCACTTCGCCGTGCAGACCTCATACTTGATTCTTCTTACTCCGAATCGGAATCCTTTGCGATACTGGCGCTTCTCCATCCACCCGTCGGGGGTGTGGGGGCCTTGGCGGCCTTTTTTCCCTTGCTCTTCGTCTTGGACTTGGACTTGGCCTTGCTGGCCCCTGCAGGAGACTGCTGGATCGCCTCAGGCTCGGCCGACGCCTTCTCGGCCGACTCGCCGTTCAAATGTTCGGGGATCCGGATCGGCACGGCCTCTTCGCTCTTCTTTCCGTGGATGCTTTTACCCTTGCCCTTGCCTATCTTGCGCTGCTGAGCACCCTGAACGCCCTCCTCGCCGAGGTCAACGCTGCCAAACTTCGGGGTACGGTCCCGGCCTCGCTGAGCGGGCTCGCCGGGATGGTCGTCGTCGTCGTCGTCGTCGTCGTCGTCGCCTGGGATCCGAAGAATCTGGCTCGAGACCTTCTCGCTGGCCCGGCTGCTTGCGCTGCTCGACCGCCGTTGCCTCTCCCTCACGGCACGGGGCTCCTGGGAGGGTGTCCGCCACACCTTGCTGCCAGGGACGGTGTTCACAAGCTTCTCCTCGACCTGGTCATCGGCTTGGTGATCTTCGATACGAGGCAGCGACTGATGGATGTTGTAGTGGTTGATCAGGTACCGCGCGTTGGACTGAACGTCCTGATCCTCGTGTTCAGGCACAGTCTTCCGTAATCTGAACCAGACTAGCTTCAGGCTGGGGCGCCGCCATTTTGCCCTGAACTGTTCATCCACGAGCGACTTCCATTTGATCTTGGAGTCCTTGGTGAAACCAGAGTCGTGAATGGCTTCAATCAGTTGGAGTTGGTCGTCGACACTCATCACGCGGTAATCCTCGCGTGCGTTGGCTAGCACCTCGCTCACACCGTTGATGGTCCTGGATTGACGAGCAGCTTCGGGCAAGTGGTCATTCTCGGCGCCGACGTCGCCTTTGTCCTTCAGCTCCTGCCATTTCCACTTGCATTGCTGCCTGTTCCGAGTGAGGCCGATCGCTGAGCTGATTTGCTGCCAATCTAGCAGTGACTCGTCATCGAACCCTTTGGCGCGGGGCCTGGGACGGAACTGGTCATTGTTCTCGCGGTCAATCCGGATCTTGTTGAGGGCCTCTTCAACTGCTTGTTTGAGTTTGTCCGTCTCATCTTGCTTCCAGTACCACTTGCGCTGATGCTCGTGCACAATATACTGATTCCGCCAATAGTCCCTGACATCTTTCTGGTCCCGATTGATCAGCGAAGCAATTGTCGCGAACTTGTTGCCATGCCTGTCAAACATTTCATGCAGCTCTTTCTTCTGCTCCTCGTCCCAACGGCCACGGCCGACGAAGTTATTGTAAAGTCTGCGAGTTCGTTCAAAGATCTGCTTCCTGTTGCGCTGGTGGATGGCTGCGACAGCACTGTCCCAGAAGTCCTTGTGCATAGGGTTGGTCATGTCGGGTCTTTGGTGTATCATGTCGTTCACCTCGGATTGTGTCATGTCATATCCTCGGCGAAATTGATCGACGACCTGGCCGAGAGCAGTGAGCTCTTGAGTAGTCCAGGCGCCGGTGGCGATATCGCGTTGTGAGGACTTCGTTTTCTTGGGGTTG
The DNA here is from genome assembly GCA_013435955.1 of Diaporthe sp. HANT25. NCBI lineage: Eukaryota > Fungi > Ascomycota > Sordariomycetes > Diaporthales > Diaporthaceae > Diaporthe > Diaporthe sp. HANT25. Next base: position 1,715,124 of record JACBFG010000009.1, on the reverse strand, counting down.
ACTGCGGCCTTCTGGTGATCGCTAGGATCAAGGCCCTTGCTCGACTTCTTGGACTTTTTGCGCCTGGAGGGGCCTGCGAGCAGATTCTCCAACTCGTCTTCCGACTCTTCGTTGGTACGCCGCTTGCGCTTCGGTTTGGTCTGCCTAGGTAGAGCCGGCTCTTGGGATGGCTCGAGGTTCGTACCTGTCCCGTCCTCGGCATCATTGAGATCACCGCGCATGACGTCCTTGAGCTTGGATCTCTGCGATATGGACACCCGGGACGTGTCACCCTCGCCGAAGTCATCTTCCAGCTGCGAAAGAGATAGTGACTCCTTCGAGTGGAGTTGTCGCTTCTTCTTGGCCTTCTTCGGCTTGGTCGCAGGTGCCTCGGGTTCTTCGTCAACGGGGGTCTCTGTGTCTCGAGGATGACTTTGCTGCTGAAGCTGTTCCCGGATTGCATGTTCTGCTTCCCTCTCATCTTCAGAGGCGTTGGGCATCTCGGCCTCCGCATCTCGGCCTGAAGCTTCGTGGTCTGACTCTTCCACGACCTCGTTATGGCTTCTTCTCCGGGACGGTTGTGCGAGCCAACTGGCAACCTTATCCACATGCGTATTCGATACTCCGTTGTTGGTCTGACGTTGTCGATCTAGCTGACCGTTCTTCTTGCGAGACGAAGCAGGCGCGCCGGGGCCTTCGTCAGCATTACTTGCTTCAGCCTTGACGCCATTGACTTTCTCGTGTCTTGTGGGCTTGCTGGTGGACTTCGGTCGTCTAGGCTTTTCCTGCGACGGACTGACATGCCCATTGCCAAGGCCTTGATCGTCCTCGTCCAGATCCATAGCATCTCCATTCTGCTGAGCCTCATGTCGGCTAGGCGAGTGTACAGAACCTCTCGAGGCTGGTCTGGCGTCTTGAGTCCGTGCTGGAATGCTCTTGTTCGAGCCTGTTGATGACCGGCTTGGTCCAATCGATGCAGCTCGCTCGTCTGCGTCGAACTACAAAGCACATCTTAGCGGACGACTTCAGATCAGCAGGGGTGCATGTAGATACTCACACTTTGGTTTGCGGGCATGAATAGCGGCGGCCGAGAGACGGACCTCGACCTCGACCTCTCCAGTCGGTCGAGCCTCGCCACACTTGGAGACGCCAAGTCTGACTCGCTCTCCGAAGATGGAGGCTCGGTCTTGACCTGACTTTGCTGTAGGTCTGGCAGGGGCAGCTCATCATCGCTTTGTGCCTCGGATCTCTCATCGACAATGGACATTTGTCGTTTGTGCATGAACGGGGACCGCGGGTAGTCGCCATCGACGATGCTGTTGCCGGCCATTCTGAAGGGCAGCTCGTGATCTTCAACGTCTTCCGCATCGATATCAGGTTCGGACTTCAGCTGCGCTGGTGCGATGTCCTCGACGCTGCTTGCCGGAATCACCTCTTGCTCCGCCGCCTCGGTGCCCAGGGTTTGCGCGTGCTCTGCAATTCCGTTTGTGGCTGACTGCTGGCCAGAGGGGGGCGAGCCTCCCAAGGCATGCGACACGAGTAGGTGTTGCGCATCAGGGCTTTGCACACCATTGACTTTCTTGCTTCGCGACTTTTTGTGCTTTTTCTTCTTCGGTGATTCGAGTGCGGGCGCGTTTTCGGGGATGTCGTCTGCCATTGTGGCTGCGGCGGCGTCGGGTCGATCGTTGACCTCGTCACTTCCCAAACTCTCGCGTCGCTTCTTCTTCTTCTTCTTTTTCTTCTTGGAAGACTTGGACGGGTTTAAGTCGAGTGATGGAGAGGCGTCGTTCTTTGCGCCAAGACCACGAGACTTTGTGGTCTTGGGTTGTAGTTCTGGGGACGACGGGGGAGTCGGGGACATGGGTGGGCCGATGACCCTGCCACCGCGCTGCAGCTCTGCCATGCGGGCGTCCGTAGCTTCCCGCAGCTGGCTGGACTCGGCGCCCATGGTCATTGTCAACTGCGATGCAAAGATTCGAAGGTCGAAGGGTAGGAGGCACAGGAAGCTGCAAGCTTCCTGCGTCGCGCTAGGAGGGTGAGAGCTCTCTTAGCTCTTTCCGTTTGGCTGTGAGAGGCAGAGGCAGTAGGAGGTTTTGCTGGCTGCCCCGCAATTCCGCTGCCCCCACCGCGGAAAGCTGCAGCGTGCTAGACCAGAGCTCTGCCCCACAGGATTCGAGAACCCCCACGACAACAGGCAGGCAGGCAGGCAGTCAATCGGTTTTCAGAAATGGTTGTGATGGGTTGGACGGGTGATGGAGAATGTAGAGGAAGGTGTTGCTGTTGAATCTGTTGTCGTGTACAGAAGAGTGTACCAAGAATGCAGTGGTGATGAAGCATCAGAGAACAGGGGTTTAATTGGAGGCAGGTCCAAAGAAAGTTTGAGGAACGCGCCCAGACCGCGACGCGCGATGTGGAAGGTACTTCTAAAGAGAAAGGCGAGAAACGGAAGACTTGGGGAAAGGGTGATGGTCGAAACGATTGGCCAATGGCACGGGGACAGACGCGTAAATGAAGCGTGGGCAAGGGTCGGTGTGCCTGTGCCTGTGCCTGGGTGAGCTTGAGCTTGAGCTCAATCGAGCTTGGAGGTCTCGGATGCTGCCGTGCCAGCTCGATCCTGTCCTGCACCTTGTCAGTGTGATAAGGAAACACACGTCGTGGCTTCCAAAGTTGCAGAGAAGGCACTTACGGCAGAATCTGTTGCCCAGTCCACCTGCGTCAGGAAGGAGGGTTGGCTGTGGATGTACTGGGAACCTTGGAAGGAAGGCACCTTAGCTTGACACTTTGACGTGCAACCACTTTCATGTGGGAAAACTGAGAGCTCCCCAGGTACTTTGCCTCTCAGCACCTGTCCTCTCACCAGTGCCAAGGCAACGAAAGGAAGGCAAGGTGACACACATCTCCAGAGTCCGATCTGAGCAAGCACACCTCAACCCCTCCGTCAGGCCCGTCAGCCAGCCTTGGATGATCCTCTTGTCCACCGCAGACCGGCCCAGGGTCAAGCCTCCAACGTCAGCTTACCATCTAGATAATAAAGCAGCACCTATATGCATCCACTTTTGACGTCCCGTTCGGTTATAGTCTCTTTCTGTTCTCTGTTCCTGATCTGTGAGCTGGACCATGTGGCTGTGCCTGGTTTTGGTGGAGGTTTCTAGTCTGCATGCCACCCGCATGGCATTTCATGGGTGACCAAGTATGCACTTTTGAGAAATGCATGTAGATCTGGACTATCATCACCGTCTGGCAGCCTACATATGCATGCACCCATCCTTGGACTTGTCTCACTCTTGCTGCCGCTCGCACTCAGTAGAAGTAGCCTCTGCTCCTGCCTCTTGCTCCTGCCTCTCTGCTCACCTCCCCTTTCTTGCAGGCGCAGCACAGACCAGCTCAAATTGATACTCACCCGCGCCTTCCCCAATTGTCCCACCCCCAGACAAGACCAGACACATGTACTCTCCCATACACAACTCTAAGCAGAGGTACTTACCTGCGTATTAATATCACTCAAAAATCCAGGGGGTCCCCCGAATTCAAAAAAAGGAACCCGCCTCCTGGGCCTTGGCTCCCTCGCCAGCAAAGAGGCGAAGGCCTGGAGGTCCGCAACCTTGGCGGCCAAGAAACGGTTCCAGGTCCGTTCGACGTGGCCGGCCATGTCTGCTATCAGTGCCAACATGCCTGGTCTCAAGGGACAGCTTGACTCTTTGTCGCCGTCGTCGCACAACAGCCCGAGCCCGTCCTCCCGCTAGCCAACCCGCCGCCCTTTTCGGTTGGCCTCATGCTGCCGGGTCCAATCTCAATCCGCCGCCCTCTCCTTTCTCATCAACACGCCCTCGCCCTCATCGACGCTCATATCTAACTCACTCCCGCCTGTTTCCTTCGTAGTCATCTCATTCTTCTCGCATTTCTCGTACTGTCTCCTATTTCTTTATGTCTTTCTTTACGCTCCCATAGCAGAGCCAGACACTCTTTTTTTTCATTCATCTGTGCAAACTGTCTATTTCTCTCACACATAACATCGGAAACTGTACAAGACACAGGGACAGGAGGACAAAGGCAACCCTCACATGATGGCTTCAGGCCAGCGCATATCCAGCGCCGTCCTGAAGCAGCTCGCGCGCCCCCATGCACCATGCAGGGCCGCGCATCATCATCATGCACCCTTAACGGCCAGCCACACCCATTTCCCGCCGAGAGGCCTCGCCGTACGGCAGTGGGACGGCGCGGCATGCACGACCATCGGGAATAAGGCATTGCGCAGCTTCTCAACCGGCCGATCATTACGCAAAGAAGACACCAGCAGCAACTCTTCATCCTCATCTGGAGGCAACGGCAGCTGGCGCTGGGGTAACAATGGCAACGGCAGCTCTAACGACGAGCCCTCGCTCGCGTACAAGATGCTCGAGTCGGCCGCGACCTCGTTCGCCTCCGTCCTGGTCCTGGCCGTCGGGTTCGCGAGCGCCGCCTACGCGTACCACAAGTTCTACAAGAAGCTGCAGCTGCAGAAGATGGCCAACGCCTTCGAGCCCGGCGACCCCGTCCTGGAGCTGGCCGCCCTGGGCAAGGGCATCTCCAAGGGCCGCGCCCCCTCCAACGTCCACCGCAACGGCGACGACGTCGACAAGGACCACTGGGTCCACCGCCCCGAGCAGGCCCAGGTCGATGCTATTGTCGCTGGCCTCGAGTACGGTCACTACCACCTCTTTATTGGGGAGAAGGGCACCGGCAAGAGCAGCATGCTCATCGAGGCCATGCGCAAAATCGAAGGTGACGGCGGTAAGTGATCGAGTCTTGTTCCGGTGTATTTCTTTGTCGTTCGTGTGGGGGTATCTCTCGCACAGCAGGGGCAGGTCTCAGCAACAAGAAGTGATGCAGAGTGAGCCACAATTCTCAAGCAAAGGTAGGCGGGCGCAGTCCGTAAATAATTGCTCATACAAAGACTGCGTCTGCGAAGTAGAACATATGTCCACGGGAGGTCATTCTGCTAGCACGGTCTTGAAAACCCACGCGATGCCATTGGAAGGTTGCTCGACTCTAAAATGACTTCCCACGCTGTCCAGATTGTACAGATCAGGGCTCTGCCACATATGCTATCCTGTTGAACGGGACCTCTTGTTGCTGAAACCTGGATAAACCCCCAACCTGAGAGCCAAATCTAGCCATACTGGTAGAATGACGGAATTCGCTGACACTGAATGAATACAAGTGGCCATGTTTGAAGCACACTCAGACCTAGAAATCTTTCGGATCCGACTCGGCAAGGCTCTTGACTACGAATTCCACGAGGACTACATTGGCGGGTACTTCAGCGAGAAGGGGCCACGGGATGTAAGTAGCGACTTTGGTGTGAGAATTTCTTGTTGGTCAAATCGCCCCCAAAAGTACTTTCAGCACAGCACAGATGGGGTGATACAAGAGGCTGCGGCACCTGAGACAACGTCAACTTGCTTGACGGCTTGTGCCATTGAAGCCAAGCACGCCCAGCCAGAAGAAACCCAACTTTGCTCTCCTCCCATCACGACATCGCTGACGGGAAAACAACCTACCTAGACAACCGCCCTGCTGGACATCGAGAGAGCCCTCAACAAGCTAGAGAAAGTCGCGCTGGACCGGAGGGCCAAGGTCGGCCGCCCGCTGGTGATAATCATCAACCAGATGCACCTGATCCGCGACGACGAGGACGGCAAGGACCTGTTCGAGCTGCTGCAGCAGCGCGCCGAGATGTGGGCCGCCTCCAACCTCGTCACCATGGTCTTCAACTCGGACGACTACTGGGTCTACGAGCGCCTCAAGCAGCTCGCCACCCGCATGGAGGTCCTGAGCGTCCAGGACCTGCCCAAGCTCCCCGCCACCGCCGCCCTCAAGCGCTACCGCGCCCGCTACTTCGGCGAGAGGCTCTCCGACGACCTCGCCACCCAGATCTACGACAAGGTCGGCGGCCGCCTGACCTTCCTCAACCGCGTCGCCAAGAGCACCGACATGCTCCAGACGTGCGAGGAGATCAAGGAGGTTGAGAAGACCTACTTCCTGAACCAGTGCTGGATCCTCGGCGAGGAGATGGACGATGACGTGATGGACCAGCAGAAGTGGGCTGTAAGTGATGGGATTCCATGTCTTTGATATTGCGCCCACAATCCCCTCCTCCATACGGAATCACTCACCTATACCGCCATACTGACAACCACCAGGCCGCAGCGATGGTACTGGCCCTGGCCCTCGTGGACAAGGAGCGCGAGCTCGACGACGCCCAGACCTACGATCCGGTCATGGGCCACATGCTTCCGTCCTTCCCGATGCACAAGGCGCAGGAGATCCAGACGCGCGCCGACTTCGTGCGGCAACTGGACCGCATGAATCTCTTCACCATCACGAGCAACGCCCAGATGCGCGCCTCCAGCGTGCCCATGCACCTGGCCTTCCGCGAGATCTGCGCCATTCCCGGGTTCCGCGACCACCTCGAGGCCACCATCGATCGCATCTCCGCCATCGAGAGTCTCGGCCGTACCCGGGAGCTGGTGGCCAAGGACCTGGTCCTGGGCGGCAAGTATGAGATTGCCAAGGAGGGCAGCGGGTGGGATACCAAAGCCATCGTCTCATTAAGGCAGCCGCCGGAGGAGGACGGCGGCGACGGCGACGGCGACGGAGACGGAGACAGCGACTGAGTCACCCTGGGAATCGAAAGCCAGTGTACGCTGGGAGTTGGAGCCGGCAGGTACCGGATCGGGATCGGGACCGGGATTGGACGGCCACTGTCCCGGTCCGATGGCCGGCATTTCCCTAATAGCCGACTACTACAACGGCAATTGCTGTCTCCCACGGCCTGCCTTGCACAAACCTCCCGATTCTCTCTAGCCTTGGCACAGGAAGCGCTAGGCTTGAGCCAAGGACCTCACCGACAGAGACATCTTCGAGACTACCCAACGCCACGCACTGCATTGTCAACGGCTAGAGTTGCTTAGCCTGGGGTGGCAGCAGCCATGAGGATGGACGAACGTTTCCTGGCGTTTGGGGCATGTGGAGGGTTGGGCG
>JACBFG010000009.1:1669562-1708110 GCA_013435955.1 Diaporthe sp. HANT25 | reverse complement strand
GAAAAAAAAAAAAAAAAAAAAAAACAAGGCAATAGGCGGTGAGCACGTTGGGAGGGAATTCCTGCTCTTGTGGACTGAACTTACCACGTGGTATTTATGTATTATATTGTGTAAGATGAATTCGATTGTCCGTGATTCCGCGTCACCATTGCAGCTGACGGATGCAACGGTCGGCCGATGCTGAGAGGCATGTTCCTTGTGCCTTGCTGCTTGTTCCTTCTCCCGAACCTTTTTCTGCTTGTTCCAGGCACCAAAACCTTGCGCAACGTTGAAAATTCCGCTGCGCCGAGGCGGATCATCAGAAGACAGACAGCCACTGGGACAAAAAAAAATGGCAAGGCTGCAGCTGCAACCACCGCCAGAAAAGCAGGGCTTCATGTACGTGGGACGCCACACATCCCAGCGCCTTGGATCTCGGTACCCCAGAGGGGGAGTACAGCACAGTCGGAGTCCGGAGTAAGCAAAATGCCAGAAAAGAGGATAGAACATGCATGCGCTGTGTAACACGAAGTCTTACAAGCCGGACATATTTCTGCCGGTCGGCAGAGCAAGGTTGTCTGTCTGTCTGTCAAACCATGAAGGAAGAGTAAGCACACCCAGATGCAAGTGTGGTGTTCCCCCGCCCAAGCTGTGCTGTGCCTCACTTGGTCCCCACAAAACAAACGAGCGCCCGAATGGCACCTTGATGGGTGGTCTGGTTGTTGGCAAGATACAGATCTGCACACTGACCACATGACCAACACCATGGGCGTCAAGCCGCCAACGATTCGCTGTTGTTGGACTTGGCGGTTGCTTGCAGTCTCGGATAGTACCCGCTGTCGTGCATCGTACCACGGCGGCTGACTGGCAGACTGGGCAGACTGGGAGTGGGAAAACACACAAAAATAAATCGCAAGCTGGGCGAGGGACGGGCAGACGACAGCTCGAAATCTTCGTGTCTCCTGCGCGCAGGTGGAGCGGCGCTGGGGTCAGACCCCTCCTCCGCCGATTGATGCTGGCACTTGCACTGCATCAAGGGACCCTCCGGCGTGGACCATGGTGCGAGTTGGAGCAATTGTGAGATGTGAGATGCATGCACGGAGGAAAGATGGGTACAGGAAAAAGGATTTGACACAGAGACGACGAGCCCGCAGTAGCGGGCAAAGACCCGCATCTCGTCTTCCAAAGGGGGAGCCCATCGTCGCACCAGCATGCATATGCTCGACGAGCTTCGGTTCAACTGGCCGAGAATGCCAACCGCGTGCCCACCCACCCGCACCACTGTTGCTGCGGCCGCTAGCAGCAGCTGGAGCCTGGAGCAAGATCAAGTGCGCTTGCGTTTCCACTCAATGACGGCATAGCTGCCCCTGCCCGAGACCCGCTTTCTCCTTTCTGCAAGTGTGCGCAGTGATGTGCAGACACAGCACCCTGACTTGGACCGCGATCCCTCCCATTGCGCTCTGCTGGCGCGCTTGAAATTCAAAGTGTCCCCCCACGGCACCGCGGCCACGGGTCGGCGGCGGTGGGGATGGCGCGATGGCTTGTCCGGATGGCAGTCAGTACCGTATTAGTAACCGATGGTGCGTGGGCAAGGTCACCGGCCTCGTCAATCAGTGGGGACGGTACACGTGCTGGCCGGTGACTGAGTCGGTCCAACTGAGGCCTGAAGCTGAGATTCAGGGCCCGCATACAGAAACCGGATGTTGTCGAACACGCACGGGACGGGATGTGGCGAAACAAAAAGCGACTCCGACCGATGAGGGCTTGGGGGCCGGAGGTGACTGCGAGTGCTCCACGTCACACGAGTCAACATCGAAACGTGTCAGCGCCGTCGACAGGACTCGTCAAAAGCAGCCGCGTCGCCCATCCTCATCAGAGAGGCGCGCGCGTGTGTTCGTTGTCTATCTGACTGACTGGCTGCTTGACTGACTGACTGACTGATTGACGGACTGACTGACTTGGGTCGTGATCGCCAGCGCCGATCGACGGACCCAGTAATCGTGCCGATGGCTGCCGGCGGTCTCTACTGACACCTTTCGCCTGAGATCGATTCAGAATTTGTGCCGTGTCACACCCCTCAATCAAGAGCCAGAGCCACCGATGATTATGGTCATGTATCGTGAGTGCTGACGCTGCCTGCCAACATGCCCGAGCGAGAAGAGAGAGAAAGAGAGAGATGGCATAGTAGCAAAGAATAGGAGCAACAGACGGGAGGTCTACACTTGCCGGTGCACGATGTAACCTGGCTCTCATCTTTCGCTCGGCTCGTGTTGTGACGGCAGACACGCTGCTGTTGAGATGGCATCGACGTTTGGTGGTTGGGGGGGAGCTGCACCAACAAGCGCCGCCGTGGACGGACCGTGATGGATAAATGCATAACAGCAATATCGCAAAGCTGGAAGTTGGCCGAAGTAGAGCCCAGTACCCCATCGCGATTATCCTCAGATGACCTTTACTGCGTATGGCGTAGCGTCTGAGCCAGGTGGGCTGGTCTGAGTAACGGCTTCTTTATTGGCCGACGTACCAAGGCATTGGAAACTGTAAAACCCGGTCGCCCCCTCCCTCGTGCATCACGGCCCATGCTATGGTTACATGACCACGACAAGCAGCAGTTCGCCAGCTATCGCTTGCTGTTCCAAATTCCGCTGTCATTAGGGTCGTTCGGCATCCCGCCGCGCATCTCGAGGTTCTGGGCGCAAATCTATTTCCAGATGTCAACATGCGCAATCCCTCATCAACACCTGCTGGAGTGCTTCGTTCGCGGCGCAAAAGGTCGTCATCAAAGCTGTGTCACAGGGTTGATCGAAGCGGTTAGCTATCAAGGTCCGTGGCCGGCAAGAGCATTGATGATAGCAGGGGAATAAAGAGGGGGTGGGTGCGCACAGATGCTGGCTGCTGGACGCTGATGAGGTTCGAGTGGAGCCGTCGGTCCCGTCGGTTCGCCCCGTTTCCGTCCATCGCAAAAGTTTATGGGAGACGCTCGACCCTTTTCCCGCCTGTCTGGATATGGGCTGGTCCGAGCCCAACAGGTTTGAAATTTGGTAAGTTCCTGACGGTGCTTTAATAGCAGCCTTTAAGGGGCATGGTTTGAGTGCGTGTGGATTCATCTGTGTGGTGACTTGCTTTTCTTCCACCATGTGCTGGTGTTTCATGACCGCCGCGGTGGTCAGCAGCACGGGGTTCTCCACAGCAATTCCCGCTGCTGTGCGTTGAAAACGCTGTCAGGCTGTCAGCTGCAGAGACGATCCCATCGGCCAGCTGGGACAGAGGGGTAGCCGCGACTCGATCATGGAGGACATATATTTTCCAATGAGAGACCGGATGGCTGGCTGAGCTGCAGCGAGCTGCCGCGGGGTGGGTGTTGAAGAGTTTCCCCTTTAGGCAAGCCGACCCAGCCAGGACTGGCATCCCTCACATTGCGCCTCAAGGCCGCGTAGGAATGTGGTGTACATCCAGTATCTCTCTGCCTCACTCATGATCAATACCCGCATCATCTGTATGTGTGCGGCATGGGCGCCGGCCCACAGATACCGATCTTGTCTTGACGCGACAGTTGTGAGATGAGGGCCTTGGCAACTGCTTTTTCGTGGTTCCCCGGAAAACGGGAGAAAAAGCAAATGGGCGAGCGACCAGGGCCGTTCCAGTTCCAGGCCTTGCCGGGGCGATTAACTCTAGATCAGGGTCCATTTTCCTTGCAAGCCCCTGATGTCGTGCGCCGACGACAATGACGTCTGGTCAACGTTTGTCGGTCAACATCGCTTCCGGTGCGGGCGCATGTGGACAATTGCCGTCATCGTTGTTCGAATGCCATCGAGAAAGAGAGGCCTGAGAAACCCAATTCGGCCTCCATTCGATGTCGAACGACCCCTCTGTCAATGCGGCGTTGTACCACAGTAGATCTGGTGGGCGGAAGCTAGGGTCCGCCCTGTTGGTGTCATGCAAGGCGTGGGGGGCGGTCATGCCCCAGCGACGGGCTTCTTGCGTCCCTTGTCCCTCGGCGGCGGCTGTCAGTGGTGGTTATGTACTCAATGACGCGCAATCTCAAGAGCCGAGTTGCCAGTCACCATGATGGTCTCTCAATAGTCTGAATTCAACACCGCAGGACTCTTTGCAACAGTTGCTTCATCAAGAGGAGGGCGGACTGGAGCGGTGAGCGTGCTGCAGGCACAGTCCTTTCTGGCATTCCACCGATACTCTGAAAGCTGGGAATATCCCAGTTTGTCACCATCGGTCTAGACTTGCACATAACCGATCTTGTAGAACCATGCAACGACGGGCAAAGGGTTGATCGACAAGTGGCGCACCTCGGTCCGTCGAGCCCTAAATGCCTACCTGGCAGCCCTGGATAGCTAGCTCCCAGTCATCATGGAGCTGCCTTGTGTTCGCAGCTGCCAGTGCTGGCACTTCAATACTAGTGGTGCCCTATAGAGGACTGGTGACTGCAGGTGGCTGGCCCAGGTCAAGCTGGCAGTCGCTGCTAACCTGGCATCTTTCCATTTCAGACCGGCCGCATGAGATGAGGCTTTCCTCCAGCTGACATGGCGGACGAGTAAGAAGACGGGATCTCAAGCGCATACAGGTGGATTCGTGGTCTCAATGGCTGTTCGCTCAATGGAATCGGCCCCAGGCCAGACTAGACCAAAGTCACTACCGGTCCGAACATGTTGTAAGCTCCGCCGAGCCCCGACTTGACCAGGAAGGCTGCTGTTGGTCAAAGCCCGAGTGTCATTGGCAGCCATCGGACGTCCAGATGTGCGTATGAATTGGTCTGGCCGACTCTGTGTCCCCAAAGACAGTGAATGTCTGGGATTCGACGCAAGGAGTCTGCAATAGCGTGTTCCGCCGTTGGGGTGGCCGCTTAGTGCTGCCTGTGGAGGAAGCACGAGTCAAGTTGTGCGATGACAGGAGTGGGATCCTAGGTTCCCCATCCGCATGCGCCAGATAGACACATGGTCGGCAGCCCTTGCGACTCCGATGGTTGGCATGAACACAGGCTTCCGCTCTGCCTGATGCGAGGCTCGAAGGTTGAATGGCGCTGCGTGCCTACGGCAAGGGCCTCGAGGTCGAGCAAAAGCAGGCATTTTGGCCAGTGGGCAGAAGACGATGAGAACTGAGAGGCATTGCGTTTACTGTGAAGCTTACGTCCGGTAGTTGGTCGGCCCCAGCATGTTGCTGCTGTGTCTGGTACATGACACATCACATTCCGGAGAAACGCCGTACACCTTGTTCTCACTTCCACCGGGCCAGAATCCACAGCTGGCAAAATGCCGCGGTGCTGCCCCGAGCGCAAATGTCGCGACGAAGCAAGCGGGCTGCAGTCTCACGGCTGATCTTCAGTTACATTTGTGCGGTGAGCGAGGTTGGGCCGACCAACAGCATGAGGCTCAAGAGTTGTTCCAAGGGTACCGTTCCAGGATGGCGACGGAGACCAGCCAGTACGCCTCCGCCACAGCTTAATTCTCGGATGGTAGATCCAGTCAGCGTAATAGCCTCGCGTGCATTCACAAGGCCCTACTCAAGGGTGTATCCTGAGCAGTGCCTTGCTCCCCGAGTATGGGTGTGGCGCGCGCCAGTATGGCATCTACCAGTCCAAGCTGGCAGGGCAAGAAGAGAGGAGGGGGGATCGGGGATGCGACCTCAGCCATCCGGTGTTGTCGTTGTCTGGAAATAAACACGACGTTGTGTCACCCCAATCTATGGTGCCAGTCAGAATTTAGAGGGATCTTTTGAGATGGCGATTCTAGCACACAACGTTAGGAGGATGATATCATGATACATACAGCCTCTTGCAGCACGTCACACCGCGTGGGAGGCCGAGTCACTGAGTCAGTCATTGCGAAGTGTGCACATGCGATATTGAGGCTGCAGAAATCGTCATGTTGAAAGCTGGGTAGTCTCGCAGGTTCCACAGAAAGGAGCTGGCATGTCTGTGATGGTCTGATCCTTCCTGATAGGAATGGACCAGGTTTGAGGAGGAAAGTGAGTTGTTGCAGGCTGAGAGCGGTTGGAAGACGTGGTTGGAAGGGCGCCTCCGCCGGTCATGCACCTGCTTGCTGTCGTTGAGGTCGCGTATGGGGTCGGGTTTCGAAGGCAGGGCGGTGATCCTGACAGGACTGACAGGAGTACCGACTGGGGCTTTCTTTTTTGCAATGACGGGCCGTCTGTGTGGTACGGTGGCATCGCTTATTCTGGCCTCCGCGAAGAGAGGCATCATCTCAGAGCACCCGCGAATGCTTGGCTTACCCGACATGGAATGTTTCCATTAGTTCGAATCTCAATGACGCCCCTCGACCCGTGGTCTGGAGGGACATCTTGCCCCGTCGTACTCTTATCTGGACCCGTCCAGCCGTTGAGTTCTGAGGTACGGGCTCGGCCCTGGCCAGCGCACGGAGCAGAAACTGCACCCATGCCTTGCCATCTCGTTGGGAGGGTCCGTATCCTGGTCGATGGGCCCATCTCAGAGTGCGGCGGAGAGGGAGGGAGGACTTGCATGAAGGGGTCGATGTAAATCTACGACAGGCATTAGCACGGCCAATGGACACATGAGTGGGGGATGGGGGGTCGCCAAGGGGGATTGAATCACTACAAATGAGCACGCCGGTGGGTATTATTGCACTGTACTGTAAGACGTAGACGTAGACGTAGACGTAGACGTAGACGTACACAGCTCACCAACGGGGTGTACTGTGGGTGGCACGCAGACAGAACTGGGCTGGATATGATGGGCTCCGGCTGCGGGCTTGCCCAGGACGCAGCTGGTGTTAATTGCCCTATCGGGCAGTGTCGGGCTGGGCGATTGAGGACAAGATGGTATGTGTGCCGTATTGGGGGAAGCGAGTTGCATGACATCGCGTCGCGTGACATTGCCCCGAGCGATGAATCAGTGCTCAAACCCAAGACTTGACCCCCAAGTCAGGCCCGTTGTGTCGTGACTGTCCTCTGATCTGCTGCCGTCGAGGTCCGGCACGCATGAGCCTTGACGCTGCGCGAGACGGGGTTGGGATATGTGGTGTGTTTAGCCGGACATGGTAATTTCTACTGTCTGTCTGCGTATGTGATTCCAGCCATGCCCCACGACCGGACCATCTTGTCTCGTCCTGTCAAGTGACAAAAAGAGCTGTTTGGCGGGACGGGTCCAGCAATGCAATGCAGTGCTTGGTTGGCTCTGGCTGCTGTTCAGACTGACACTCTCGGGTATTTTGACTGTGTCCATATCCGAGGCCTAAGCTGGAACGAGAACGTCGTGCAGCGTAGATCATGCGGCCAATAACGTAGCGTTCGATCTAAAATGCTCGAGGTGTGGGTGCCAAGCGAAGGCGGTCGGCACGGTCCAAGGGACTGGTCACTGTGATTGACGTGATGTGACGGACAGCATTGGAGGGATTTCGGGCGCAGTCTAGACGGCTTGCACGTGTCGATTGAAGCTTTTTTTTTTTCCTTTCTTCGATGCCCCTTTATTAGAGTTGATGGGAGATGAAGGGCTGACGGTGAAGGTGAAGGTGGAATGTGATGGTGATGGCCGTTGTGCATGGGGCGTTGTTTCCTCCTGTTGCGCACCAGCACCTCGCTGTTGAAGAGTTTTTCCAATCTACCCCCTGGTACGCTACGGTTGGAAGGCAGTTGATCGCAGGCGTTGCGGATGCCGATGGAGAAGCGAACTGGAGCAGGCCCCAGAGTGACCAAGGTGACCAGACTGACCACGAAGAGTGTGACAAGAGTGACTTGGGGTGGACCGTGCACGCGTGGGTGCCTCTCCGTCTTCTCTTTCTCTCTCTCTCTTACACATGCCAGGTCACACAAGACAGGTAGGTGCATGTCGTGTTGGGCAGCTGCACTCGGCGTGGTGCTGCAAGTTTGCACCGCGCGCCCTGCAGCTGGCAGACCACAAGCAGGAGCAGAGCATAACGGTCTGGACTACGTCGGACCAGAGCACCTGGGAAGGCGGGGCGGCCATCCCGATGCTCCTTGCTCAGTATCTCCCAACCTGCTGCTTGCTTCCAGGGTATCGTGCTTTCACCTTGCCTACTTGTGATTATAAACAATTGAAGCGATGACTGGCGGTCGACGGGCCCAGTGAAGGAGGAGCACGGACTGCAGTCAGCGAGGAGGGCAAACACGGTCGGTACTGCAAGTATACCGTCGCACAGCAGACCCCACTCTCCTGCTCCTGCTCCTGCTTCCGCTCCTGCTCCTGCACTTGCTTGCGCTTGCGCCTGCGAATGCACCTGCCCTCACCCTTGCCTTTTGTCGCAGAGCACCGAAGCAGCCTCCTCGCCTCGCTGCTGCCTTTTTTCTTTTTTCTCCCCGGTCTCCTGACAGAATTATGAACACCACCACCATCGCCAACCTCGTCGCCGTCAACCTGCGGGGGATCCCAAGCCGCCCTCACCCGCGCTGGTTCCTGGGGTCTTTGAGAGCAGCTGACGAATCTGGAGTAGCAGTCGGACCCTCGCATCGGTTGCAGTGTCCATCCATCCATCCATCTACCCCCATATTGTGGACACACATTACCATGTAGAGTAGTGTACAGAGAATACACAGTTCTCCCAGTCTCTCGTTCCCCTCCCCCCACCTTCTGGGCAATGTCGCCAGACCCTGTCCCTTCCTGCATCCAGCGCTGGCCCAATCCCCATCTCCTGGTCGATGATCAGCAGGTCATCCCTGCTCGGCCGGGTGCTACGGTCTAAATGAATCGCGCGTCCAGAGACCACCTGTTGCCGACATCTCTCTATCCCGTACGGGAGGTACTTTGTCGGCCACTCACTCACCTCGTCTTGTCGCCCGTCTGTCTGCCTGTCTACCTGTCCCGTCAGGTTCTTGTCCCTCGCTCGACTGGTCGTGGTCCGTCCACCCCATGGCTCCCGACCCCCCCTTGCCAGCCCCCCGCTGTCCACCCCCATGCCCACGATACGATATATCCAGCAGCTATTTCGACAAGGGCAGGGAAGCTGGCAATGGCGATGGCACCGGCAGGGACATGGGAAGCTTGAAGAATGGGTATGGACCAGGGCTTGAGAGAGGGGGGTGCCACCCTCTCAACACCACAGGGAGAAATAAGACCTCTCTCTCCACCTTCCCTCCAACCAAAGCACCACTCCAACAAACCCCTCCGTCCCGTTGCCGCTGCTGCTGTGAGATCGTGGTTGATCCCTCGCCGCCATCTTCACCACCTCTTCTTCCTCCTCCTCCTCTATCCTCCTCCTCCTGCCCTGTGTCACCCACGCGGCCACGGGGCTATCTCGAGTCTCCTCTCCTCTGCATCCGTCTCGGCCGTTCCCCGACCCTCAGACTGATCGCTCGCTCGCTCGCTCTCTCGCCTGGGCCTGCTTCAAGAGGAAAAGGAGACAGACACCTTCCTCTACCTGTTTGCTATTTTGTATTTGTTTGTGTGTGTGTGTGTTGTGCGTGTGCCTCTCTGTACGTGAGTGCGTGTGAGCGTGCATGCGATTTTGCATGCATTTTGTGTGGAGGGAGGCTGAACGGAGCCGAGTCGAGGCCCGAATACTCTGAGCTGGTTGGCGGTTTTGAATGTCTCACGGTCCCTGGCCCTCCTCGTTTGAGACTTCACACATCATCCAGGCGAGCGCTTGACACTTGACACTTGACACTATCCGACAAGCCAGCCGTACACGGCAATACCGTACACGACCATCTGTGCCCTGCGTGCTGTGTGTCCTGCTCGCCGACACTGGGCCCTCCTCGCTGGATCGTCGACTCCTCACTTGCTCCACAGTATCCATGCACATCCCGACGTCCTGCCCATCCTGCTCCCGCACTCACAACCTATAGCTCCAGAAGCCGGGACAGGCATATCGTGATCGACCGCCCAACCACGTCTGGCTGGCACTTTGCCATATTTGAGAGCCTTGACTGCATCATTCCTCTGTTATCTACATCTCCGCTTCCTGCATCTCTTCTACTACCAGTTCCACCTCACCACCCACCATCCACATCCATCCATCCACCAGCCATCATCCTCATATACTCTACTCAAACCTAAATCTACAACCCGCACGCCGTTGCCTCTCACCACACACCCGATCCTCCTCCTCCGGAACACAGCCCTCTGTCTGCTCGCTCGTTGGCATGCTCAGTCCTTACGTCTCGGAGCTATGGAACATTCCCTTCGTCTTGGCGCTCAAGATCGGATCTTGTCGTGGTCGGCGTCCAACACCGTCGGAAGTCTGGGCTCGGACGAACGTCACTCTATGATACTCCCGCAATCACCCCCATGGATGGATGCCCTTCACCACATACACCCAGCCTCTATCGCGCACAATACGACCGCCTCGGCTCCCGCTCCCGCGCCCCCATCCACGTCGACTGCTTCCTCAGTGACCTCGGCGACCGTGCGACACCCCTTGAACGGCCAATTGTCGCCCATCAGCACTGGCATGGACATGGCTGTTGGGCACTCCCATGACGACGGCCCGTGTCCGTCCACCGCGGAGTCGGCAGTCGCCCGGCCTATGTCGCAATCAGAATCCTCCTCTGTTGCGGATTCCTGGAGCATGATCTACGGCGAGAACACAGAGGATGTCAACGTGACGCATGTCGTGGGTGATCAAGACATGCACTGGGAGCATGGGTCGGACGAGGGCGTCGCGGTCCCAAAGGTCGAGCCCATGGACGAGGATATCCGCCTCGACGAGATCAAGGAGGCCCCACCGACTCCGGTTCCAAGCAACACCAGCCCGACATCAGCCCAGCCAAAAGCTAAGCGACCGCGTGGAAGGCCGCGCAAACACCCCCTCACCCCCGTCGTCTCCACAAACAAGATCACCAAGGGCCGATCCAAGACCGGGTGTCTGACCTGCAGAAAACGCAAGAAGAAGTGCGACGAGGCAAAACCCAGATGTACGTCACGAGGCTTCTGCAACTCCAGGCGGTGGGGAGGCTTCCTGCCCCATCTCCCCACCATCTCTTCACCCCCTGCCCCTTCTGCGCATTCTGTGCTGACCATGACTGGTAGGTATGAACTGCGAAAAGAACGCCGTTGTCTGCGAAGGCTATCCCGAGAAGCAGATCTGGAAGAGCGGCAAGGAAAAGGCTGCGGAAGGTGAGAGACGAGATCCATGGAACCCTGGCTTGGGCAGCGCTGACGCCCTCCTCTAGGTGGTTTGAGCCTTAGCCAGCCTCTACCAGTTATAACCATGCAGCCTATATTTCACGGTCTTGAGAACGCAGAGGACATGATTTTCTGGAAGCACTACCACGCCCATCTGAGCACGGTGCTGACAGTCGAGGGCGAGCACAAGAACGCGTTCAAGGACCTGCTCATCCCGATAGCCACTAAACACCGCGGCCTCATGCACTCCATCCTCGCTCTCTCAAGCAAGCACCTCGACTTCGAAACTCCCTATGGCGCAAAGATTCTTGGTGACAACCCCAACACCAGCCTTGACGCCCTTCAGCAGCGATCTGACTACCACCACGAGAAAGCAATGGAGAAGTTCTATGAGGATCTTGCTCGGTCAAGTCTCAACTCGGACAGAGATGACACCGAGTACTCGACGATCCTGTCTGCTCGGTATGGCCAGATGCTATGCTTGCTCCTAGAAGCCCTGGCCGAGGGCAACCCCCGCGGCGAGCACAGGGTCCACCTCGGAGGCTACCAGCGTTTGATCCAGCACTCACCACCCGAGGACCCAGCGTTCTTGAGCTTCATCATGGAGTTCTTCCAGTATCACATTTTCGCCGACGAGCTCGTTCGTTACCCTGACATGCACACTCCACGACTGGCGTCGGAAGACTGGGCCCCCAGTGTCTCCATTCATCCGCCCAGGCTGCTAGGTGTTGCCGATGGCCTGTTCAATTACCTCTGCCAAATCACATCGCTCAGGAACACAATCAGAGCCAACATGGCTGCTGGGGTGGATCCAGCCGTTGATTACACGGGACTGTACAGGGCTGCCGAGATCGACGCGGCGATCCGGGATTGGACGCCATCGTGGCCTCCAGGTGACAGTCGTGACCGTGTCGGTCTCCTTTACAAACAGATGATGTGGGTGTACTTGTTCCGGACGATATACCCACCATCGCCCATGTCCCCGCCGCCTTCGTCATCCTTACCCCTGCTCCACAACTCGTCTGTTCTTGTCGGTTCGACAAATACCCCTCCAAGATCTGCGAACAACAGTTGCGCCTCGTCGCCGTCGATACGGCCGCGCACCTCCGCCTCCAACATGCCCTCTCAACCCATACGTCGACATACCATCGCGAATTACACCATTTCTCAAGCACCGCCGCCAATCAAACACCACCAGCATACCTCAAGCCTGGAGTGTCACCCATATGTCGCCGAATCCCCGCCACCAGTCCGTCAGCCGCCCAACTACGATCCTCGCATCACTCTTGCTGTGAACGAGTCCCTCAACATCCTCGAGACTTTCAAACCAAGCGATCCTTCTCAAAAGCTCCTGCTGATCCCATGCCTCGTGATCGGCACAGCTTGTTTCGCGCCTGACCAGCAAGAGAGGATAAGGACGGCGGTGAGAACAGTCAAGGGGTACACGGGCTTGCGGAACACAGAGAGGGTCACTGAGCTTCTCGAAGAAGTATGGCGGTGCATGGAGCGTGGGGAATGGTTGCGCGTCTGGGATTGGCAGGGTATTGCCAAGAGCATGGGTTGCGATGTGCTATGTTCATGAGTGTCTCGACGTTTGCGGGGACATTTCGCGCTGTCCAGCCCGTCGGCAGGAACGGACTGCAGCCTGCGGTGAATCGTCCACTTCGAGCGAGGCAGCTTCATCTTGTCCCCAGGTGAAGCCGTCCAGCTATTTCGCAGGCTTTCTCCTGGTGCATATCACAGTCTATGCACATCATCAGATTTGGAGTGAAGGGGAGGAGGGCGGCCGTCTACCATTCGTTTCTCGTGTTGTTGATGTATTTTCGTTTTCATGTACTTTGGCCAGGCCCGTATCACGTTCGGTTCAGGCACTTCATATACCCCTGTTTCGCTTTCAACTGCCTGAGCACTGACGGGCTGCTACAACCTGGCTGTTTCGGACCTCGAAGGCTTGGCGCGTTGTGGCTGGGGGGAACACTGTTCTGATGGGAGAGGAGGGTTGGTAGCGTTAGGTTGTCTCTTGTTTCGGGCCAGCATCTGCGGCGTCTCTTGGTTGTCTTTCTTCCTTGTTCCGTGTTTCCTCTTCTTATTATCCTACGCATGATCCACTATTCGGGATTCGGAGTTTGATTTTGGCCCGGGCACATATAGGCTCTGGAGAAGGGGCGGCCTCGTTGATTTTTGTTCTGATTTCCTCTCTCTTTTCTTTTCTCTCAAATTTCCTGTTTATATTTTCCTCTCGCATCTGTGAAGGCGCGATTAGAGGACGGTGGGGGGGTTTCTGTCTGCCATGTGTTTGGAGCAGTTGTCAATGGGCTGGGTTGAAATGGAAAATTTGCCAGGCTTGCTCGGACTTTGTCTCCGATGCCTCAGCACCCCACACAGATCTCTGCCTCATTACTGCCAGTGACCTTGCTTGGTGATGTGCTCTTCAAGATGTGCCTTGAGCCTCATGTGGCTGCAAGGGTCTTTCTCATCCCACATACAGCGCAGCCACTGTACATGCCTGCGAACCATCGTGACGAGCAGCATGCGCACCTTACATGAGCTTCAACTCCGGTAATAGGCCACCAGTAAGAAATATGCTCGGGTAATGTAAAGAGAAGACTGCTCCTGAGACCAGAAGGAAACTTCCTATTCCATAGCAGCCCATTTGACTTGTACTTTGGATACTATACTAAGTGTGTTAGGTCTGGGTGTATTGGGTCTGGATGTACTATGTCTGGGTGCGTGAATTGGCCATGGGTGTGTGTAAGAGTGTGTGGGGTGGGTATGCGAACTGGCCATGGGCGTGTAACGGTGTATCTACCATCCATTTTTGCCGGTGCGAATATCCGATATTTATAAGTAAGATGGGCCGAATAACCAAAGTTGTCTCCCCAGCATTCGGGTCCAAGTCATTGATCAATCAATTGCTTGAGACTGCATCACACTGTCATTGCTACACCAACACCACCTACAGACACCGACCTTATTTACAAGTGTATTTACTTACAATTGCTTGTCTGCGTACAATTCCTGCTCTTGGGTATTTCATGTCACATGGGGGCTGGCTAGTCGACACTGTGAATCTGAGGGAATCTAAGAGAACGAAAGGTCTTCGTAGCCACACGAGTCTGGGACAATTTGAAGCCGTTTTGAACCGAAACATCTGTCCTCGTGGGCCAGTGCCACGGAGATACTGTACCAGGATGTCGATTGAAGTTATCTGACCACTCGAGTCAACTATCAGGGGCCATCGTCTCATATTCGGCGTTGAACGGAAGCCCCGGGCCCTCCTGAATGAGCAAAAGGCCAGGAAGAGCATTGTTCACGGAACTCAGCAGGCCCGCTCAATCTGTCTTGTTTGGGAGATCCCGAGCTAAGCAAATGGGCCCACTGGGATATTCTGAGTCGTGAGCCGAGAATGTACGAGCATACAAATTAGATTCAAGACTGTTGACATGACACCATTCTGCCGTATTGAGCTGTCTATATCTACGACTCCACGATCTAACACTTCCTTTGCTCTGAAGTTGCTAAGTACGAAAATAAAAGGCTGAATTTTCAAGAATTCGTGAAACCTCAGCATGCCGCACTCTTTCCTCCCTCCAGACAATGACGAATCTAACACCACAGGGGAACCATTCGGGGATCCGATGCCGTGAGTCGCGCCAAGAAACACTCCCGAGACTTCCAAGTATCGTAGCCGGGTTGGAAACAAAAACCTCGCCTCGATGGCCTATGGTCATAATGAAGGATAGATCTGACAGTCGATATAGATGGGCCGAGCCCGCCTGGCGTAACCAGTTGGAGAGTGTTTACTACAACGAAAGCCACAGAAGACTGCAGGATTTTGCACGGAAATTTATTGACCAGCACGCACTTCCATTCGCCAAGGATTGGGAGGCCGCAGGGGAAGCACCCCGAGGTGCTAGGGAAGCCTGGGTCCAGTCAGGGCTGGCCTTTTTGGACGTGCCTCGAGAGCATCGGCCCAAGCACCTTCTGACTGTCGCAGGAATACCGTACGACCACCTGGACGTGTTCCACCAGCTTATCGTCTGGGATGAGATTTCGAGGCTCCCTAGCGGCGTGGCTCTGGCACTCGCCGGTGCTTCTGTCGTCGGAGCTCCGCCGATAATCGCGGCGGGCACGGCGGAGCAGAAGCGCCGCTGGCTGCCGGGCCTTTTTGATTGGACCACCAGCTTCTGCTTGGGAATCACGGAGGCCACCGCTGGCAGCGACGTGAGTGCCGTAAGGACTCAGGCGCGCAAGTCTGCGGATGGCAAGGCGTACGTCGTGTCTGGCCACAAGAAGTGGGTGACTGGGGCGCCCTGGGCTACACACATGGTCGCTGCCGTTCGCACCGGAGATGCTCCAGGGATGAAGGGAATATCTCTTCTGGTGATACCGATGAATGCTGAAGGGGTGTCTCAGAAGAAGATACACAACTCTGGGCACAATGCCGGCGGATCCTCATGGGTTTACCTGCAAGATGTGATCGTGCCGGCTGAGAATTTGCTGGGCTCGGAGAACGGAGGCTTCCCCATTATCATGTCAAATTTCAACAAGGAGCGCGTGGTCCTGGCCGTGGACTGCAACAGACAGGCGAGAATGTGTCTGAGCGAGGCATTGGCATATTCCCATGAGCGCGAGACCTTTGGCAAGCCTCTGGCATCACATCAGATCATCCGGAATAAGCTCACCACCCTGGCGAGGGAGGTAGACGCACATTGGGCCTGGATGGAGCAGATCATCTACCACGTTAGCAAACGTGGATGGCAGGCAAAGGAACTAGGTGGAGTCATCGCCCTGGTGAAGATACACGGTGCCAGGGTTGTGGAGCGCGCGGCGAGGGAAAGCCAACAGGTCCTCGGGGGAAGAGGCTTCGAAAAAGGTGTCACTTTCACCGAGCAGGTCACTCGGGATCTACGGCTGAAGGTCATTGGGGGCGGGAGCGAGGAGATTCTCAACGACCTCGCGTGGCGGGAAGAGCACAAACAGGCCCAGAAACGTGGAGCGAAGCTGTGAGCATGATGTCGTATTCGCTCTGCTCGGTGGCCTCGATCAATTAAGCTTTTGGGGGTACCCGCTGATAGGGATGAAATTACGTTCACAAAACACAAGCTGGGACTCAAGATCCCTGTATGCAAATTGCTTGAGTCGTACGCGTGATACAGAAAAACGTGTGACAACAACGGAGTCAGCAACACAGAAAGCTTCATTACCTAGGCATGGCTGGCATAATCATCTATGAGCCCAATCGTCCGCGGGACCCCACGTACTCAGCTCTATCTCGCCTTCATTCAAGCCGGTTGAACCAACCGCCCTGACCGTCCATGGATCCGGAGACCATCAAAGCAATCTCATATTTCAAAACGATACCATGGTGCGCAAGGCTGCTCGAGGATGAGAGGTCTCTTACTGTGCACGTGTCCCCGAACAGGACTGTGCTCCCGGGCCTAGAAAATGAATTCATAGCGTCCACCATTAACTCAAACAACACGATATCCGATTGGCTGTTGTTTTACAAGCGACCATCCACCAATCAATCCGGCATAGAGACTTTAAACGCCCTGGTTGCTCTTGGGAAAGGAATGACGGGG
Source organism: Diaporthe sp. HANT25 (assembly GCA_013435955.1). Classification (NCBI taxonomy): domain Eukaryota; kingdom Fungi; phylum Ascomycota; class Sordariomycetes; order Diaporthales; family Diaporthaceae; genus Diaporthe; species Diaporthe sp. HANT25. The sequence goes on along the minus strand of JACBFG010000009.1, from coordinate 1,691,478 downwards.
TTCCCGGGATCTCTCCATGGTGGAATGGTGTCGGTGATCTTCGACGAGGTTGCCGGGCTTCACATTGTGCTGAATGGCCACGTCCCCGGCAAGGAGCTGGACAAGGCATTCCGGACAGCCTATATCAACACATCGTTTATGAAACCCGTACCGACTCCGGCGATAGTCCTTGTGAGGTCTTGGATCGCAAAGGTGGAAGGACGGAAGCATTGGGTGCGAGCACAGATCGAGGACGGAAATGGGCAGGCTTTGGCGAAAGCTGAGGTACTATATGTATCAATCAGAGGCAAACTATGAATCTGCTCTCCTGTGGGACATCAACATGGAAGTTCTGTTTATATCTCGAGGTTCAACCCAAATTGTTTCTTCCATTCCGGATATCAAGGGTGAATAGACCATCTAGCGTCCGAATCCTGTGATCCATTCGTTATAAACACAGGCTAGTAGACATGGATAAGTGGAATCATCGTGCTTCCAGCCTCAAATTTTTGAGAACCTGGACCACCGTTAGCGGATCATCTAACTCTCCATCTCAGTAATATAGTGAGTGCAAGCGCCATGGTCGCTTGGCTTCGTGGCAAAATCTTCTGGGGCGTTCGGCGGGAACCACAGGCCAGACCAGATAGTGTGATTCCGAAAGCGTCGTCAAGGCAGTCTAGAAAACCTATTATGTGTCCCCTTAGGTGAGACTCTGCCATCTGGTGATATTCCTTGCTGTTTGAAATCTCGAGGGGGAACTAACTGTTTCATGGAGCAGAAGGGACCATCAATCCTCCAGTGTTTCAACGCGTTGTTGACAGATTCCAAATGTGATAATCTCTCGTGGGTCAATCTCTCGTTGGCCAGCCTCTCGTGGGTGAGTCTCTCGTGGGTGAGTCTCTCGTGGGTGAGTCTCTCGTCCGGCACCTTGCTCCCAACGCTTCTCGCAACCAACGAAGAATCCGAATCCGAGTGCGGTGGCCATGGTCATATTCCCAAATTCAGTAGGGTCGGTCCATCAGAAAAAGCTGGTGAAAGTGGTTGCTCGGTCCGTGACATTGACCCGGACCTGTGCTTATAATACAAACTGATTGACATGCACGGCTGCACTGCATCCTACGCTAGCCTCCTTTCGTATTCACGGCATTACCATTCGTTTCTCGGCACAATCCAACCTCCCGACTGAGCGGCGCTAGGGCTGATGTAGAAGAATATCTTGGAGTAAATGACCTAGAATTCTCAATAATCAGAATATATATTTTCCCTTTCCAAAGATCAAGCATCGCCAAAACACATCCGCCCATTCACCGTTCCCTCCAAACTTGGCCTGATTCACCCAATATGGTAGCCCTTGACAAAGTGCAGAAATCAAATGCCCAAATCACCACGACACACCCGGAAGGGCTAGTGGCCGTGTTCGCGGGCGCAACGGCGGGCATCGGCGAGACCTCACTCCGGGAGTTCGTAAGACACACATCCAAGCCCCGTATCTACATAGTTGGACGGTCACAAGAAGCATGCGAGCGTCTGGATGTAGACCTGAAAGGTGTCAACCCGGAGGGCCAATACATCTTTATTAGGTCGGACGTCAGCTTGCTCCGTAATGTCGATGACGTGTGCAGGCAGATCAGGGACAAGGAACCGGCCATAAACGTCTTGTTCATGAGCCAGGGAACGCTGAACTTTAGCAAAGGTGAGCAAGAAATACCTCGAACTGGAAAATTGATGAAATAGCTGACACATCCACAGAGACCGATGAGGGGATGAACTACCTTACGAGCCTGACGTATTTCGGACGCATGCGGATGACCAACAATCTGATGCCCCTGCTGCGACGAGCTCCAGGCCTGCGGCGCGTCGTCTCCTCCTTTACGGGAGCTAAGGAGGGCAGGGTCTACGACGATGACTGGCAGGGGAAGGAAGGCAAGCTCCCGTTCAGAGCCGCACGGGGCCATGGGGCCACGATGATGACACTGGGCCTGGAGGCCTTGGCGAGAGAGGCTCCAGACGTCTCGTTCGTGCACGCATTCCCTGGATCTGTCAAGACAAACATCATCAGAAGTGACGATGGAGCCATGTTAAGAATCGCGTCATTTGTCTTCAAGGCCTTGTTCTTTGTGACTGGGTACACGCCGATTGTGGAAGTTGGGGAGAGGCATACGTTTTACTGCACGAGTGCGCGGTTCCCTCCCAAGAAGCTGGAGCCAGGTGCAGCGGGAGTGGAATTGCCTGATGGCGTGAGCGTTGCGAACGGTGTAGATGGAAACGTCGGAAGTGGTGTCTACTCTGTGGATACATATGGTGAGAGTGCAGATGCGAAAGTTGAGGAACTACTTGCAAATTACAGACATAACGGGATTGCAGACAAGTTGTGGAGGGATACTGAAAGAGAGTGGAAAGGAGTGACGGGAACTTTATCCATTGAGGAAGAATCTGCATCTTGAGTGGCTACTGATGATTGAATACTATGCTGTATTTCGATGGGATACCTCGGATTCAACTTTCACTGGACATTCAATGGTCAAGTCTGAGGCTCTTTTAATAAAAGTTGGAGAAATACTTTAGCATCTTCGCTTCAAGCTTCGGTAGATAAGCAAGTCGGCCTAGACCTGACTTTATCCAGTCAAGTGCATCTGCGTGTTTCAACCCGGTCAACAGTCATCCGGCGAACCGCTTTCGATTATCGCTAGTGATCCGCCGGCATATATCAGCGAATCCCAGGCAAGCATCACTCCTGGAACGTCAAAGACAAATACAGTGCTTGCTGCCGACAGCCACTTTCCAAGAGACGAAGCTATCCCCGTTCCACGCTTTTCCAAGCATAGAGAAATATCAATTCAGGCATCCCAATTGACCTAAGACCTCCGCCATGACTTCCCCAAAAGCCATTTCGTTTTCTCTGCAGCCGGTTGTCGAACAAGACATTCCGGAACTCACTGCAATCTCCGGTCTCACCTTCGAAACGGACAGACACACGCAACTTAAAGCAGCTCATCCGACCAAGCCCTACGACCACGCGGCCGGAACCCCTGACTCCGTCAGACACTGGCTTAGTCTTCCCCAGAAGGTAGAAGTGACCAAGGCCGTCGACAACGCAACAGGACAGATTGTGGGCTGTGTCGCCTGGGTATTTCGCGGCTTCGACAGAGACCCCAACGCAGCGGGCGTTGTCGAGGAGCGCTCAGAGCCCACCAAGCCGCCTGCCAACTCGGTTTCGTCAGACTACGCCAAGACCGGATCCGTTGACCTCGACCCCCTGGAGCAGCTGCGCGAGCTCACCGACGACCACTTCGCCCAATTCATGAGGAGGATCATGCCGCCGGGGACGCGATGCATGTTCATCGCCGGAATCCAGGTGCATCCCGACCACCAAGGCAAGGGAATCGGCCGCGAGCTGGTCCGGAGAGGCACCGACCGCGCGGACGCCGAGGGCGTGATTTGCTGGGTCCACTCGAGCGAGGCTGGTGCTGGTCTATTCCCCAAGTGCGGGTTCGAGGTCGACGAGACGCTCGAGATTGACCTGGACGAGTGGGCTGGCAAGATGGATCTGCAGCCGCCGGCGGGTGATGAGAAATGGGGGACATACACGTTCAGGTACTTTGTGAGGCAACCGCATGCCTCTTGATGCGACACAAAGAGCTATGCGATGACATTGAGACGTTGCTGAGCCCCAGACACTGTTATTACAATCTGTGATTTCCAGACTCTGCCAAGGCCTATTCAAATATCACCCCATCCTCATTTAGGCCGTATCATTCTCATGGAACACCAATGCCCTGACCTCGATGCTCTCCCGGACTGGCACGTCCTCCCGATCAGTGTCCGGGTCCACAAACGCAGTGTGTGGAACCCGCCTCGCCCGCCCATCCGTCTTGGTATCAAAGCACTTGATCAACAGCACCTCCTCCGGAGTCAAGCCGCTCTTGTAATACCAGCGGTGGGCATCGTTGTACCTGACCTGCAGCGTCTCCCCCTTCCTTGGCTTCGGCTTGGTGTATATCAGACCAGTGGGGACGAGGTCGGACTCGGGGACCGAGTGCGCGTCCGCGACGGCGAGGGGGTCGCGGAGCACAGTCGAGATGGGCCGCCAGACGTTGATAATCTGCACCCGCCCCTTGAGCAGCTGATCCGCCTCATCCGGGAGGTGGTGCGGAACCCGCGAGAGCGACGCCGAGTAGGACTGGTCTATGTGCACGCGCTGAACTGGGCCCCTGCGGGAGGCCTGGACGCTGCCGTCGGAGGGCAGATGGCGACGGATGGTGTGATCGAATATGAAGACTCTGGTTGCCCCAGTCCTGAGGTGGAAGGGTTGGTCAGTCAAGGGGCAAGAGGTGTGCAAGTGAATGAATGCATATGAGTCTGAGCACTTACACGTCTTTGAGCAGCTGCTCGGTCTCCTTGTAGTATCCTTGCTTGATCTGCTCGTCATCTAGGAAATCTTTCTCGTTGGCAGTGTGGCGGTGAAACTGGAAGCCATTGCCGTCGAGAGAATACTCGTCCTGGTGTCCATTGACATCGCGGACAGTGACGGTGTGGCTCTCGATTGGTCGTTCATATGTCTCGGGCCTATCAACGTAGGTAGGGTGGGGCGGAGATCCGTCTTCATTTTCTTTGTAATAGTTCAAGATCGTGTTGACGTCATGAGGCTTCAGAGATGTCGGCTTGGGTGCAATGCCAAGCTGAGTTTGGAGTTTGTCCTTGTCGGCGGGCTCGAGCCTAATATTTGTGGTGATCTGTTGAACGGCTGCCGCTGCCATATTCACTTGGATGTCAATAAGTTTGTTCTGGTACTATAAGGAGTGTGTATGCAGTTTTTGATACTTTTCTATATCACTGTAGCTGTTGTAGGCGGATCATCCTGCTTGAAATACTTGGACCGGCGACTTTTTGGGTGTTGGGCCGCGTGTGGCTGACACTACCCCATCTCTCCACACGAGCACGCAATATACTCTAGCACCCAGATTTATAATGCCTAAGGCTGGCAAACTTGGGGGATGTTTCAAGCTCAAGACTCTCCTCCACACCTGGGCAGTCACATGCGGTCGGCCCCGACGGAATGATTAGAAATAGAGGCATAGCGTACGACCGATGTGCCCAGCCCGCGTATCGCAGCTCAACCAGCGTAATATCGCCGGCTGCACCCAACAGCCCACCTGACAAATCTAAATCATGTGCGTCTGTCTCACAGGATTCAATGCTTCAATAGAGTAATGCAGACATTGGCAGGTCCCGAGTAGCTTGGCATTACCGGTATGTGTGCCAAACCTAGCAAGCATTTGGTCTTCTCGTCCGAAAGTATTAAACCTCGGCAAGTTGAACCAACTAAAACTAATTCCGTCGACAAGAAAGGCTCAGTTGCAAGGGACCATTGCCTCATCCAAATTTATTTGCGGGCAGACATCGGTCCTATCGATCTACCCGGATGCTGAGAGAACTCGAGTTGAAGGATAAGAAGGCATTTACTCGTGGTAACGTCCTCCTTTAGAAAAGCACCAATAATTTACCCTACAAATAGCGCCACTATGATATAGGTTACGATTTAGCTCTCAAACATGATACTGGTACATCCTTCTTTCACACATGCTAAGTGTGAAGTCTGTGACCACTCGGAAATACGCCGCTTGTTGATCCATCCGCGAAAGTCATGACTTCATCTCCAGATTATCCATTCAAGCCTCCTTCTTGCTCAAATCATCCGACACCGCATCACGCTCATTTTGCTTGGCAACTACCTTCTCCTGTGTTTGGTGATCCTCGTGGTGATCGTCCACCTCATAAAGAGGTGGGAATGGAGCGACATCCCGGCGCAGCAGATACTTATTAACGTACCAGGGTGCCTTCTTCGCATAATACCACGCATGATCACGGTTGCGGACAGCAAATACGGTGTCCAGCTCCTCGAGAGTGAGGCTCTTGGTCTCAGGCAGGAAGAAATACGCGACCACGAAGCCGACGACGTTCCAGCCAGCGTACCACATGAAGGCGCCCGTCGGCGTGAAGCTCGTCATCAAGTGCGGCCACGTGAAGCTGATGATGAAGTTGAAGCCCCACGTCACTGCGGTGGCGCTGCTCATGCCGATGTCGCGGATGTGGAGCGGGAACGCCTCGGCGCAGTAAGTGAAGGGCACTGGCCCGGCTCCCGGCGAGTAGACGGCCGCGAAGAGGTAGATGCCGGTTGCGACGCAGGCCAGCCGTCCGGTTCCCTCCGGAATGTAGAAGCTGAAGGCGGTGAATGTCAGGGCGAGTGCCATCAAGGGGAACGTGACCAGCAACAAGTTCCTACGGCCGAACGTGTCGATCGTGTAGAAGGCGGGCAGCGCAAAGAGCCAGTTGATCAGGCCCATTCCCATGCTCGTCAGCAACGCCTCGGATCTGTTAAAGCCGGATTCTTCGAAAATGGCCGTCGAATAATACATACTTGATTTCGTGTCAGTAGACCTGTTTCGACTTTCTCGATTTGAGGGGAAGAATAACTCACACGACATTGATTCCGCAAAACTGTTGCATGAACATTACGAAATACGAGTAAGTAGCAGCGCGCCTGTTTCTCCGAACGGTAAAGAACTCCTTCCAGCTATGACCGCTTCTTGCTTGGGTCTCGACCTCGAGAAGCTTATGTGCGTAGTACATATCTCTCGTGGCCTGGATCGTGTGGCGACGGAGCCGGGAGACTGAGCGAAAAGCTTTCGTATATTTGCCTTTCTCCATGTACCACCTTGGGCTTTCGGGGCAGAAGTAGACCTGCGCAATGAATTGGAGAACTTAGACACTGCACAGCGAATGGAGATAGAACTTCATCGGACGGCCTTACCTGCATCATGACGATCAAGGGCGGGACTGACGTGCTTGCAAGCATCCACCTCCACTGCGAGTTCTCTCCGAGGAAGTCGGTATTGCGAAAGGCCACCGAGACTATCAGTCCCAAAGCGATTCCGAAAGCTACCGGCCGTTAGTATTGCGAGTGAGGCTGAACAGGCAAAATGCTCATCTGGCTTGAGAGAACGACGAGCCAGGTAGAAATTGTGAAAGCTACGGACCTGTCCACATTTGCCACATCATCGTCAGAGCCCCGCGAATGGCCTTTGGTGCCGATTCTGCCGAGTAGACTATTTCACATTGTCAGTATTGAGGTCTATCATTATCGATCTTTGTCGTTCGTACCTGGTGTCGTGCTGCTCTTTGCACCAACAGCGAGACCAAGGCCGAACCGTGCAATCAAAAGATTGTACCACCTGTCGTTCAGAAATCAGCTTGGAGAATTGAGTGTGAAGACATGTAGAAAAGCGTACGAGTCTGCTGCCGCCATCCAAAAGCCAGTCACTACGGAAAAGAAGCATGAAATAAAGATGGTACCGCGGCGGCCTGTCCATTTATTCAGAAATGGTGAAGTCCAGCAGCCGAATAAAGCTGAGAACGCATAAGGGGCGCCGTTAAGGAGACCTGACCGGCTGTTAGAACAAGCTCCTCGAGGGACTACCAATGAAGTAACGAACCCTGTATTGATTGGTCCTCAATGTTGAATGTTTTGTAGTAGTATTCCTAGGTTGATTGTTTAGCCACCGTCTCTGAACATAAGATTGAGTGAGCGACCTACCTGGGCACCGTTGACCGCTGTTTGGTCCATACCGTGCTGCGTTTGTCAGCTACCGACCAATATGATCAGAGAAAGGGTCACGTATCTGCACTATTGCTGAGCCCGCACATAGCAACCCAAGGAAATACAGCATGAATGGCTGGTCCCAACGATGTGTGACTTCTTTCCTGAGCACCGCCTTCTCTTCTTCTGTCAGTTCGGAAATAGTTCCAAACCCATCAGGACGGGTGCTGGCTTGAGCAACCAAAGCCCCTTTACGGAAAGAGTCTCGGTGCTCGCTCAGTCCGTATTTTTCTGTGAATGAATCCACATCTGCCATGAGCTCGCTATGAGAATATCCTAGAAGAGGATTGCGCAGTAGAGCAGCCGTGGAGGCTCGGGCGGGCTTGTCTGAAGGGCCTTCATCACTCCCGGAAATGCGAGTGCCCTCATGAGCGCCCTCAGTTGGAGGAGACTCGACGTCTGACTTGGCGGGAGGCATGGTGATGCACCGCAAATGGAAAACTTGTAATGTTGACTAAGCCTGCAAGCAGTGTGGAACAAATATGGGGAAGCAATGTTGATCCGGGGAAGAAAAATGGAGGAGGAGTATTGAGTGCTCAGACGGAGTCCAGAACGGATGAACAGTGTTTATAAAGGCTGTGTCTCCGGGACGTCGGTCTTCCCCAGATGGCAAACCAACATACATATTGTGGGTCCAAGAAGCTCATGGCCATCGACTCGGTCCGATGACATTGACGTAAGAATGTTGGGCAAATACCCTGTAGTGATACTCAGGTAGACTTGGAGGAGTGGAACTTCCAAGAAATCCAAAATCTGGAGATGCACAGGGGCACATCTGTTCAGCAACCAGGCTGTGCACCTACATGCAGCGTGCAGCATTGGCCCAGATGCACGGTACCAAAGGTGGGAAAATCAGAGATAACGAGGGTATCAGATGAGATCCAGGGAAAACACAGACCTACCAACGCGGAAAGTTGCAACATACGAAGTGAAATCAGGGCTCCACAACAAGTGCTATAAAGTCACCTCCACCACTTTCGCGGGGAGTGTTATTCTCTCGAGGATTCGGACTGGTAAGACGGACACATGGGGTCTTTCTCTCTTTCGGAATCCAAGCAGCCTTGAACCAGCCTATTCGACGTGAAAGCAGAAAATGCATCTCAAGGCTGGAACCAAGCACAGGTCGATATCAGTACATGTAGCCAGCCACTCATGGTTGTAATTTGTTTGGAGTGTTGTACCCCGATCAGGCTGGCAAAGGAGGACCTGACCTTCGTGGTGGAGCTGAGCCAGTACCTCCATACTGCAGACTCCTCCGTCTAGGCACTCTAGCAGGCATCGACGGGCGCCGAAGGAATCGTTGGAGTACTTGGCACAGGTCGGCTCAATATGCGTAGGACAGAAGGGCAAGGTGCATGCAGTTGAATGAGAGCGACCGCGGTATGGTAGTGCACGTGTCGCTCAAGTTCCGGAGTGGCTTCAGATGAGAAGGATGAGGCGACATCTAAGCCGTTTTCTTATTGTTCTTTTGTCTCCCCTTCCTAGGAAGGAATTTCGGACAGAGCGATCAACAAAAACAGCGATAAAATCGTAAGCCACATGGGAGCGAGGTGTCCACTGCAGCTTGCTTACCAGCCAACCCTCAAGATGCGGCCAAGGCGACATGAGCGGTACTCGGGTGATGATCGGCAGCACGGCCAAGCGGAACGCGTCTCGGCGGCGGGTTCTCCGTCACTGAGGATTGGAGTAAGCCGACAACCTCATCACAGACATCGGCAGGATTTGGTCTCGGCGCTTGGCGCGGCGCGCGGCATGCGGCACGCGGCACACACACAGGCACACACACGAGGTCTGGATATCCGAACAGCCCAGAAAGTCACCCGTCCATGCCGTCATCCAGTCTCACGGTCGCTCACCTCTCGAATCGGTCAGGTCTTGCTTCCCCAGCTATGACTTCATACCAAGCCTTATTCGCCAAACTCCCAACGGTGCCTTACGCTGTAACCAGATCGGTCACCTGGGCACTTTCATGTTTTCGGGTCCACACTTTGGTGCCATAATCAGCCTAGTCCATTCACTGCGATGATGTCTTCACAGGCGACAGATACAAGTTAGCGGTGAAGAAGTTTTTGAATCCCTTTTCATCCAGTTTCATACAAACAGGGCCATTGGTCGAGATTTCATACATAGTCATCCAAAATGAGACAATGAGTACGGCATGATAGTGTTGTTTTAGTTTTCTAAGAAACATTTGACCGAGCAGTACTGTATGTAGATTTACTAACTATTGGGTTCAAGTTGACTGCATGTGAGTCAGATGCCATGCCAGATTTGAGGACGCTCAAAGACCTGAGGTCTGCTCAAGGTGTCTGCCTCAACTGTGCGAAGCGGTCTGTCCTGCACGACTTTGATTCCTTTTCGCCGTCCCAGAGCGTGTGGATCACGCAACCAAGAGGCTTCGACGGTAAAATTCATCCCGGGATGACCGCTCTGAGGCATTACCGGTTGACTACGAGGCACCACAATTTTGAGCTTCAAAGGGACTCTCGGACCTCGCTCCTCATCACATCCAGTGTCGGCTTCTTCCCACGGCACGTCATAATTCGCTCGACGAAATAGGTGTATGAACGAGTTTGGTGATCGTTGTCCCATCTTCAAGGACCTCCGCTTTCTCTTCCAGTGTGTATCCCCGCCATTTTGGCACAAGAACAGTCCACAGATACCAGTATGCTGTTGCTAGCACAAGTCTGCGAATTCGTCAGCTTCATGTCACCTTGTGTGCGCTATATTCGTGGATTACCTACACCGAAATGCCCACAACGGCGTAAGTTGCGTAGAAGAGCCCGGACTCTGGCTTCTTGGCCGGTGGGAAGAAAGGTGCCGCAAGCAGTGCCAGGCTCAAGACAATTCGCAGCGTCACAGCCGGAACCCATGCCTTGAACGGTCGTTTGAGGTCAGGTCTCTCATACCGAAGCCAAAGGAGACCAGCTGCTGTGGCTATTGCGATAACTTGGCCTGGATATCCTTCGACCTTAAGAATAAAAGAGTACACCTCGTTGGACGGCGGCAGCGTGATCACAAGGAGCGAAGGAATGTAGTGCACGATGAGACCACCGAGTGGCGACCCGAATGGCTTGGTCGAGGACAGAATCTCGGAGAAGGGGAGGAAGCCCTGACGGGCAATTTCCTGTTTGACTCGAGACTAGAGGGCTTTGATTCAGTTCTCAATATCAAAGGATGGGGACGATCGAGAATTTGCTGACCATTGCAAACGCGACAACCATGACATTGCCTGCAGCTGACAGAGCCACAGCCAGGGGCAGAATTTTGCCGCCGATGTTGCCCCCAAACACTCGCTCGAAGAATAACGCAGCCACAAGCTCACCACTGGCCTTGATCTCCTCCACAGGGACCACTATGAAATAAGCCACATTGGTCAGGAGATAGAGCACGCAAGCCGTCACAAGAGACGAGATGGATACGAAGCGCAGGGTGCGCACCGGATCCTTGACCTCGTTCAAAACATTGTTGGCGTTCTCGAGGCCGGCGTAGGAATAGAACACTTGAAAAAGAGACGTGGAGACAACGCCCCAGTTCCAGTTCGAGCCTCGCCACAGGTCATCCCAATCACCGACAGCATATGTTGTGGAGACCCCCGGAGCTGACTGACCCGGCCGCAGGACGACGACATACAGACCAGACAGTATCATAAAGACGATAAGTCCGACCTTGACCCAGCCCAAGAAGTTCTGGATCCTCACGCCGAGGGCTCTGAACACCCCATGGATGACCGTGATCGCCGTCAGCAGACCGACAGCCACGCCCTTCCTAACCCACTCCGCCGGCTCCTCAACGCCAGCGGCAAACAAGACATACTGGCTGAACACAACACAGTTGCTAGCCGTAAACCCAAGGCAGACAACCATGACCGCAACAACCGTGCTCGCCAGGAAGCGCGGCCGGCGGTACGTGAACTCGAGGTAGACCTTTTCGCCCCCGGAGCGCGGCAGCATCGAGCCATACTCGAGCGCGATAGCAAGACCGCAGGCCGCGACCACGGCGCCGACAATCCAAAGCGAGAGTGCAAGACCGACGCTGCCGACGGCGCGGATGATGGTCCCTGGCGTGGCGAAGATGCCCGAGCCTAGCACCCGCGAGATGACGAGGATGTAGGCGGACTGGCGGCTCAGCGTGCGGCCGAGTGTGGATGTCTCGGGGACGACGTCGTTCTCGATGGCTCGTGACTCGGCGGCGTCGACGGCTTGGGCCGAGCTGCTGCGTGATTTCACGGTGCTGTATCCGCCGGTTGGGGACGTGGGTGTCGGCGGCGAGTAGAGAAGCGGGAGGGCCTCTCTGTCTTCCTCTGTGTCGCCCATATTGTACTTGATCCTGTCTTTCTTACTGGATGCAGGTTCAGAAGGTCTTGTTCGCGCTGTGCTCTTCGGGCAGCTTCGTTTCAACGACTCTGAAGCGAGCTCCAGGGAATAATATGGTACAGGGAAGGCAGCGACATTTTGAGGGGTAGTATAAAAAGACACACCATTTTGTCATAATCTTGATAACAGCTATGGTGATGTACAAGATGGTGTGATTTTGTTCAGCTGAGAAGAGAGCGTGAGACATGTATCATGGGGGCTCTCGCACGCCATTTCACCCCAAGTAGACGAAACACCACCAACGGCAGCGGCGGGAGGATCAACGTTTGAAGTACGGCCTGTCAACCCCACGCTGATTTGTAAACTCCAGACATTAAATTTGATTTGTAAGTTGGCTTTTGGTCCGAGATTCGAGCGCTTTTGCTTCTGAAAGCCCACATCCTGCTGGTGTGCACGTCCGAAACTTTAACCGAGCAATGCGCGTTGGATCCATGATTCTGCGATAAGATTGAAGCTCCCATTGAAATGCATGCGATCATCGTCGAAGGTGTTCTGTATTTTCGTATATTAAGTCAATTATATCAAGCCCTCATGCCAATGATCATCGACTATCAATGTGCTCCTCTCCTTTCCGGAAACAGCTGGCTGTCAGGCAGGCCGCGAACTTGTCCTTCCATCTCCCGTCAACAGCTCCACGGATCAACATCTCGAGATCAGGAACGTCCGAATGCTTCTTCCCGTCAATGAGCGCATCGATCTCCTCAAGCGTCTTGCCTCTGACCTCGACCCAATAGTATGCGATGAATGCGAACATGCAGATGTTCCAAGCCCCGTTGATGATATAGAGCCTCCAACCGATGTTCTCCAGTGCGAAGAGGAAGGCGAAGTTGGCCCAGATGCCTGTGACGCAGATCACAAAGCTAAACATGCTCATGCCCCAGGCTCTGATGCTGAAGTTGAGCATCTCTGCAGGTATCAGGAATAAGATGGGTATCCAGCCGAAGCCGAAGCATGCGCTAAAGACGAATATCATGGCAACTGATGCGTATATGCCAGGTTGGTAGTCCGAGTCACCGTAGGTCTTCGTCAGACCGCCGATGACGAATAGACTGATAGTGAGCCCGCCTGTCGACACCAACGCTGCTGACTTGGCGCCCAGCTTGTCTGTGTAGAAACTCCCTAGGATAGATACGATCAACGTGCAGCAATTCAGGCCCACATTCACGAGCAGTTGTTCTTTCGGGTTGGTAAGTCCGGCATGGTCCAACACTTTGCCAATCTCGTAGCTCACGAGGGTATTTCCCATCACCATAGAAAAGAGCGCACAGGTACCAGTAATGATGAGTCTCTTCCTCGTCCCCCTATTCTTGAGCATCTGGGCCCACGGCATCGGGTTTCTCTCGTACCCTATAGTGTCGACAATCTCGATGAATTGAAGTCGAACCCTCTCGTCCTCCTCATCACCACCAGAATTGATACGCGCCAGCACCGTCAGCGCGTCGTCCCCACGGCCGACGTCCACAAGCCATCTCGGGCTCTCGGGCATCCACGGGAGCAGCAGGATGCACGCGATGCCCCAGACGCCCTGGAGCAGGCTGGGCAGCCTCCACGCCCATGAACTCTGGATCTGCGCCGTGCCATACGTGACACCAGCGGCGGCCAGAGCCCCGACGTAGAAGAGGTCGTCAAACAGGCCAAGCCCCCAAGCCCGCTGGTCCCAGGGGAGTGTCTCGGCAAGGTAGGCGGGTGCCGTGATTGCGGACGCGGTAGTACCGAACCCGACGATGATGCGCGCCGTGCAGAACATGGCGATGTTCTGTGCGGCCGCCTGTAGGGCCGCCGCGGTGACGGTAATGGCTGCGGCCCAGAAGAGGGCGACACGCCGACCGTACTTGTCTGTCAGCCAGCCCCAGAACAGGCAGGCGATGCATCCGCCGATGTATATGGTCGCGACGTTGAGAGAGCGCGTGGCGGTGGTCAGCTGGAAGTAGTTGGTGTACTGATCCATAATATTCAAGCCCCCCATGAGCGCGCCATCGTAGCCTTGAGTCTACAACAGGCATCAGTGTCATTGCTCTGCAAGCCTATAAACTTCTGCAGACGGTGTGGTTGCTTTCGTTTGTGGAAGCTCACTTACCGCCGCCGTGATCACACAGCATGCGAGGAGTATGAAGGTGTTGCCGGATACTGTCTTTGGGTACCAAATTGGGGCATGGAATGGGAGAATATCACCCCTTCTGGCCTGGGAGGGGATCGGCGCGTCCACCATGTTCACTGCAATGGAAAACTGAATGCATGCTCGGCCGGTGATTTAATTCTATGTAGGGGGAGCCCGCAAGCTACGGGTCGGCCAGGGGAAAGTTGTGGTCTCTTCCTGACATCTTCAGCCGTCACCATCGTTCCCTTTATTAAGATCGTAAAAATCTGCAGGACTACCCTATTACACGTGTAGTCCCAATGGACTTTCGTAGGGTAGCAACGACAACGCACAGGACAGGGCTTTGGATAGTTTGACAGCCATCGATCGGGAAACCCGCCTTAGACAGTTTGGGATCTGGGCCCTGCAGATCCTCAACTTGAAATTCGGTATGACCACTGTAATAAGATGAAGAGCGTGGCAAAACAAGACCAGCCAAGACCAGATCCGAGCATCCGCCCCTTTGTACCAGACTTTATGGATTACAAAAGGCGGAGACGATCGTGCAGACTGGCTTTTATCAACATTGAAGTCGCCAGATGAAGGTTTGGCCGAGAAACTTAAAATGCTTAACCATACACATAAACATTCGTCTGGACTCTCTGCTGTGGAGAATGTCCTCCCCTCCTCGTCAAATCAAGTTCAAGCAGCAGCAGGTCATGACTCGGCAGAGCTGAGCCCGCTGTCGCATGTAACGGGAGACTGTGACGTTCTATCGAAATAACCCTTGAACTTCTTTGGCCGCTCTCTCGACATCCACTAATCCTATCCTACTCTAGAGTTGCTTGGACCCGTGACATTTCTCGGAGCCTATCGGAACACGATCCCACCCAATCACAAAAGACTGTTCAACAACGTCTGTGGTTTTCCATGGTCACATATCCATGGAACAGGTATCATTTGTGTTGGTCCAGATCTCCATGGGCCACGCCGGTAAAGAGCTGGACCATGCGTAGCGCTGTCATTATCTGGCTGGACAACATCAAAACAACTTCAATGTCGTTTTCCATTCTTCGCAGTGCATCGATTCGTCTGGTCGCAGCAGAGGCATGTGACATACAATTTGTATACAGGATTTGTATCTAAGGCGTACAATGGATGCAATCATAGCTTAGCCCTTTTTATCCACCTGCTCAGATATGGATTTCTTTTTGTGATACATCTCCACGCAGTTGCCCTATGACGGTCACACGGCCCGTCAACGTCATCACCTCGGATAAAGGTAGGAGGCATCTAGAAGATGAAGTAACGGTCAACCCAGTAGCTCCCATCCTCGTTGCTGCAGCCGTCACCCTCGCGGTCATTGCGGTTCCAGACGAGGGGGCACGACTTGAGGGAGCCGTCCTCGTTCGAGAGGCAGAAGTTGCCCAGCCCAGTGCCGCACCCCGTGAATTGGTACTCGCAGCCGTCGGGGGCCGTGAACCAGCCGTCATTGAACTCGCACATGGACTCGCCGTAGACGCCCAAGTAGATGTAGTTGCAAGCGTCCTCGCCCTCGACCCAGAGTGCATTGTCGGCGCGGCCGCTGGTATAGTTAGCTATGCCGTGACCGAAACCGAAAGTGTAGTTTTGGGCGGCGCTGGCTCCAGCGAGCACAGCAGTGAGGAGGGTGGCGTAGGTTGACTTCATCTTGATGTCTGTGATGGGTTAGCTCAAGTGATTGGGTCTCAGTGAAGAATTAGGTCCTCACTGATGATTTTGTTGATGCGATAAATGAATGACTCTGCAGCGCTGTAAACGGCTTTGATTGTTGTTTGAGTAGATCAGATGGAAGGATAGACTATCTGTGATTATGGGCTCATATTTATATCAGTCTGTGCTTATACGCATCCCCGAAGCCGACTTCCGTGATCAAGGGCTTACATGTGGCTTCGGGAAACATAATCTTAGGAATCGGCCGTCCGCAGAAAGAATTGGTTCAATATGCACTTCTTCAGTGTCGGGGACTGGCTGACGGCTGACGGATCGTGTGGTATGTCTCAATGGGTGTCTCTCAAGTCGCACCGGCTGAAGCGATGCAAGGCAGCAGCTTAAATGAAGCAAGTCATCACCATTGGATGGAAATGCAAGCCCATCTCACTATTCTCCTTCGCAGACTCACCACATGTGCAGTCTGACCCAAGAGGCAACGAAAGGTCCGAGAGGCCAAGCAGAGCGGCGATGAGTGGAGTGCAGCATCGGCGCAGCAAGCAGCGTGAGAACCTACAAGGCCTCGGGATTGCCAACCATCTCTCTTCGGCACCCCGTGATCACTACTTGATGACGATGGTCCTTGTACTACATTTGATTTTCAGCTGCTGACAGCAAGGCAATTAGACGTGACTCAGCTCAGCTGCTATGTACGACCACTCAGCTACCTTGGTAGTTTGTGCAGTGCATCATCTAGCAGTCAACACGCGTCCATCTCTCAGCGTGGACGACATGGCGGCTATGGATGCCTCGCCTTGACTGGCGAGCCAACACCGCACTTCAACCTATTCGTGTTCTCCACCAGAAAGAATAGTTATTGATCCATAGGCCAGGGTGCCGTCGGCGTTCACACGAGACCGGTGAGCCTACTCGCAGGTAGCTCTGGATGAATACATCTATCCATACTCTCTTCCCTTAAGAAGCAGGAATCACCTACATCTACGAATAAAGATATTTAACACAGACGCCCTGCCTGAAATTCGACCGTTGCCTGCAGGCTTGCATACGCGGATGCTTGGCTCATGGCTTGTACAACGATATCAAACTGACTCTCGCAATTAAAAATATTGAGCGCAGTAACTAGCGCATAGTTGCGAATTAGGAGACGAGACTGCTGTCCAGTGCACAAGTTGGAGTCTTTCGTGGTGTGGGTCGAAGGCCGGCATTGTCTGGCGATGAATTGTACTCTAGTGCTATCTATCCGGGGTAAAACCAAATTGCACGAGCACATTAGACAAGAAATCGAATATTCGATCCCGTAGAAACGAAAAGTGGTGCAAAGCTTGCTTGCCAATATTCAATTTGCACACCTATCATACAATCGTAGCCAATTCACATACCCAGACCCCAATACGTAGACCTAATAAGCCGACATTTTACGAAAGGCAATGTGTTGGCGGTGAACAGCAGCTGGGATGTCCAGACTCATGGAAAAGAAGTCTATGCGTTCTTGACGTACTTCTAAACATGGAGACCAATGCACCCGTTTTCAACTCATTTGAAAAGCCATATGCGGAGTGTTGTGGTACATGTAGCCCCTTCAATTTAGGTACAATTGAAATCGTACCGGTTCTGTACAAACATCATCATGTGTACGGCTTCGAAAGGGACTGGGCAGTGATGTATAAAGTATATAACCTTGTCTGCCCAGGCTCGCATGAGTTTCTGGCGAGTACGAGCCATCCACAAAGTATCCTTTGATGACGGGAGGATGCCGCCATAGCGCTCGTTTACATAGGCCAAGACCGGCCCTGACTGGCGGAAGATTCGTGTTTCAAAACAAAACAACCGCATGCCAAGGGAAGCTCCTGACGATCAAGGCTCGGCAGCACCTTATTCAAGGAGCGGACTGTTCTCAAAGCGGCAGTCTGCCCTGCTGCCCCAGAAAAAGAATCACCCGGTCCGGCGGATCTTCACCTGGGACGAACGCGAGATCCCTATTGGGACGCGGCAATGCGCACTCTAATGGAGACTCCTGCAATAATGAGGAAACTCTTGGACGGAGGGGCTTCCCGCTCCAGACTGCCCAATTTGTGTGTGGATCATTACTGTCCCTTCCTAACCGTGTATAATAGAATATGAGATCCTTTCGCTCATAAACCACTTAAAGTTCCCACCACATCGCGCCCTCGTTGTGCTGTAACTTCTCAAACCCACAGTCCACTCATTTAAAGCCGCCATGACGAGATTCTCCCAGATCGCAGCAGCGTCGGTGCTGGCCACCACAGCATACGCCCAGTGCGGCTCGGCGCCAGACGCCACTGTGGACGGCACAGAGGGCGCGTACACGGCCACGGTGGGCTCGTCCGAGGTCTACTCCGGTAGCGACTACTACACGGCCATCACGGAGGCCCTCGGCGGCATCTCGTCCGGCCAGACCGTCGCCGTCATTGCCTCGGGTAACATCGGAGCCAAGACCATCAGCATCGATAGCGGCAAGACCTTCGAGGGCTGCGGTACCATCACTGCCTCCATTGCCAACGGAAAGGGCGCGATCGAGTCATTGAACACCCAGGATGTCAATATCCCCTACCTGAGTCTTGCCGGCGAGGTCTACTTTGGCCTGCACTTCTACGGTACTTCTGGCCTGACCCTGGGCGAGATCGACATGGACCTCATTGCCGGCATTGGCATTCGCTTCGACCGGGACGAAGCCGCCAACACAAACGTGAAGATGGGAACTATCACCGTCAAAGGAGCTAGCGTAAGTCTATCCACACTCCCTCATGACAGTCTTACCGCTAACATCAGGACAGTCCCACGCAGTCGAGACCTGGAACATCGACGGGCTCGAAATCGGATCCGTGATCGCCACAGACGTTGGTGAATGCGGTCTGCTCCTCCAGAAGACAACAAATGCGCAAGTCGGCCTCGTACAGGGTGACAACGCCGGCGCCGGAACAGGATACGCAACACTCCGTTTCGCAAACCAGAACGGCATGCTCAGCGACGGCAGCTACGATACCAACGTGGTCATCGACAAGGTCGTCTCCCGTGGCGGCGGCCGCGGCGTCTTCTGCGTGTCCGAGTCTGGTGGCGCTGAGATCGGCACCGTTGACCTGTCTGGCAACGAGAACAATGCAATTCTCATCGAGAACTGCTACGGCGTGACTATCAAGGGCGGCACCGTCCAGGGAGGCGGTGAGGTGCGCCTCTCGGCTCGGGATGAGTTCGCCCTCACGCGCGACATCAGCCTTACCCTCGAGGTCAACGACAACACCGTCAGGGAGTCGCCCTGCTCTGAGAACCCTACCTTCAGCATCACTGGCGACGCGACGCTGGATGTCTGCTAAATGTGAGGCATGCGTGTGGCTTGAGCAAGGTTCCGCAGAATTGCGCAGGCTGGTCTCTACCCCTTTCTCAGTATCATATGTTGCTCGACCCATTGTACATAAAATCACTGGCTGTACTTAGAACTTCTCGTACAATAATTCATGAAATGGGATATTTGCATCCGCAAAACTGCATGGTACACCGGTATATGACTTGCTTATCCACAGTCAAGTCACATATCCACCAAACACACTTACACACACAGAGACCTAGTACACCTGTCCAGACCTAACACAAACACGACACACCCAGACCGACACACCCAGACCCAACACACCCATACCCAGACCTACCTAGGTAACACTCCCAGATCTAACACACCGCCCGCGGAGAAAGGGCTTTCTTTTGGGTCGGTCTGTGCCTATACCGGACTCAGAAGTTGACTCCTGATCCCATCTCTCTCCTGGTGAAAAGGAACGCCACATCAAGACTCACCCTCGACCACTGAACTTGCATTCACCGGGTCCTGGCAGGAAGCTGTGCAGCTGCCCCCACACGTTCGACTTCGTGTCCGATGGCCGCTCAGGGCCGACACCCCTGGCACAATCTTCAACTCGGAGGGTTTTGCATGCGACTATCAGCTTGCTGAGGCACACTGGTTCCCTGGCTCGTTTGCCATGAGGGTCCGGGCTCTGTCTCCTGAAGAACAGGCCACACTCCACCAGTCAGCCGTGAACAACAAAGAGAAGGCTTGGCTCGCAGTAGACTTGTTCCGAAATCCAGGCATGCGTCAAGAGCAGTACCTGAAGGGTGTCCACTGGCCGTGCCCGAACATACAACTCGACCTCGTCCACATCTTTAAGAACTGGTTCCGCACTACACTCCTCGATCAAGGCACGACTCTTCTTGTCCACACCGGCAATGCCCACGACATCATTTCTTAGGGAGAAATGGTTCGTGGAACACCACGGCCTCAAATCTTGTCCCAGCTCCGATTTCACCATGAGGCACAGCCTGTCATCTGGAACTCCGATCGGTTTGCCGGCCTCAAGGGCCGCGTCATTACCATGGCTCAGAGGATCTCACAGATAACGACATTTACCAGCATCAACGACGTTTCTCTAGCGACTGCATTCTCAGAAGTTCTGGACCACTGGTAGGTTGTCAGTGAAGCCCGGGCTGTCCGCCGTGCCTCTGTGGACGCCAACTTCGTTCATCTTGAAGAGGACACGGATGTCTACGATGTGTACGTCAAGTTGCCAAACCAGTGGAAAAACGACTTCACGGCTGCATGGACACAGCTGCTCACTCCAGGTCAGCCCGTGGAGATCACTTTCTGGCCCGAGGGCCACAAGTGGCCTCGTGGTAGAGGATGGCTCCTGGATCGACGAACGTCTCTGACCTGGAGAGGCAAGATCATGCCTCTTGGCTCAGGGGTTGATCCCCTGGCCAGACCACTCCACAACTTCCGATTTCGAATGCGGCGCCCGGATATCACAACCAGTAAGATGGTCGACATGAGCAACAAATCCAGCCAAGCAGTCGAGGAGCTCTGTTTCATGGATGTCTTCAGCTCGGACACCCTTGCCTCCAATACCCAAGCGAAGACAATCTACGTGAAGCTTATCTCTTCCACTCCCGTTACCAAAGGCAGGTTGGCTGCAATGATCCGTGTCATGTCAAAGCCGCATCCAGCTCATGAAGACCGTCTCAAGGAATGGGAGGAGTGCGAGGATGGAGACACGACTTCTGAGGCTGGCTGGTCGGATGTCGAGTCAAATGACCCCCACGACCAGATTGGCGATTGCATCGAGAAGAGCCCAGAAAGCTTGGAGTACCCGTTTGAGATGGTCAAGTCTGCCAATGGTCTTTAGATAAAGCGCCAAGGGGACCCAACTTGCCCGCTGACAAAGGGCTTCCTGTTGGGCCGGTCTGTGCCCACACCGGACTCAGAAGTCAACTTCTGGTCCCATCTCTCTCCCGATGAAAAGGAACGCTTCTTGCACCTGATCCCTGATTCCGAAACCAGAGACAGGTTCCGGGCGTTCTCTTCAGCCGTGCCATGTGGAGTTCTTCTCGTCTTTGGCTCTCCAGGCACGGGCAAGACTTGGTTCATCGCCATGCTTGCTGTCGCCCGGGGCTGTGCCAACCGAAAGATTACCTGCCAAGCCCCGACCAACGCAGCCACTACTGTCTTCTATAACCGGTATCTCGCAATCCTCAACCAGGTTGGACGCAAGCATTACTTCCTTGCACTACACCATTACCCATCACATATCGAGATTGCCATCGTACTCAGGTTTCTGCGCTCTCAGCACGGCATAATGGAATGGAACTCAGACCCGCATTACACCTCATTCACAGAGACCAGCGACACAGATGTCGCCAGGTGGTCACGGGAGGGAAGTGCTGCCGCCGCCACCCTCTTCGTCATGGGCAAGATCCATGGGTTTCCCTGTGGCAGAGAGACCCTGCTACAGATGCAACGCTCGCCTTTGGTCCAACGGATAATCCGCCTAATTGAGGATAAGGTGGCTGCCCACGTCTCTGGGGAAGTTCCCCAGGGCGATACCAACCCAGAAGACTTTGTCGTTGACGTTGATGATGATGGCACCCACGACCCGGACAGGCAGTTGCGCGATGAGCATGTTCGAGCCACCCTGGTTGGCAAGAGTCTGGGCGATCTTGTCAAGGTGCTCTTAGTACAGATGTACTGGAAAGCATCTGCCATCTTCTCGACCACCCATGTGGGCGCTGGCCCCCTGGTCCGCAAATTCACGAAGACTGTAAACGAGTACTTCCTGG
>JACBFG010000009.1:1612437-1669228 GCA_013435955.1 Diaporthe sp. HANT25 | reverse complement strand
GGTGTGTTAGGTCTGGGTGTGTTAGGTCTGGGTGTGTTAGGTCTGGGTGTGTTAGGTCTGGGTGTGTTAGTCTGGGTATGTGTAAATGTGCGTGTTGGGTGTGTACATTGGCTGTGAGCAAGCGTGTTATTTACCGGTGTACCATCCGTTTTCTTGAGTGCCAATATCCGGTTTCTTCGGGGAAAGCTTCCCAGACAGAGGGAAAGATTGACCTCGTCTGATTGCCTGTTGTCCAATGTGCGTAGATCGACACGACCTAGGTATTTTACGGACAGTCTCTCTCAAAGTTCTGCACTAATTTTTAACGCACATGGTGATACCGAATAATCTTTCGAGTCATTAAGTATATGTCACCTTACAAATGCAAGTGAATACAATAATTATCGTCGAAAAGAGGCATATCACATGCTTTGATTTGCCAGGCTAGAATACTACATTAACACTGCCAAGGATCCACCCGACCTAAATCTCCGAGTCGTGGTGGGGATTGCTTTATCGTGCATCGGACCTTGCCGAGGTCATAACCTCACTTCATTACCTTGGGTGACATCGATACCAGGCTCACCCAGACGAACAGGTTGGACTCTGCTCATGGCCCGCGAGGAAACCGCCTCTATTTCACCCCAAGCACGCCCGAGCCTCTCCACGCGCGAAGACGCCCAGAGCGCAAATGCCAGCGTCGCCGCCCAGCACGGTGGGACGGCTGGCGAGGCGGCTGGAGAACGGCCTTATCGGTCGCACCTCCGGCCGGCATGCCAGGCATGCAGGAGGCGAAAGTCCCGCTGCAAGGTCGACGACGGGGAAGAGAAAGGGTGCCTCATGTGTCGAGTACATGGGACGAAGTGTGAGTTCCCAAGCACGGCTTCGAAAACCTCGACACAGGTGCGGGCACCCGCACGCAGCAAGAGGACCGAGCTGGGGTCTCACACCCGACTACGACCCGGCGGCACATCATCGGTGAGGCAAAGACAACTTCGATCTCTACCAGAGCCGCCAGCCTCTCTGCCTGCACCACAGACTCAGATCGCGTCACCTGCGCAGCGTCTGGCGCAGGTGAGAGACGACGATGTCTCCACCCAGCATTCAACGACCATGATCGCCGGCCTGGGAAGCCCAGAGGAGGAAGAGAGCTCCCACATCGTCGGCCCCGTCGTGACGAGCGACACCCAGATTCTAGCAGACTACCTGCGCGCCGACCCTCACCACGGCGCCGGTCGACGACTTGCCCGCACAGCGCGCCCAGGCCGCGACGGCAGCGGATCAGCAGGCCCGGACAACTCGGTCATGTTCGCCAGGGTCCGAAGACGCCCCATGGGCCAGACACCGAACCAGACGGTCGCGTCAGGCAAGTGCCTCATCATCGAGAGGATCATCGAGCCGTTCGCCGACGAGCTGATCGACACGTACTTCCGCAAGGCCAACGCGTGCTTCCCGCTGCTGGACGAGGGCTCGTTCCGGGACCAGTTCCGGCGTCAGCCGTCGCACATCTCCTCGGCCCTGCTGGCGAGCGTCTACGCGCATGCCCTGACCTTCTGGTCGCAGCCGCGGCGGGCGGCGGGGAGGCACTGCCCGGACAGCAGGTTCGTCTGGAACCAGGCCACTGACGCGCTGTACTCGGAGCTGCAGCTATGTCCCGGCATGTCGACGGTGGTCACGGTCCTTCTGGACGTTGGAGGCCGCCCTTCAACTTCTATGATAGGCAATGGCGTTTTGATCGGGTCGGCTGTCTCGATCGCCCACGGCCTAGGGCTGCATCGTGACCCGACTGACTGGGACATGTCTGAGCCTGAGAAGAGGATCAGGGTGCAGATCTGGTGGGCTCTTGTAGTCCACGATAGATGGTTCAGTCTCGCGTACGGGATACCTCCGCACATCCAGGGTAAATTCCATGATGTCCCGAGGCCGAGGGCGGATGGCGGAGGGAATGCAGTCTTCCTGGCTCTCGTCAGTCTAAGCGAGGTCCTCGATGCATTCCTTGTACATATATATGCCCTCAAGTCGGACAAACGGGCGACATCCGAGTTCGATCCGGGAGCTGCCCTGAGTAAGTGGGAAGAGTCTCTCACTGGTGACAGCCGCCGGCTCATTCTCCAGGGCAAGGACCTCAGCGTCCCGGGGGCAAGTAACTTCCGCCTGGCATACTTGTTCCTGCGCCTTTTACAGCGAAGGATGGAGCTCGATAATGTGAGAGACAAAGGTCAGCAGGCGGACTCGAACGCTCTGTTAGATCATTACATCCACGTTCGCCGGGCGGCCGAGGACATCGTGCGCCTGGTACAGGCACTCCGGGCACCACAGCTCAACGACTTCTGGTTGCCCACTACCGCATTCATCTTCACCTCCACTATTGCTTTCTTGCTACGCGTCGCACTGGAGACGGAGAGGACTGCCAATGGTCTTGTCGAAAGCATTTCATTGGGCCTCGCAAATGACCTCTTGGTCGCTTTGAAAGGCCACCAGCAGAAATCTGCGTGGGACCTGGGCGACGCCTGCATCGCGCAGTATGCCGACGTTGTTGAGGAGCTGCGAAAGGCGACACCAGCAACTAGTAACAGTCAAGGGGACCTGGAGACATCTGTGCCCCTGATTGACTGGCAGGATTTCGACATGTCGGGCTTGCCCGACGTTGAAGAGTTGTTTCCAAACTTGTGGGACATGTTTGACAGCAATTATTGAGATTATCCTGTAGATGGGCACATGCGGTCTGACGCTGTGTTGTTTATTCCGTTGGCAAGCAGTCCAGCCAGAGATGGCCATCTAAGTGACCTCTGTCAAGGGACCATGATTTGACCGCAATCGAAGAATATGACCAAACAGTCCATGACGGTATTTTGGAGTTTTCAACCACAACACAGTCAGTCATGGAGGAATTGTTCTCCAGCAGCAGAACCACCAGTGTCTATGAAAATATAAATGCAGGGCTCAAGAATCAGAAAGTCCAGCTCTGTGTCATATTACGCAGCTTTCCACGACTTGCGAATATCGTTAAGCTGGCTGAGGACCTCAGAAACTGTTCACAATGAACTTTCACGCCCGCCTTCCACCCAAGGATGGTACATGGCTCACAGACTGGGACCCCTCAAAGCGCCCCATCCAATTGCCCCTTCCAAGACTGGAGTACGATTCTCAATCCGAAGTTTGGGAGTGGAAGTTGAAGACATTGCTCAGGCACAACTCACTTTTGCCATTCATCGAACACCCAGGGCCACCAGTCACCACGGTCCCCAAAGACAGGGAACAAAAAGAGGAAATAGCTGCAGCTACACACTGCCTGGCGCTTCTGCAGTCATGCATCTCCGAGCAGATCCTTTCCGATCTCTTGACCCTCTCACCAAACAATAAGCTCCCTGAAGACCCGTGTGTTCTCTTCAGAGATGTCAAGAAGCACATCAATGATGTACAACATTCTTGGAGGTTGACTGACCGCAAACTCTGCGATCTCTTTACAGAAAGGAATGGTGCATATCAGACAATGACATCACTTGTCTTCTGCTTGGAAAATGCTCGCAACCGGCCCAACTTGACTGGCCATCGAAAGCCGATCTTGATGGCGGTATTGCTCGCCAAGAGGAATTTCCCGTCCTGCCCGCATTCCATCATCTGGAAATACATTGCCAAAGCAACAGATGCGAGGGTTGATCCAGGTGAGAGAGACTGGGTTGAAATGGCGGGCGAACTGATGAGAGCAATGGAGGCTGCTTAGAGTATTGATGTCAACCAGGTTTGCGTGGATCAGGGACGAGGTGGGACATCTCACACTGGGCAAGTTTCGGGCGAGTGGCTACCACGAAGTTGATTACTGTTGGTTCTAAGGAGTGGTGGACGGCGTTACCTGAGCCTGGAGAATTGCAGACATTTCATGACCTCTTGAATGATTTGAGATGTGTATCAGTATGTCGTTATCACCTCTGCCCAAAAGCAAAATTTTGCCAAAGATCTGGTCTGCAGCCCAGTACCGGTACCCTACACAACAGCAATGCCATTAGCCCATTGCTTGGGCTTTGAACAATGAAGCAGGCAAACCGGTATTCGCCATCTCGAATAATTTCCCCACCTGTAGGCTTCTTTGCGAGGCCATATAGTATTCTTACAAAACCCCAATCAAAAGGTAAACCTCTTCGTACTTGCACTTTTGATGTGGTCATCTAATGTTGGTTGTACGCAAAGACAGTCGTTGTATGAGGAGGCCACATTTTCTTGTACAAATCGTTGAGGCACTACTCAGGTTGCCAATCACAGCGTGGAAAGAACAATGTCATGATCATCAAGCCGATTCATTTAACCTTATTTGATTGATTGTATGCAAGTCATCGCTATGCCCAGTAGGCTGCCCCTTTTTTGGGCATCAGGGGGTCTTATCGCCGCAACCCCACTTCTCCCGGCTCATTCACCACCAGTGCAACGTTAATGAGAGGGGAAAGCGCAACCTTGCCACTGCGGGCACAACAAAGGGAGCATCGTTGGTTTCGAGGACGTTTGCACCAGTCTGCTCTCTTACTGATGAGATGAGCCGGACACCCTGCGCGTGTTGATTGAGGTGCTGTCGTTGATCCCGGCCTCACAAGCAAGACGTGTAACCTGGCCGACACGTGAGAACCGAGCTTCCCATATTCCTCTTGCTCAGCACCCGGGATGGCTCCTCAAAGTCATCTGTGGTTCGCAGCCACGCTTTTGACTGGTCTGGTATCGAGCGTTGCATCACAGGACACATGGTGTGGGAAAGTCTACAACGGGTAAATTTCCTGTGATGCACTCTATTGAGTGAACACCGAGACTTACTGTGCGTCTACTTAGGTCGGCCCAGATCATCCCTGGTGGTTTCATGACACAGCCAGAGGCGGCGTCCAGCCCACTGCTTGACGTTCAGATTGCGACTCGTCACAGCATCTACGTCAGCAGCGAGACTACAGCGGAACTGATTGTTGATGCCGGCCTGTCCTACTACCACGGCACCGCTTATTCTCCTCCTGCATCGGCTGCAGACGGTGCGTCTGACAGCCTTCGATTCACAGCCACGGTCGATGGCAATGCTCTCGTCACTGGGGAGGTACCAGTCAACTCAACGGACAACCTTTTCCAGTTTGACCTGACCGGGCTCACCCCAAGCACATCTGCATCATACTCGGTCGTCCTCACCGGGACTACCTCAAGTGGGGCCAATGTCACGGCGCAAGCCGAGCTCTTCTACCTTCCCGAGAAGACGACCGGGAGTGTTGTAAAGGTCGACAGGCTCTATGGCTCTCTGTTCTACCGGAACGATGCCACAGGCGGAGTGTTCAAGCCTGTCTTCCCCTATGGATACTATGGCAGCTACAGCGGCTACTTCAACGACACCACAAACATTGCAGCGTTCGATGCGGCAGGGTTCAACGCTGTCAACCCGGTGGCCGACTTCGCCGATACCAATATGACGGAGAGCATTGATGAGATGGATCGGGTCAACCTCCTCTTCCAGTACGACATGCGCAACTCATTCCAGAACTTGACGTCGGTCGCGGAGCAGATCCCGTTGGTGAAGGACCACCCCTCGCTGCTGACCTACTACACGGCCGACGAGCCGGACGGCTGGGGGTACACGTTCGAGTCATCGGTAGATGCTTACAACCTGCTCGCCTCGCTGGACAAGTACCACCCGACGGCCCTCGTGCTCAACTGCCAGAACCACTACTTCGAGGAGTACACCGTGGGCGCCGACATCATAATGGAAGACGCCTACCCGGTCGGGATCAACGCGACCTTCGCAGACAAGTGGGGCACGCCCTGCAACCTGACCTACGGCGACTGCGGGTGCGACAACTGCGTGGGCAGCCTGCTGGACGTCCCCGCGCGCGTCGACGACTTCCACAAGTACGCCGAGTGGATCGGCGGCTCCGTGGCGACGCGCAAGCCCGTGTGGGCGGTGCCGCAGGCCTTCTCGGGCGAGGGCTACTGGGCGCGCGACCCGACGCCCGAGGAGACGTTCGTGATGGACCTGCTGGCCTTCAACCACGGCGCCATGGCCCGCCTGGCGTGGATCTACCCGCCCTCGGACATCCTGTCCAACGCGACTGCGAGGCTGGCCAAGGTCGTCACGGCCGAGCCCGTGGTGGACTTCCTGGCCGGCGCGAACCCCGTGCTCGTCCAGGACGCGCGGGCCGGTGCCGGGACTCTCGATGCGGCGTACTGGGTGACGGAGGACAGCAGCAAGGGTGTCTTGGTCGGCGTTGTCAACCCTGATAACTCGTCTTCTGCGGCTCCCGTGCAGATTGATCTTCCTGAGGGCCTCAATGTGTCCACGGTTGCGTCGCAGCCGTGGGGGAGCGTGGACTGGAGCCTGCAGGGATCGACTTTGGTGGCCGACGGTGGTCTGAAGGCACTTGATACCAGTTATGTGATACTTCAGTAGAGACTTTAAGCAAAGTTGCAGATCAGCAATACAGCAGTATGCCTTAGGTTCAATTCTCGTGGTTAATATCGAACGTCTGAAGATCCCAAGATCCCAAACTTGGACGAGATCGTCAGAAGCAGGATACGATGCTGGTCGGTGGTTGAGATCTGTCACGGTCCCCCAGAGCATTCATTGTGAGGATCCAGTGCATTTATCCCAGGGGCGGTTATTCCAGAGTAGGTTTCTCCTGACATTTTGGTCGAGCGAACCACCAGGAGCTCATAATCAAAAGCGACTCTGGGGAATGAATGTGCGCAAACAGATACAATAACAGAAGCTGGCCGCTGGTTGAGGCATTCATTATAAGGCACTTGGCGGTTGGACCCGGGTCTGCAGGGCTAGAGGCACACCGTAAATAGCTACAGTATAGGCCTCATTTTCACCCAATGAACTTACATGCAGTAAACCTTAAATCAGCCCCGTGGCACCCGACATAAGCCGAACAGGTTTCACTCAGCACCCAAGTGCCAACCCCCACATTTCACGGCATTTGATCTCACTGCGGGACAGTCATTATTGACTCTGTTGAGAGGACTTTTGTGACTGCACGAGTTCTCTGGCGCATGTGTTTGGATATGCGCTCCACCTAAGTTCCAATCTTGCCTTCCTGGTGGCTGGGTCCAATAATGCCCCTGAGCAGCACGAGTCCTGGAGGGGATCTTCTGCCATTTCCAGATCACACGCGAAACACATGCCCACCTCGGACCATTATCCCATGACAGGTTGCTCCATCTCAGTTTATTTCCGAATCCAAACTGGTTGATCCCATGCGCGCACATCTGCACCCAACACTCTGCAAGCCATAGGTCATCCAAGCCGTCATAATTCCCGATTACTCTCGATGATAGTCCCACGAGACTCGTTGAACTACCCCGTGTACGATTTACGACAACTCGTGTGTCAGGTCTAGCGGCCGCGACTGCGGCACGCCGGGGTCGGTCCGCCATGTTACCTGCTAGACGGCCAAGGACACGCACGTCCGTCGTAACCCCGCTCCAATTGTAGCAGAGTACAGCTCTCACTTCCTTACACGCATATATACAAACGTCTGGGTTGGTCGCTATTCTCTGAGTGATAGTGAAGCTCCCTCACAGTCTCCATCCAAACACAGCGTAATCTCATCATGGTCTCAACCCTTCCCAACCCGGTGGTGGCCCCGCCACACGTCCACGAGCTCCTGGACCGGCTGCACGCCCGCTCGGCCGAGCAGGAGGCCACGATCGACAGCGCCGTGTACAAGACGGCCGGGACGAGCTCCTTCGACGACCTCATGCGCGACAAGTTCGGCGCCCTGGACCAGGATAAAAGCCAGTTTGTGTATCAGGTCGCGCGCATGACGGGCGCCACCAGCGTCGTCGAGGCCGGGACAAGCTTCGGTGTCAGCACCATCTACCTCGCCCTCGCCGTCGGGCAGAACGTCGCGGACGGGAAAACGGGCCCCGGGAAGGTCATCGCTACGGAGAAGGAGCCTGAGAAGGTCAAGCTTGCGAAGGCGCACTGGATGGAGGTGGGCCAGGAGGTTGAGCCTTTTATTGAATTGAGGGAGGGCGACCTGCTGGAGACGTTGAATAAGGACCTGCCCGAGGTCGATCTACTCCTGCTGGACAGTCAGTATTCTCACGTTCCGTTGATGAATCTCGCTTACAATGACATAGTATGGGCGCCTCTCGCCCTCCCTACTTTGAAGATCGTACAACCGAAGTTGAAGTCTGGGGCTGTGGTCATCGTCGACAATACGATATCAGGCGAGGAGAGGTATAAAGACCTATTGCAGCATCTCAGAGATCCGGAGAGCGGCTTCAGCAACTTGACAGTGCCCTACCACAATGGTTTGGATGTCTCCGTCTACCACCCACGAAAATGAATACTGTACAGACCAACTTGAAGCGGTTCGTAGCATGAGGTCGTTGAGACGCATTGGAATATCTGCGAGGGTTCTCGGAGAATGTACAAATAGATTTCTTATTTCATGCCAGCTTCATTTTCCACTCAGATAAAATCCTCAATGTTACTGGGGTCTTACTATCTATCCTACCTGACACAGAAACCATGGAAAATATGCCACGGGAGGTCATCCCGCGGAAGGTTGCCCCACAGGAGTTTATTCCACAGAAGGTCGTCCCACGGGTGCTTGTCCCATGGCAGGCGATCACTGAAGATATTATTACACACGAGACTATCCCACGGGGAGTTGTCCTATAGGACATTATCTACAAGAGGTTATCCCACGTCTTATTCCAAACGAATTTATCCTATAGCGTGTGGTGTACGGGGTAGACTAAATGCCCTAATTTTGGGTGATTATCTGTGGCTGCAGGAATTTGCTAATGTCAGCAGGTCCGGGTTCGTTGGAAACGTACCGGAATGAGGCAGGTCATGGTGTATGTCTTGACCACCATCCAAGCAGAGGTGAAGTTGGCTTGTAGAACCAAATACTTTAGAGCTGATCCAAACATGTTGTGTCAATATGGCTGGGTCGTGTCGCAGTCAAGTCACAGGCAGCATATCAGTCCCTACAAAGTTTACACTGATGTAATGTTGATAAATACTTCTCAATTACCACTTCACTCCGGTAAAAGATGCTATCAAGTATCGTCTGACAAAACTTGGCCAACTCTAGATACCTACCGCGACCGCAGAACGAAGGACTGGGACGCTTTCGAAGATGAGTGCTTGTTGTCACTGCATGATATTCAGGATACGCGGGTGCACGACAGATCAGATACATGCCGGATGAGCCGAGCCCAACTTTGCACCATAATGATTATCGGCC
Organism: Diaporthe sp. HANT25; assembly: GCA_013435955.1. Classification (NCBI taxonomy): domain Eukaryota; kingdom Fungi; phylum Ascomycota; class Sordariomycetes; order Diaporthales; family Diaporthaceae; genus Diaporthe; species Diaporthe sp. HANT25. The sequence goes on along the minus strand of JACBFG010000009.1, from coordinate 1,660,028 downwards.
AAGTACAGTAGTGCCCATGTCCTATGCCCAGCAACCTTTGCGCCACAGCTCAATACACAATCGTCCATCATCTCTGACCCTCAGCCACCATCAGTGCGCCTCTCAGCTCCTTGAAATTTTTCTCAGTCCGTTGACAATCCTCCTTGTGCGCGTATTTAATAAAGTAATCGGCACCACTAGTCTGATTGGTCAGCTTGTATCTCTTGACGAGCAAGGACGTGACCCAGATGATATTGAGCCATCTTTTCGGGGTGTCACTTTTCCCGGGAGGAGGATCCAAAGCGTCCAACAGCGTCTTGAGGGTGACAGGGAGCGTAGTCCTGGACAAAAGGTCTCGCAGCATGGCGCTGCTGTCCTTCTGAACCATCTGTACTGCCTGGACGCTTCGCTTGGCACGCTCAAAGAGAATATGGGGAGTCTCGAGGTCCTCGTCGTCGGGGAAGAGTGTGAGAAGATCGGCAAGAATGGACTCGGAAATACATGATGCCAGAAGCGCGACGCAGTGTTTAGCTGTGGCAGCCTGCTCGTCAGTCTGATGGGTCGGCCGTGGAGCTGAAGTTTCAACCAACTGCCAGAGGGAGTTTTGCTTGAGTACCAACTTGACTCTCCATTGCCATACTTCTACATCAGACTCATATTCCAGAGTTGGGAGAGGCAGCTGGACTGGCCGTCTCCACGGCGCCATGTCTGTGTACCACTGTTCCCTTGTGGGAGGCCCAGATGGTGAAGGGGGCATTTTGGATAGTGTGCGAGCTTCAGTCAATGAGATTATGCCTTGGAAATAGCAATGCACATAACTATTGTGTTCTGAAGAAAACGCGAGCCACGAGATTTTATATGATCACGGAGCGTCCGAGTTTTGCTGATTGATAACAATCCATGGCTAAGTTGGTCATAGTCTATAGCCCGAAATTTGTCACAGATCATTTTCATCTCAGGCATAAATAGCGTTGACGATGGAACCCGTTGCGATTCTGATATCTCACTGGTTTGCCTGTGGACAGCAAGGGTGACGGAGCATTTGCTTGTATGCAGTACGTAGGTAGCTCACTAGTCTTGTGGAAACGTGGAAAGACTGGGTTGCATCTAGAGACACTTTCTGTGACATCTCCGTCGCTTAATGATTCACGTACTGACCATCTATCTGTATGTTTGCTCACCTCCTGTCAAGTATGTTGCGCCGTTATGAGGTGGCGACCGGACATTTGCTTAATGGCTGGATAATGAGATCTTACTCATCTCTAATTTATAGACTTCTATCCATGTCGAAACGCTCTCTCTGTCTTCTATAGGTATAGCAAACGGTGGCTGGCAGACGGCACAAACGACTGAGCTGCCCAAGCTCATAATCGACTCTCCACTGCAGTACCCTCCCCACCCACATGAAGCTCAGCCCTGGCCTGATCATTGAGTCTCTTCCACATAGCCTTCCTCAGCTCATGACCGTCCATGAACAACTGGAACCACCTCCTATCATACTTGGGCAGCTTCCTCCCCACGCCATTCACCGGCTCCCCAGCGAGCTCCCTGACCTTTTCAAAATACTCCTCAAAGTCCGGGTACACCATCAGGAACTTGGGCCCATCACCCTTCTCCTCTACCCTCTTGGCCTCCCACGCTCGCATCTCGTCGACACTGGGCAGAGTGCCCCTCCCCGCCAGCAGGCGCGCGGCGTAGACGGCCTGCCACTCGAAGATCTTGAACGTCAGCCCTGCGCCAACGGCCCCGACGAACAGCAGCGTGGGGTCCTGCTGCCAGACGACGTGCTGATACAGCCCCGGGACGCGATTATTGCGCGTGGGGACCTGCGGCAGGAAGGACAGGCTCCAGCTGTAGCCCGTACCGAAGATGAGGTGGTCGACGTCTGGGATGGAGGTGCCGTCCACGAGGTGGACTGTCCTGGTGCGGGCGTCGACGCGGGATATCGAAGGTTGCTTCTTTATCCGCGGGTGGTTGAAGGCCTCGTCGCCGAAATATGTGTTGAAGTTGTGGCCTATCACGACCGCGTGGACGGGGTCTTTGGTGAGTTTACTCGAGGCCAGGTCATAAGCGATGTCTGCGCCCGATACGGAGGCGCCTACTACCACCACCCGCTGTTGCATCTCGTCAGCTCGAGAAATCGTACACCCCAGGAGAGAAGCAAGAACTGTCTCCAGTACACCTTAGCACCACTTACCTTGCCTCTGAAGCCGTCGCGACCCCTAAACATCTTGCTGTGGAGCACGCTCCCCGGACGCGACGACTCGAACTCCTCCAGCCCTTCGATGGCAGGAATCCACGGCACGTTGAAGTGCCCCGACGCCACGACGACAGCATCGAACTTCTCAACCCACCACTCATCCTTGCCATCCTCGTCCTCCCGCCGCAACGTAACCTCCCACTCCCCACCGACCTTTACCGCCCTCTCGACAGCGGTGTTATACGAGACCAAGCCCGCATAGCCATCGCGCGCCCACAAGCCCTCGACGTAGCGCCTCAGGACCCCCCAGTGACGGAACGGCGTGTCGGCGCCGTGCCTACTGACGGACCACTCGCTGCGTTCCGCGGGGATGTCCTCTGCGCCGCCGCCAGTGAAGCTCATGGCCACATCGTCGACGTTGGTCTCGAGGTACGGGTAGATGGACGACTCGGCGAAGCGCGGCTGGACCAGCCTGGGCGCCCGCGCGGGGAGGGTCTCCGGGATGGGCACGGGCGGGTCACCCTCGCGGCGGGCCAGTGCCGCGAGGTTGGTCAGGGGCGGCGGGGGTTTGGTGTCGCCGATCCTGCGTGAGGCGTTAGTGGGGAGCAAAAATAGGGTGGTTAGGGGTTGAACAGCAGGTGAATGAGTGCTTGGGCTTACCAGCAGCCGCCGGGGCCTTCGCGCCGCTCGAACACCCTTATCACGTCGAAAGCCTCCTCCTGTGCCAGGGCGTCTACTGCGATGGCGCCCGAGGGGCCGGCGCCGATGACCGCGACGCGCTTGACGGGCATCTTGGCCGCGGGTGTGTGCTAGTATAGAGGAGGTGCTGCGCAGCTCGGAAAATGGTCCCACGAAAATCACGCTCGGACGAGATGAGTTGTTATGAGGTGGACTACCTGCAAGTGAGATGGGCAGACGTGGTTGGCCGTCGTTAGATCTCAGTCTGGTTTGACAGGGGTCAATGTATACCAAACCTCCGCTACGACCCCGATGTTGATTTTCTCAGACGATTATTTAGTCACCCAGCAGTCCGGAACTCTGCTAATTGCCTATCGTTCCTGCATGTCAGAACGGGTAAGAAACCTACTAAGTAAGTAGGTAAACCTTCATCCTTCGGCCGACCGGATGGTGTGAGATCGCGCCATCTTCTTAAGCCGGGATTAGCCAGCTTGGCCGCGGAAAAATGGAGCAGATCTCTTCCCTATAGCTTCCCATGCCATCTAGGCCGCTGGGCTGTCTACTAAAACAGATGCTTGAAGATAGACAATAATGAATTGAGAATTTCGTCACATAAATTTTGCACAAGCGGCACCCAGAATAACATGGAGAGCACAGTTCGACTTTTGGGCTGGGCGTCATCATCCAGTATGTTCACATTGCTGAGCATGCCGAACCAGGTAGGACGAAAACAACATTACGCATTTATCTGTTTTATGAACTTGAGGGCGTGAAGTATCTTTCCATTCTCATTTATTTAATAACGCGTTCTAGATTTTCAGATGCCTTGTGGTAGTTCTTATTCCATACACCTGAACTGGGGGCTAAAATGCTCATCTTTATCAGGGATGAGGATAATATGAGTGAGCAACCGTAGTCATTTAAAAAGCAGTCTACTCCAGTAGGGGAAGGTCTAAGATTCTGGCCACGAGTCGTCGTGCTAATGACATTTGAGGGCACCAGCGGCTCTATGCTCACAGTTCACCCCCGGCCTTTCTCGGTGTGAAAACGAGATCCAGCTTCGGCACACCCAGCGTGAAGTGGTCCAACAAGCCCGCAGTGAAATCCTCAGCTAGCTGGCCCGGCGCAAAAGCAACATCATACTGATAACAAATCAGCGCCGTCGCCCGCCTGAGGCTCATCAACGCCAGCTGCTTGCCCGGGCACGAGAACCGACCCGCCGAGAACGGCATGTGTACAGACGCGTCGACGACGAGCTCGTCGCGGCGCGAGGTCCACCGCTCCGGGATGAACTCGTCCGGCAGCGCGAAGGCGCGCGGGTCGCGCATGATGAGGTTGTTGGCGGTCCGCACGTTGACCTCGCCCGGGATCCAGCGGTCGCCGACCCAGAGGCCCTCCGGGGGCGTCTGGCGCTGGAGGCCGGACGGGTTGGGGTTGATGAAGCGGAGCGACTCGTCGATGCAGGCTTGGAGGTACTCGAGCTTGGCCAGCTCGGCGTTCTCGACGGTTTCGGCTTCCGGAAAAACTTTGTGCTGCATGAGGGTGTCCACTTCCTCCTGGAGTTTGCGGAAGGCATGCGGGTGGCACACCAAGTTGTATAAGAGGGTTGTCAGTGTCAACCTCGTAGTCTCACTCCCAGCAACGACAATCAATCCTACGTCGGCCTTCATGTTGGTCGTTTCCTGCTGCGAAGGGGCTGGCTTTTCCCGGTACTCCGATGCTATCCATTGGAAAACGTCAGGTTCTTGCGGTTCACTCCGGAGCCGTTTCCAGAACAACGCTTCCTCGAAGTCGTCGAATTCGTTGATCTCCCGGTTTAGAATGGGGATCCGCTTCATGAATGGGAAGACCCAGGGGATGGGTGAGAAGACTGAAAGCATGGGCAGAAAACGGGCGGTCGTCTTGTAGTAGTAATCCTCCGTCTTCCTGTCCATCAATCTGAAGCTCTCGCCGAAGGCCATGTCGCCCATGATGTCGAACCCCCAAAAGCCGAACCATTGTGTCACATTGAGTGGGTGAGCCTCGCTGTCCCTGATCCCTCGCAGCATCTGGGCGGTATAGCTGTTGACACGGCTCTCATAGCCACGGAGTGCTGTACTCGCAAAACAATGTTTCTGATCAGTCACTGGAAACGCCACGAGGATCCTTCGAAACGCTCACCTTTGCTGCTGAAGGCCTTGTCCCAGAGCTTGCGTCTTTGCGAGTAGAGCTGACGGTCCCTTGTCCCTTGCAAGTTGACCTTCGGAAACATTATGTCGTACCATGGTCCTTTCGTACACGAAGTCGGCTTGGAATTCGTTCCATGAATAGCAACCATGGCTTTGGGGTCCGCAACTGAGATCTCTCCTGGTCCGGTCCTCACAAAGTCGCCGTATTTCTTATGAAGAGCCTCCACTTCGTCACACAGTCGCAAATTCTTGGAGGCCAGACCCGTTTGATAAAGTTGGGATAACCTGGCCAGAAACGGCCCCGAAAAGCCATGCCGAGTGAGGCGGTGGAAAAAGGCGCGATACACAAGCATGCTCAAGAGGATGCCTGAGACAACGGCCCCCACCAGGAAGGAAGCAGTGCTCACGCTCTGCGACCATTCATTCCGTGGGTAAGCAGAATGAATCCCGAGAATCAAAAGCAGGAGAAGTAGGACCAAGTGAACGAATCTGAAATTGAGTGCCCATAGGTGCCATTCACCCCTTCGAAAGAACACGATATGGAAACCCACACCGACGATAAGAGACGTCAGTCCGAGGGGGATATCCATTGCTGTGGAAGGATCGATCGATTCTGGCAAATATGCGATGGTCTGTATCCGAAGTGGACGTTGTGCTAAGTTCTGGGTGCAGAAGGGGCCCAGGGCACCCTTTTGAAAGATACGCGTAGGTCACGGACGCCCTAATCGTTGGTTACTCCCATTCACTGCCATAGTTGCCGCATCAACTTACGCGAGATTTTAGTATTGTCCGCTAGTGAACAATCACTTGGTACAAAGGACGGAAACGCAAGATCAGGATGTGTTGCTATTTAACGGGAAAAGGGCTGCGAAGGATGAGACCACGTCTCACAAATCCTTGTCCAGCACAGCACACGCTGCAAAGCTTCACTGGAATTTGAAATACTGAATAATAAGGCTGGAAGGCTCGGATTCCAAGATCGGTCAGCGCCATCATATTGAGGCTTCTTTTGATTACATTCCTACTGGACGCACGGGATGCACGGATGACCGTTGGTTGTGACCTCCTTTGGCTCTTGGGCCTTCAAAAGGAACATGTAATATTGATGTCGTGTCATGCTTGTGTCTCTTGACCTTTCCCTTTTCTGACAACAGGATGGCTGACGCAGAAGCTCAAATTGGGCAGTGTGATTGCACGACATCAATCTACTCAATCATGAGAGCCTAATGAATTCAATTCATGGGGGCCTTCCGTGCAACAATGCTTCTGCCGGAATTTCTCCCAAGTAATCGCAGCTTTCCTTACGCTTGAGCCATGGTCTCAACAAAGATAACTTTGCAGGGAGTACAAGGAGAATCAGTTTGGGGTCTATTCTAGAGAGAATTACGCGTTCACCACATTTGTAGGATTGATTTTGAAACACATTAGAGGTTCTGCAGCAACAAAGTGAGTCAACTTCGGCTCCTTCAATATAGCCTCGCTTCCTGTGCGCATTTTCAGCATCAGAACTGGGCATTGTGTATCACGGGATATGCTCACAAATCAAATACCGTGAATTTGTAGCTCCGAAGAGCCGCACTACCTGATGGGCTATCCCCTCATCTTGAATGTCACGATGTGTTCTGTTGTGAAACCCAGCTTTTGTGCAACATGCACGTACGTCCTTACTCATAGGCACATGAATCTATTCAAATCTCCGGCTCCGTATAAGTTTGTAATGGTAAGCCAGTGTTGCAGACATCGGAACTCCTTCCTTTTGCGTATGTGAGATCCGTCTAGTTGTAAGCTTTTGACCCGGGTCTCGACGCAATATTTCATAATATCGAAGACATGAAACTCAAATATCTGGGTCTCGTGGTAGCGACCTTGCGCACATCATGGGCTTTTTCGAGTTTTCCTCACGAAAGCATCCCGTCGAGAATAACCGATCCCAGCTCGAACCAGCTGCCTGCCTGTGCAGTGTGTCTCTTCCTCGCCAGTTAAAATATCCAGATTATTTGCTGACCACTTCTTGATGGCAGTCATCATGTTTTGCCGAAGGTCTTTCCAAATCACCATGTACACCAACCAATGTCACTTGCATTTGCCTCCACACCGACTTGATATCTGCCGCCATGACACCTTGCCTGCTGGCGAGTTGTCCCACGATCGACCAGCTCCACACCCAGAGATACGCTGCGGTCGTCTGCGACGCACCTGTCCGAGACGACTCACAACGCATGATTACCGCCATGTGGATTTTGTTCTCATTTGCCTTTACCTCAGTCGTCATTCGCTTTGTCTCTCGGGCTCCTTACTACGGAGGCCGCTCCAGCTTGGGTTGGGACGACTGGACAATACTCATCCTGCTAGCCCTTCAGATACCCCTCAACATCACTAATCACCTTCTTATTCATAATGGATTTGGTCAAGACATTTGGATGCTCGAGGAGTATCAGATCATCGCAGTCTTCAAGGTAGTGCCCCTCTTCGTTATCTGCGATTTCTACACATACACGGAGCTCACAAGCCTCTGAATTCTAGTTTTATCTTGCCAACGAGCTTTTATACCTTTTCGTGATCTCCCTACTGAAAATATCAGTCTTGCTTCAATATCTTCGAATATTCAGCTTCCGGATCTACGCATATACTTTCATAGCTTTGTCAGCCAGCTACGGGACCGCGTTTATCGTAGCAACGCTGGCATCTTGCCAGCCATTCACCTATTTCTTCCACAGGTGGCAAGCAGAGTACAGTGGCTCTTGCATTGACATCTCACATGAAATATACGCGTCGGCCGTCATCAACATCGTCCTTGATGGCGCCATCACCATCTTGCCGGCAACACAGATGCAAGTCTAAGTCGCCTCGGTCCCTGTCGCGCAATATTTGATGTGCTGACTACCAGGCCTTTGCAGTCTGAGCCTCCAAATGAACCTCAAGAAGAGGCTATTGGTTGCTTTTATTTTCTTGGCTGGTTTCATTGTCACAGGTATCAGCATTGCACGCTTGATACTATTTACTCAGGCCACAGAAACAAACTTCACATGTAAGAACTTGATCTGTGATGATCTCTTGGGGTTGCACTGACATTGGGCTCCTCTAGATACCTACACTGAAGTGAGTATTCTGTCCGTAGCAGAACTAGACATCTCGATAGTACGTATTCACCGTTAATTTTCATCTTCTCCTCATGTTATTCGCGCTTTTCAACCATGACTTCCTAAGATAATTGTTAACACGAATACAAAGGTATGCGCATCGCTGCCCGCCGTTGTCTCCTTGATCAGTCAGCTCAAGGGCAAATGGGCCAAAAACGCCTCGTCTGATGCGGCCGGTGGTCTGGCGGCTGGGCCAAGCTTCACCCCAGATAAAAAGCAAGGCTTACGCAACCGGTGGTATGGATTTACGGATGTTTTCTCCACCCATGCATCTACCACCCTGGTCGGAAGTCAGCCACGATCCACCGCGGATATCAGCAACGATGAGCTTGAGTTGCTGGAGGACCCCAGCCCTGAGGCACCAGGTCAACAGACTTTGGGCCATCAGGGGCATGCTCACTCCTCAGATCAGGAGGCATACTATGGACCTCAAGGAAACCATGCCACTCCATTCTACGGTGTATATAGTGGGGGGACCATGTAATTCAAGGTCCCCAGGGGAGAGCATAATAAACGAATGATGGAGGATTTGCGGCGCAAAGCGAAGATATATTCCAGGGAGATCAAGCCACTGGCATATTCGTGACTGTAATACTAGCATCTGTTATCATCAAAAGCCCGTTCCTGGCCTGTTGAGTCATAATCTAATCCATATAAGCCAAACGCCGGTCTATGCAGTATCGTTCAAGCCCACGCAACGCCATGCCAGCCAGCCAGCCAGGTTTCCCAACAATTGCTCGCCACCACGATGACCCAGAGTTTCGTCGCAGGGAGAGAGAAATAGCAGCTCTCGATTCGCTGGTGAGAGCACATCATGGTGCCCCGTTCATCTTCATCATCTCGTACTCTCCCGCGCCATCTCTGCCCCTCCCCCGTCCCCTCCCCCTCGAGAAACCCTGCTCCTCATCACCGTCCGCCGCCTGGCTGCTTCCCTCGCCACCACCGGATGCGCTGCCGTTCGCATTATTACTGCTGTTGTTATTGTTGGCACTGGAGGCTCCGCCGCCGCCAAAGAAGACGGGCCTCAGCTCCCTGTACTGGCACCCCCACACGCCCAGGGAGACGCCCACTGCGCTGGAGACGGCCATGGCGACCCACCAGAAGACGTTGCGCGGCACCTGGCCGGTGTAGAGGGAGACGACGACGAGGTGGATGAAGTGAGTCGTGAGGCCGAAGTCGAGGACGAGCTTGGAGCGGATGACGACCATGACCATGGCGACGGCCCTGCGTAGCATGTCAAGTCAGCAAAAAAAGCAAGATAAATTCTACCAGATGCTCCTCTCCTCCCAACCCTGCGGATAGACAAAACTCACATGAACAACCCCCCGTCCAGGATCCACATGAAGGCGTTGAGCCACCCCTGCGTCGTGTCCCCCCTGACGGCCGACCAGCCCAGCACCAGGTCGAGCGTGAAGCCGCGGCCCGAGACGAGCGCCGTGAAGAGCATGAGGACCAGGGCGGCGAAGTAATACAGGGCCTGCAGCGCGGCGATCTGGCCCAGGATCCGGAGCGGCGGCAGCTCCGTCAGGGCGCCGGAGCGCGGCGGCCTTCGTCTCCTCGCCATCTTTGTGTGTGTGTGTCAGGCTGTCTGTGGTCTTGGCGAGCGATATGGCCTGTGGTGATGGGAAGGCGCCTGGGATGCGCCCGGGTCTCTTGGGGGCAGCTGGCTGTGATCGAGGATGGCGGGTGGTTCGATGCTACCTAGGGCGCATTTCGAGTCGAAGGGACAGGCAGACAGGCAGACAGACAGACGGTAGAGTCGCGGGCCCTCTTGTGATGTGTTGGCAGTGTCGGTGTTTCGAACTGGATGGATATCGAAGCTCGTGTGAGAAACAAGGATCCACTCTATGGGGGGTTTCTAGGATCAGTAACAAGAGCAACCAGTCTAGGCGGGTGTAGGAAGTCGAGATTGATGACAATGTGTTGTATGGTGATCGCAATCACTTCCCGCTGGCAACCCCAGTTAAGCCAGCCAGCCAGCGCGGCCGGTCCCTTGCTTGTTCCCGCCAAGCCGCCCCCAGGCCAGGGAGTCTCGAACGGAACCCTGGCTGCAGCTCGCCCCGGCACGCTACGGCACAGCAGCACCAAGCTCCCGGCACTGACGTACCTGCCAACGCACCTCGACATGGCCTGACCGCCCAAATAATTCTGCCGCGAATACCTACCTACCTAGGTACCTAGGTCAGTGAGTGAGTGAGTGCATCATCCATCCATCACCACCACCACCCATGCCACCTTAATAAACCCGCGCTTCCGATCCGAACATCCTTCAGCCCACGCGCAACACCCACCCCCCAATCGCATGCCAACCCAGGGCATAATATCCCTCTGCGAAGCAAAAAAGATGGGCCTCACAGACTTCTGGAAGTCCCCGACCGACAAGCGCGCCGACGAGGTCCGCAGCGGCGCCGTCGCCCCCTCGCGGACGGAGCGCAAGCGCTGCTGGGAGAGCCGCGACGCCTACTTCTCGTGCCTGGACCGCAACGGCATCCTCGATGCCATCAAGGACGACAAGGCCGCCGCGGGGAAGTGCGGCGGCGAGTCGGCCGCCTTCGAGAAGGACTGTGCCGCAGAGTGGGTAAGAAAGAGAAATCTCTCCGGGATGATGACTACTTGATATCACGAAGGGAAAGTAGTTGGCTGACTGGCTGGTGGGTCTATTACATAGGTCACATACTTCAAGAAGTGGCGCGTGGCAGAGCACAACAAGAAGCAGAGGTTAGCCCAGCTCCAGGCGCAGGGCGCGCAGAACGTGCAGATACAGAGCGGACCCGCCGGGTCATGAACGGAGCCCACCGAGAGCTCCGGGGCTAGATCGATTACAAAAAAGGTCGAATGCCATTTTTGCTTCCCCTCTCTCGATATGTACTTGAAGCATTGAAAGAACAATTCGTGCTGTAGCTTGGAGGTTGCAGGCTGTGTGTAAATATCACATGTGTGTATAAAAGAAGAGAGAAAGGAAATACGTCAAAGAGGCATATTGACCGACGTTGCTTCACGAAGGGATCAGGGCGTTCAGGAGTGGGCGGGCAAAATATTATAATACCAGGAAACCATTCTACTCCCATCAGCACACCCCTCCACAAATTCACCTCTAGTTGAAACTTGGTTGTCAGACAAGACAGTGAGATATGCTGTAGGAAGACTTAGGAAGCGCCACTTATACCAGCCAGTTGTTGAAACTGGTCAGTCTCCAAGCACCCTCAGTAAGACCTCCCTACGAGAGAAATTACAATGTGGTATAGAAGAAACAAAGCTCCAATTTCGATTGTCATCCAATGTTAGTCTATGAGGTATCATTGAAGCTATATACAATGCCCCCAAGCATGCAAACCAGTCATCCAAAATAAAATACCTCCCCTCATTCAACGCATCTCTTGTGGGCCTGGGTGAGAACCAGGAGAACGTGGGGGTAAGGGGGAAAGCCCATTCTGTATTGCTTTTCTCTTCCGGCGTGTTCATGAGAGTTTTGAAAATCAAAAATGCAAAAAAAGAAAAGGGAGACGGCAGTAGCCTGATTTGGTCTTCATTTGGAAATTTTTGTTGTTGTTGGTGTTGATGTTTTGTTTTTATATCCATTCGTCGGGTGGTGGTTGGATGTGGGGACCAGGCCGCCTTCACTAAGTATCTTCCTCATCTTCCCCAGGAGGAAACGAGAACAGGACGAGTTTCTTCTCTTCTCTCCATCTCTGCCCATCTAAACCTGTCACAAGAAACTCCGGCAAAAAGGCAGCAAAACACCATTCAAAACACAACCTGGCCAATTGAACGCAGGAACAAAGGAAAAAAGAAGTGTAAATGATCTGGATCGGGTCGACTCGGGTGGGCGTGTCAGTCGATAGACAAAAGTAGAAGAAGAATTGAAGTTGTAAAAGAAGAGGAGGATAAGCGGTCGAGAGTCAGGGAGAGGAAATCGAAGAAAAAGAGTATTGACAAGAAAGGTTTGGATTCGATGCTTTCGATGCTGTAGTGGTATCATATCGTTCTTTGCGCGAATAAACAAAAATCGAGCCCCTCCCCGCAGAGGGGGAAACAGGGCGTCTGTTGCCTCGGATGTCTCTTCCTCATTATCACCCTCTCCTCCGGTCGTTGCCATATCTTCCTTCCATGTTCTGGTCCTACGGGACCAAAGTCTCTCTGCTTCCTTCCCAGGCGCTCGTCCCTCGCGGGGTGGTTCTTTAGGCAGGCAGCGGTGGCAGGGCCTTATCCAAGCTCTCCCGGCTCATCTGCCCCTTGACACCGGCCTTGTCCGAGTATTTGGACACCTGGCTCCCGCTCCTCGCTCGACCCATCATTTCGTGGACACCGATCCCGCTGTCGGCGCTCTCAGGCTTGGCAAGTCGCTTCCCATGGCCAAATGCACTGCCATTACCTGCCATGCTGCCGCTCGTCTTAGGCGGGGTCGGTGGTGCTCTGGAGGGCTCACGCATGTTGGAGGAATTGTTGCGGTCCTGGCCGTCCCTTGCCGGCGTCCATGGTCGCCCGTCAGGGCCAGCCGCCGTATGATTTGTCCTGTTTGCGCCGTGGTCATGCTCGCCGTTAGTGGATCCTTCGCTAGGCTCCTCCACAATAGGCAAGATAGCCTGGTTCGCTGCGTCGTGGGTCGCACCCGGGTTGTTGGTGGCCATCAGGGACGGAGCAGTAGCAGCCGCTATGGAGGGGAAGATGCCACCGCTGGCCGTGCCGCTTGTCTTGATGATCCGCTCCGGAACTCCCTGCTCGGTGTGGCCATGCTTCTCCGCCTTGGACGCAACATGCTCTGCTCGCCGCATCGTCTCCTCTGCTTGGGGTGAAATGGCCCCAGAGCGCCCAGGTGGCGGGGGAGGCTCATGCGTCGGGGCCGCCGGGATGTTGGTACTACTCGACTTGCGGCCTGTACTGTTCCAGCTTGGCACGCGTTGTTTTGATTTCTCGGCGGCTGCCACGGCCTCGGCATTCTGCCTCTCCTCGGCCTCCCGTTCTGCTTCCTCAGGAGACATGGTTATCCCGGTCATGAAGTTGAGGAATCGATCGCCATACTGCTCTGGTGGCAGGGCTGAAATTTGGGTGCGGTCGCTCGAAAGTCCTTTCCAGAAGTGCTCGATCTTCTTGATGACGCCGTACTAGAATCGAAGTTAGTATTATGTACTCCCAGAGAAAAGGCTGTTTGCTTTCTCGACTTACATGGGTCAGGCAGTCAATCACTCCCAGGTAGTAGATCTCTTCACCTGGCGTATTGTCCTCGTGGGTGGCCCGCATGCCGCCGTCATCCGAGTAGAACAACGAATCAGATTTGGCGTTGGCGACAGAATCCTCCAGGACATCGGGCATGCCAGACATGCTCTGTCCCATGGGGACCGGCCGCTCAGCCTTGATGAGCTGCCGCATCTGCGCTGCGCGGCGCTGGTTTTCGAGCTTCGAGGGTGTGCGCATCAGCACCTGGTTAGGGTCCTCGGAGCCCTGCGCGCCGCCGGGGCTGAAGACCTGGAGGTTTTGAGCCCGCAGGTTCTCCTCATTGCCCTTGCGAGTGTCGTGCACGCCAATCAGCAGAGAATAATCCATTATGTGCAGCTTCTGCATCAGCTTGACGTCCTTCTGCAGCTGCTCCATGAAGAGTCGCTTCTTCTGGATGCCAAGCTCCAAGTGCCTCTGCCGCCTCAGCCAGTTCAGGTCCTTCAGAGTGGCCCGGGGGTTCTTCTCCAGGTCTTCCTCCCTGTAGTCTCTGCCGATGGTAGATCCCTTCAGGTCGAAAGTGGTGTGGATGTCCCGGTGAGGAGGGAACAGGTTGTTCATGACGACGAAGTGGATCTTCCTGCCCCAGGGCGTCTTGACCCGATGAAGTCCGTAGAACTGGGAGAGCAGCGTGTTCGGGTTCTCAGTCACATGCTGGTAGTACTCCTTCAATATCCTGCGGAGGAACTTGTGCTCGCCGTGGTGGATCGTCTTGATGATGAACCTGTAGTCCCTGGAGAAGTAGAAGAAGCTACCACTCTTGCCGGGTGACCCGAGCTCCGAGAGGATATACTTTCCTGTCAGGGACATGAGGTAGTCGGCCGGGTCTAGGTGGAACAGCTGGCGCAGGTGTCGGAAGACCCAAGGCGCATAGTCCTTAAACTTGAAGTCATACTTTGCAGAAGGGACAAGCTCATTTCCGGTGCTGTATTCGTGCAACTGTCAGTGCCTGTTTCTCAACGCATCTGGCTCAAACACTCATGGGATTCCCGGAGTCCGCGCCCCGGCAATACTTACATATCGAATGTTGTCTTGGACTTAGCCTCAAAATCCGCATCAGTCAATGGACGATCCAGCTTGGCATTCGTGCGGGACACGGCGACTCGGATGCCTGTCAGCATGTTATAGGCCGTGACCCAGTTCGCGTGCTTCTCGTCGACCTTTGTGCCGACCAGCACGCGGTCATCGTCCTCCTCTTCCTTCTTCTTCTTCTTGCTGGCCCTCTTCTGCCTATATGCCTCTGCCCACCGCATGGCGTCCTCGTCGGGGAAGGCCTCGTCGCGGGGGAAGTCGCTGTGCAATGAGCGGGTGTTGCGCCTAACCAGGTTAATGGAGGCTCTCCTAGCACCGCTGGGCCCGGCGTTTGTGGGCGAGAAGCGACCGCTGGTAACTGCACTGTCTTGCCCGTCACGAGACCCGCGGGGTTGGCCGGGCCTAGGCACCTCGAGGGTATGACGGTGTTTCAGCCCTGGGTTTGCTGGGTGGAGATTGGGTGTCGATGAGTTCAGACTGGTGTTACCCGACATCTGCGCGGGAGAGGAGAACCTTTGTGGTGGTGGCGCGTTTGGGTCCAGGCTGGACCTCTGGTTTGCCGGGCTCGAGGACCGGACGCGGGAGCCACCGTCAGCGTTGAGGCCATTGCTGCCGCCTCCTGCGCCGTATGCATCCCCTCTCTGGCCCTGCTGCATCGTCATGCCTGATGGGGAGAGCTGGACAGAGCCGGTGGTTGCGGAGGCCATCGACGTCCTTATCGAAGGGGGCTCCGCATAGCTGTGGGATGAGGTGCGATCAGCCGTGCCATTGGGCATTGGTGGTCGCGGGGGAGCGGCTCGGTCTGGCGGCGAGATTGTGATAGGGGCACCGTTGGACATTGGCTTCTGGGGAGCGCCCCCGTGGGCGAAGCCACTTGTCTTCCAGTCGTGATCCTCCCCTTCAATGGCTCCATTGTAGCCATTGGTTGTGCTCATAGTCGAGGTCCGGGTGTCGTTGCCGTTCATGTGGGTGGCGTCCGACGACTCGGAGGTGTACGTGGAATGGGAGGAGCTGCCGTCGAAACTATCATTTGAGACGTGCGAGTTGACCGAGTGCGGGACGTTTCCATTGACCTTGATGTCGATATTTGGGATTCCCTCCTCGTGCTGGCTGGGGCCGTTCAGGTGGACGACTCCGGCGTTCTGGAAGTGGATTGGCGAGTTGTGGTCATTGAGGAACGATGGCATCTCGTAGGGGGGAGGTGTTCGGCGTCAGGAACGGTATACTAAATGAGCGATGATGGTCGGTGAAGCCGAAGGGGGTTGGGGAGGAGAGGCGGGTAGTTGAGGATCAGGCCAAAAGGTCGGGCGGAGTCTGGGAGTGGATGTGGTCCGGCCTGGCTTGTTGCGACGTTTCCAGGAAAGGGAGATAAAAGTCTGGGGATGCTGAAGTCCGGATTGCTCGCCCTACCCGAGGAGTCGATGAATGTTGGTGACGTCCTCAAGCAAGGCAAGGCGCGATGTGTTGGTGTGTGGTGTGGTGTGGTGTGGTGTGCTGTGAAGGGTGTGGTTGTTGTCGAGGTAGTTTGGTGGTGGAGATTGGGAGCGAGTCGAGGGGAGGATTTAGGGGATAACGAGACGGGCGAATCGCGTCGGCATTGCTTGTCAGGCAGTAATCAACGGGCCGGGGTGTGGTTGACTGGCTGTTGTACTTTGTCGAGGACAGGCGAGGAGGTCTTAAGGGGGTGGTCGCGTCTGGCACAGGACTGTTGTCTACGCGAGACTTGGCTTTGTCTGGAGAGGAGGAAGAGGTCGTCGTGGTCGTCGATGTGTTGAGTGTGTGTGTACGTGTGTGTGTGTCAAGAGAGGGTCTAGTGCATGCAGAGGTCGCCCAGAGAATTGAGTTCTGAGGGAGGGTGCGGGAGTGGGAGCGGGAGGTCGGAAAGGACGTCGTCAGTTCGCTTGGAGATTGCGAGTTTTGCTGGGGCTGGAGGCAGGAACTGGGAACTGGGCAGAGAAAGCAACAGGCAGGCAGGCAGGGCAAGGCCACTGGCAGAGGGACAGAGAGAGAGAGAGGCTGGCAGGGCAAGGGAAAGAGAAGGTAGGTACCAGGGAAAGGAGGTCCGGGACGGTGCTTAGGGGGCGCTAGGACTGAGCAGGGCATGGGCTGGCTGGGCTGGCTGGGCGAGGGTGGGTAACAGATCGGATTGGGCGGCTGAGCCACTGAGATGGGTCCCTCCAGAGCCAGCCCAGCTGAACATGTATCTCCGTCTGGGCCGTCTGGCCCTTCCCACGTTTTGCTGCGGGTTGCAGGCCCTGCCGGGGTATCTCGGGATTGGATACGACGGGGCCAATCAGTTGTTTGACAGTTCAGGACAACTAGGCTCTGCTGCTGACAGTGTCTTGGTTGCTTGCTTGCCTGCTTTGCAGATTTGTTCCAGCACCTGCACATAAAGAGACCTCACCTCACCTCTCGCCGTTGGAACCATTCGTGGCCTGGTCGAGAGCTGCCCGTGCCTCGCCTCGTGGATCCCGAACCGGTGGGTCACTCTATGTGCACGAGACTTGGGTCAAGGTTGCAACGTCGATGAGTATCACCGAGCATCCAACGGCCCGCGACCGAGCGAGCATCCCATCTCACAAGTCCTCTTTCTCTCTCTGGGCTATCACCTACTTAGACTGCATAGTCTGATAGACTATTCTAATGGCAAGATCAACATCTCATCCTAGTATTTACTAAAAGTATGCTTATATGCAATTGTGTGTCCCTGTCTGCTGGGGCAGTCCGTACCTGTCTCCCACTCAGCTCCCGAACTCAACTGCAGTGTCATCAGTAGCTAGAAAGGTAGACCAGTAATGACAACTGACTCCTGTGCAACAACAATAGCAACTGCCATGGGTAACCCAACCTGCAGCTGCCCGAGCCTGTCTCTCACCATATCCACTGTTTCCTGAAATAACACGCTGCAGATTCAACGACACGCAACCCTCGGGAGACAATCACGTAAGGCCAATGAAATGCATCTAAGTGGACTGACCAAACCACGAATTACTGTTGCTATTGGTCTACTACTGTCAATGATTATACTACATATGAGAACTGTAAAGAACCGCAGTGTCTGTCTTTCCGACATGTGAACTCCCTACATACTAGCGGCCAACTAGCAACCTGTCAGCCTTCCTCCAAGTCAGCTAGGGCTGCTAGGTACGGGGTACGGCAGCAGGCCAGTGGGTAGCACCACAATACGGGCCTTGTCGGCGATCACCCCCCTGAATCAATCTCCCCAACGGTGTGGGTTTGTGGACGAGCAGGTGAGCAGCAGGTGAGAGGCAGAGACGGCACGAGAGCGAGAGAGAGAAAGAGAGAGGGAAAGAAAACGTGGAGACCAATAGGCCACATGTCAGGCCGGGCGGGAATGAGGTCACAGCGTCGGATCGGCCAGCCTGCCAGCCTCTTGCTCCCTGGCCCAAAAACAAAAAAAGGGCGGACATTGATCAGCACTTGAAACGACATTGACAGCGACGGCCAGGTCCCCACGAGGGGTGGTGGTCTATCCACTTTCAATTCCTATTCCTATTCCTTTCCTTCGTTCCAGTCTGGTAAGTCAGTCAATCAATCAGACATCCACAAATCCATACGGGCAATACGCCTTCACAAACAGCACAAGGACACACGCGTATGGGTGACAAAAAAACAAAGTTACCTTCCGTAATCCCGCCATGCCCATGCCATGCCATGCCATGCATGCACATATACAAGGTATACCGTGCATAAATAACACGCAGCATATACATACCGCAGACAGGAACCCAGCTCCCCCGGCAGGACAACCCCCGTCTCGCCAGGCCGAAACCCGACGCGGCGCACGCAACGGGCAAGGAGGGGAGCCCCACAACTCATCAAAGAACCAAAAAAGAAAAGGGGAGCAGCCTGTACTACTTAGAGAGAGGGAACGAGGGAACGAGAGAGAGAGAGCAAAGCAACCCAGATCAATCAATCTCGTGGCCCGGGACCCGCCCCCGCCAAGACCTCGAACGAGATCATGGGGAGGAGAGTTGCTTGAGAGAGAGTGTGTGTGTTTTACCGCGTTAGTCACCGTCGGGTCTCGGAGCCGCGTGCCTTTATTTCCAGGGAAATACATTCGGAGGCGGAGTAGATTGAGTACACGTGTGAGAGAGATTGCCTTGATGTTGACTCTATTTGGTGATTACCGTATAGCCGTATTGTCACATCGCAGGCGCTGGGCTGCCTCTTTCTCTCTTATGAGATCATGGATTCATTTTGCTTCATTTGTGTGAATGCAGCGCTCCAGAGCTGCTTTTTTTTTATGGGTATGACGGTGATGTGGTAGCAAGATGAGCATTCCGGCAGCATCATCGCCAACCTAGCCGGCATTACGATGCCCACAACTAACCCACCCAAGATATAGAATAGTAATACAGCAAGATGCAAATCCCTCTCCTCCCTCCTCCCTCCGAAACAAGGCTGCCGTCCTTTCCATCAAGTTTGCTGCCCAGTCAGGCCGATGAGCTCTCCACCGGAGCCAGAACCTGTACCCAGGGCCCTTAGTCAGCCAGGTCGGCATGTCAGAGGCAAGTGTTTTAAGCCCCGGCCACCACAGCCAGGCCGTCGTAGATCATCCTCTTGACCGCCCAGAACGTGCCACCTTGCTGCGGTGCCCCGGCGGCTGCCGGCACGCAGATGCTCTCCACCTCGATCCGCCCCGTGGCGCTCTTCCTCACCGCGACCGCCCCGTCGATCAGCAGCGTGCCCTCGCCCCGGAACTCGGCAGTGTGGCCTGCCGTCTGCATCGCCCGCCGCAGGTCCGCGAGCCGCAGGTCGCCAACGTGCAGCGGCTGCGCCACCGACCGCGACGCCGACGCCATCGTGGTCGGGAGCACGTCCAGCGTAGGCACGACCGGCACCGACGGCACCAGCGCCTTCTCGTCGGTCCCCTCCTTGGCGTCGGTTTCGCCCTCGGTCTTGAGACGCTTGTGGGCGGCTTCCTCCTCGGCAGCCCCGGGCAGGTGCGGGTGCGTGTCTGCGTTGCCCTCCGCGCCCACCAGCCTCGCCGTGACGGTCACGATCCCCAGGCCGCGTACGTTCTGCCACTTGAGACGTTTGACGAGTGGGTCGGCCAGCTTGACGACCCACGCGTTCGTGTCCACGCTGGCATCGACCGACACGCCCACGCCTGGCGTCAGCACCTCAGCCGTCGTCGTGCCGTTGTCAGCAGTGGTGATCTCGGCGCCCAGGAGCTTCTTGCAGTCTGTTGCAAGCGCCATCGTCTCTTCCTCGTTACCAGACACGAGGATGAGCTTGCGTGGCTCGATGAGCGGGATGAGCATGTTCAGGGATCGCTTGTCGTGCAGGCCACTGAAGTCGACGAATGCGATGCGGAGGTTGATGGGGATGGCTTCTTTTGTGATAACCAGCTTCGAGGGGCCAAGGTTGGGCACCTCTTCATCTTCTCCACCGTCAAGCTCTTCGTCCACGGCTGCGGAGCCTTCCGACGGGGCAGCCATGGGCGCATCGTCGGACGCGCTTCTGTTCAGTTGGGGCCGCTTGTTGGTGGTGTTGGCCTTTTTCCCGAGGTCATCCCACTTTCGCTTCTTTCCAATGCCCTCGTCTTCCTCCTTCTTCACGGCTCCTGCCTCCTGCCCGTCGTCCTCACGCTCTTCTGCTTTGAGGAAGTCTTCGGGTCGGATGAGGTCGCCAAATTCATCGGTCCTTTTCCTTCGTACGGGGATGGGGAATATGCGTTCCCTACCTCGCTTCCCACGCACGTCGTAGTCATGCACACCAGTCTTCTTCACGAGGACGTTAATGCCAAGGTCCTCATCCTTCAGGACCACCTTCTTCCGGCTTGCTTGTCCCATAGTCGTCGACACGTTCAGAGCCCTGCCTTGCTGTTCGGTTTCGGATTCTTCTGATTCCGTGGACGACTCGGATGAAGCGTCGTCTACACCATCTCCAACTGCCTCGAGGGCGGTGGTACCACCGGTCTGGAGCGTGGCCTGTAATTGCCGCTGCGTAGCAAGCCACTGCTGATAGATGGACAAGTCGTTTCCATCCAGGGGCACCCGTTGCGCCTCGGCGAGTTCGAGCTCCCTCCCTCCCCCGTAGACTTGCTCTGTAGTTTCCCCGTTGCTCAGCGGCTCGGCCGCGACACCATCTCGACGCTCCTTCCACCACTCCCACAGTGTCCTGGATATTGACGGCGAGTCCTGTAAGCTGAGGTTCGGTTTCTCGGTGAGAACCACGAGGTTTTTCGAGTTCTGGGCAATGGACTTGAGGACATCCTTCGAGAAGCCCCATTCCATGCTTCTGTCGCTCGCAAGGACGACCATGCCTCGTGTCCACCCTTCTTCGGTCGACCTTCGAAGAAGACGGTCAACCTGTGTCTTTCTTTCCAGCAGTTTGAGGTGCTTAAAGTCGAAGGGCCCTGAATTTTTGCCCTTATTGCCGTCTCCGTTGACGTTTTTGGAGCCGTCAGCGACGGCCTCGAACTCGCGCACGATGCTCTCATCCATCCACTCGAACATGCTCCTAGCATGGCGCATAGTGCTGCTAATATTCCTCGCGGCGAGATAGAGGTGGGCACCACTCAGGCTGCCGGCAGCGTCCTTGCCCTTTGCTGCCTCCTCGCGCCATGCGTGCTCCATAAGGTACGACAATTCAAGGACTCTGGCGCTGGAGTCGACGGGGATCAGGACAGTACCACCCTTGGCCACGCAAGCTCGGATGTTGTCGAGCAGCTGCTCGTCTCGTTTGGTGCGGGCCAGTGATGTCGGCGTTCTGCTGCTACATACGAGCGCGGTGGGTTTGCGCAACTGTTCGATGACCTCGGCTCCTCCGTGTCCACCTCCTAGCCACGCCGCACCAGCAAATACGTTCTCTCTGGCCTGGTTCCAGTCGACAGCGTAGACAATCGACTCCAATCCATGCTGAATATGCCATATTGTGCCACCAAGGGTGTGTCCGGAGTTGTAGGCAGTGATGGTCAGGCCATTGAGCGGAGGCGAGAAGGGCGATGGAAGTGGCTGGTGGGGTTGAGAGTACTTCAGCGGTTGGACAAGGGAGAAATAACGGGCAATCTCTTCAGATGTCGGAGCCTGTCGCAGGAAGTTGTCGTCGGGAGATGCTGACTGGGTGTAGGCGTATGAGGTCTCGGCTAGGGAGCCATGGTTGATAGTCGTCGCAGCCGCCGGCGTCGAGGCGTATAGATCCTGCAGCAATGTTCGTCCGAGGTCGATGACTGGTCTCGTGGCATAGACGGGGATGCGGGTGAAGAGCGGGAAGTTCTTGCAGCAGTGGGCGAAGGCGGCTAGGTGGGAGACGGTCGCATGCGTAAGGAGGATCAACGACAGTGTTGGGACTTGTCTGTATTTGTTTTTGTTCAGCGACTGCAAACACGGGGTTGCGATGGGTGCACTCGTCGAAGGGGAATGTTGGCATACTTCTCAAGTTCCTTAAGCTTGTCAACATCAAAGGTATCGTCCCAGCCGACGTCGATGAGAACCTTGACGCCTCCATCGAGCTCCAACAGTGACTGAGAAGCAGTGGACTCTGAGAGCGCCCCTTGAAGGGGGCAGAATGTGAACATGTTCGCCCTGAATAGCTTCTACGTCGCCATGCGCATCTTTGCCTCTGAGCTGGGTCGCGGGTTGTGGGTTGCACTTGGAGATACGCGCCGTCAAGTTCAACGGCAGGAAGAAGGCGGATCAAATCAGTATAACTCTACTAGCCACTCCTAGAGGCTTGGTAATGGAGTTGAGAGGTATTCAATAGTACGCGCGGAAGTCTAAAGGCATCAAACTTTTGGTTTTTGTTGGCGCTTTCGCTGGCTGTCGGTCAATACAAAGGAAGACCAAGGCGGGTTGATGATCCCTGGCTGCGGTTGGTGACCTGAGTAGAACTGACGTGCAGCGCAGCTTTCCATTCCCTCCCCCAGAAAGTTAGTAAGGCACAAGCTCACAAGCTGCAAGTGATCAACACGAGGGGTGGTCTCTGCGGCAGGCAGGCCCGCAGGGCAGTCTGACTACTGGGGGAAAGAGCATGGATCCCTGTCTAGTGTTCCTGGTGTCACTTTTTGGAAAGGCCACCTTGAGCTTGACCATCCGGCGACGATGCGGGAGAGGGCCATTTCCCGTACTTTATTAATACCCAATCAACCTGGTCCATTGGAGACACTCTCTTGATATACCCTCACGTCTGTGAACACACTTTGATACTGACCCATGGCCATGGTGCTGCTCGCCCAAAGCCAATGAGCCTGTTAGCATCTCGTCTCTTCCCTCTCTCCCTGTGCGCAAACACGAGCATCCCAGGCGCACCTCGGCGATCATCGACCACCACGCTGTCCCGCGACATCTGACATCCTTGCCTTCGCCCAACCTCGCCCCGACTCTCTTCTACAAGAGCACTATCCTCCAAGCATTCACTGCTACAGCCTCTCATTGCGCAAACTGTCAAGATGGATCACTCCATGTACCATTCTCTTGGCATGGGCCAGCAAGATCCCAATGACCCAAACAGCCAGTACAACCAGTCGAACCAGGGCGCACCTAACCAGTTCCAACCGCCCGTTGCTCCCAACCCGTACCAGCAGCAGCAACAACAACAGTTCCCGCCTCAGCAGGGCACTCCCCAGGGACAGCAATACTATGGGACACCCTCGCCACTGCCGCCTGGCGGCCCCTCCCCCCAGCCGACCCAGGGATATTTCCAGGGCCAGCCCCAATCAGACCCGAACGATATCACAGCGCAGATGGCAGGCATGTCGCTCGGGGCGGAGGGTCACCAGGTTGGAGTGGGGAAGAGGAAGAAGAAGGACAGGCACGCATACCACCAGGTCGAATCCACCGGCTCCTCTCAGGCATTCAACGGCATGCCTCCCGCAGGCACACCCGCTACAGCCTTCCTGAACGCCGACCCCTCAGGAACCACCGGCTTCGTTGGTCAGCCAGGCTTCTCGCCGCAACCGCACCAGGGCCAGTTCCCGGCTCCCGCCAATGCTCCATACACACCCGGCAGCGCTGCCTCTCCAGCAGAGTTCGGTGCGAGGAACGGACCTAGCGAGGCTGCTGTCTCGGCAGGAGGGCAGAACAAGGTCTCCCAGGACGAGCTCCCCAGCGTGCCCGCCGCCCGGGACGCTGCGCAACAATACTACCTCACCAACATATACCCTACCTTCGAGAAGCACGTACCGCCACCTGCTTCCGTCTCCTTCGTCTCCTTCGATCAAGGCAACTCCTCGCCCAAGTTCGCCCGCCTGACCATGAACAACATCCCCGCCACCTCAGAAGCGCTGCACACAACTGGACTGCCCCTCGGTCTCATGCTTCAGCCGCTAGCCCGGGCCCAGGCTGGCGAGGCTGAGGTCCCCGTTCTAGACTTTGGCGACATCGGCCCGCCTAGGTGTAGGAGATGTCGAGCATACATCAATCCTTTCATGATGTTTCGTTCGGGCGGCAACAAGTTTGTTTGCAACCTCTGCACTTATCCCAATGATACCCCGCCAGAATATTTCTGCGCAACCTCCCCACAAGGCATTCGTGTCGACCGCGACCAACGGCCGGAGCTGTGCCGTGGTACAGTTGAGTTTGTTTGCCCCAAGGAGTACTACAACAGGGAGCCAGTGGGCTTGCGCTGGCTCTTTGTCATCGATGTGACCCAGGAGGCTTACAATAAGGGTTACCTCGAGGCGTTCTGTGATGGCATTTTGGCCACTCTGTATGGTGCGGATGAATCAGAGGAGAAGGACGAGAGTGGCGAGCCAAAACGGAGAATACCGCCCAACGCGAGGGTTGGCTTTGTCACTTATGACAAGGAGGTGCACTTCTACAACTGCAGTGTGAGTGTGGGATGCCATCTTGCCTGATTCTGAAGCTGACTGTAAACTTCAGGCCGCGTTGGAGCAGGCTCAAATGATGATCATGCCTGATATTGAGGATCCATTCGTTCCCCTAAGCGACGGGCTGTTTGTTGATCCCCATGAGTCAAAGTACGGACCCTGTCGCGGCCTTTCTTTACTTGAAGACAAAACGCTGACCATAATCCAGGGCTGTCATCTCGTCTCTGCTCACGAGATTACCGCAGATGTTCTCTGCCATTAAGAACCCGGAGCCCGCCCTGCTGTCCACTCTCAACTCTGCCGTCTCCTCTCTTGAGAAGACCGGAGGCAAGATCATCTGCTCACTATCAGCGTTGCCAACCTGGGGTCCCGGCCGCCTGTTCATGAGGGACGATGGCAAACACCCAGGTGGCGAGATAGACAAGAAGCTGTTCACAACTGAGCACCCTGGCTGGAGAAAACTTGCCGAGAGGATGGCAGCCGCTGGAGTCGGAGCCGATTTCTTCCTTGCTGCGCCCACTGGTGGCTATTTGGACATTGCCACGATAGGATATGTCTCTGCCATCACCGGCGGTGAGACCTTCTACTACCCGAACTTTGTGAACGGAAGAGACAATGCCAAGCTGTCCCTCGAGGTGAAACATGCGGTCACTCGGGAGACGGGTTACGAGGCCCTGATGAAAGTGAGGTGCTCCAATGGCTTGCAAGTCTCCGGATACCACGGCAACTTCATCCAGCACACTTTTGGCGCTGATCTCGAGATTGGAAGCATCGATGCGGACAGGGCAATCGGTGTCACTTTCAGCCACGACGGCAAGCTCGACTCAAAGCTGGATGCTCACTTCCAGTCCGCGCTGCTATACACCACTGCCAACGGTGAGCGCAGAGTGCGCTGCTGCAATGTCGTGGCCAGTGTTAGTGACAATGCCAAGGAGAGCATCAAGTTTGTTGACCAAGATGCGGTCGTGTCAATCATCGCCAAGGAAGCAGCAACAAAACTGGCAAGCACGTCAGCCTCATTGAAGGACATCAGGCTCGTGTTACAGGAGAAGACCATCGACGTAATGGCCGGCTACAGGAAGCACTTTGTTTCGCAGTCGTATCCACCGGCACAGCTCGTCATGCCGGATAAGCTCAAAGAGCTCTGCATGTATATGCTTAGCATGATCAAGTGCAGGGCTTTCAAGGGCGGCAACGAGACCTCAGACCGACGCGTGCACGAGATGCGAATGATTCGCGGGATGGGCTGCCTTGAGATGAGCCTGTACCTCTATCCGCGCATGATAGCCGTGCACAATCTCCAGGAGACTGAAGGCTTTGCGGACCCAGCAACAGGCCAACTCAAGCTGCCGCCAACGATGCGCAACACCTTTAGCAAGGTCGAGCCCGGCGGCGTGTACCTGATGGACAATGGTCAACAGTGCATTCTGTGGTTCCATTCACAGACGTCGCCGAATCTCATACAGGATCTTTTCGGCGAGGAGAAGACGACGCTACAGAGCCTCGACGCATACACGAGCGATCTGCCAGTGCTGGAGACGCTTCTGAGTGCACAAGTGCGGAATATTATCGAGTTTTGGAAGACGCTGAGGGGCTCAAAGGGCTTTACTGTCCAGCTCGCAAGGCAAGGCATCGATGGCGCTGAGTATGAGTGGGCGCGCGGGCTCGTCGAAGACAGGTACGTGACAGATGACGAGGAGGTGACGAGGTCAATAGAGCACTTGCTAACACGGCGATTAGGAATAATGAGGCACAGTCGTATGTGGACTGGCTCGTCAACATCCACCGCATGGTGCAACTGGAGCTCGCGGGCCAGCGCAAGAAGGAGGTTGAGACCGAGAACTCAGCCATGGGTACCTTTGCCGGTCTGAGGCCCGCCTACTGGTAGAACCACCTCAAGCCTATGGGGCAAGGGGTTGTCGAGGAGCGGAGTGAACCCCAGATCTGGGGCGGGGGCAGTGCCCGGGTGTCAGAGTCTTTGCATTGCGGAGAGAAACGCTGCACATAATGCTTTTATCTTTCACACGGAGTCGTGCCTGGTCGGGCCAAGAATATTGCAAAGCGATGGTGACGTTGTCTTGGGAAGTATGTGTTGCCGCATGATATAGTCGGCAGTATGACGGTGCAAATCAAATATTACAAGATTTGTTTCAGGCCCCCCTTCTTTCCAATGGCATTCCGGCTCGTATTCAGCGATGCGTTCTGACAGGATTGGGCATTGCTGAGCGTCGTGTTTGTCGCGTTCATCGGAGAGGGCATATCGACGAAACATTCACGGCTGTTGCACCCCAACGTCTTGTCTGTCCCTGAGCAGCAGAGTGAGCCCACGCCTTAGACCGTTCTCGCGAAATTGGGCCCAGCGAGGAGTCATCTCAGCCATGCCAACAGGCAAGAGACCACCGTGTCAGTTTCTCACTCAGTCGTTGGGGGCTGAATCTCAGGCAGGTGAGTCTCCCAGTGAATGGTGAGTGAGTGAGCTGATAGCTGGTTGAGATAGGGAAGGATGAGACAAGTGATCCAGGCCTTTTCCTCCTGTGGGGGTTGCCTGGGGTGGATGGACGGGTGAGTGAGCCGCACAGACGGGCAAACAGACAAGGAATATCGAATTATTTCCCCCCCGATCGACGAAGAAGGAAGGAGGAGAGAAGAATCGGAACCAAAAAAAGCAAGGAACCTTTCCCAGAAAAGGGCAAGAGTGGCAGAAGCAAAGAGAGGCTGACTTGGTTACGGTACATACATATGGACACATACTTACACGACTGACGAGCCGCGTCGTGATGCGGGCTGCCGTGGTTGATCACCCGGGTTCCTTCGTCCACCCCTACGCGCGTACGTCCGGGGGGCCAGAAGGGAGACTCAGAAGAGAGAAAAGAAATTTCCAACAGTAATAATGCAGCTATTGGCAGTCAGCAGTCGAGCAGGGGTCCCAGGGATGGACAGGGGGGAGGAGGAGAGACAAGTGGATGGGTGACGAGGGCGTCGCATCTTGCATGTCATCTGCGTCTCTCGCGCTGTCACACATTACCCTGCATTAGGCGACCGTTGGATGATGGGCTGGCTGTGCGAGTCTTTTGGGGCACCTTTTCCTTGTGACTGTGTCTTATAATCTCCGAGTGTGTCTGTGTCTCCCCTCGACGTTGAGCTGCTACGTTGCACGGTGACGGCCCCAAGGCTCCACATTCATGCACACACACATACACACTGTGTGTGTTGTGTGTGCTAGCCACTTCATGGAGGAGGCTTTGGTGGTGGTTCTCCTCCTCGCATCTGGCGCCGGATTCGATACGGTGGTCTCAGAACCATCGTGTGTGTGAAGATAGCCTCTTCTCTGCAGAGAGGTGTGTGTGAGCATGCTGGCACCGAACGAGGCCCTGCCTGGCTCAGGAATGCATCGAGGCTTGATGCATGTGTCGCTTAGTCTTCTTCAGGCCGTAGGACCTCCCCGTCGTGCGACCTGATATGCACGATCGGTGCGACTCGATCTCACTCTTGCGCTACGTTCCGCCAGAAACGACGGGCGATCCCCTTCCTTTTTCTCTCTTCTCTCTCTTCTTCTGCATTTTGGTGGGAGGGCAGGGGGTGGGGGGGACACGAAGGCGGTCGACGGTGTGTGTGTGTGTCTGGGAGTGTCGTGTGTCTCGTCTTTGTCGTGTCTTCTGCTGTCGTAGCGCTGGAGAATTATGTCAAGGCAAGCCACACTCTAATGTTCGGCACTTTTGGGATGCACCACTAGAGAGAGACAGCCAGCACATCACACCGTCATCATGTGCTTCAGAATCACCCTCAAGAAAATTCACATTTACCGTGCCGCCAGCCGGAAATAGGGTCTTCTTCTTCGCTGCAGGGATGGGAAACCCCTATGCCCGAGCCTCGCCTTGGTGGGTTGGACACAGGTTCTCATATCGCTTACTCTATGACATCTAGATGCCACTCGTGCTTATGGGAGTGTGAATCTGTGGCCCGAGTGACGTCTCGGCAATCTGAGACAGTCGAGCACCAGTTCGATACCTTCACCGCTATGGATATTGTCGTTTGGCCAGGGTGTCGCAATCTGGGCACAGAGGCAGACCACTCTCCCCATCTCTCATGGGACCGGGCAGCTCGGTTTCCAGAGCAGTCTTGGCCTGGACACTATCAGATATCGTCTATATACTATATCTTTCGAAGTGAAAATCGTACTCAACGTAAGGTCTTCTCGCTCAATAGTCGATGTGATGCTCATCCCACCGCAGACAAACGTCAGCGCTGATCCGGCTCGCATCCCGATTTTCCCAGATCAATGTCTCAGCGCAAGGAGCACAACTGCAAGCGCCGATTCTACACTCGAGAGCCGTCACTAGATTGTGTCTGCCTGAAAAAGTCTGGTCTGCCTATTTGCATTCTTATTCTGCATCAACAGATCGGTCTGGACAAGCCGTTCACCAGCACACGAGCCGCCGTCCGGCAAAAGCAATGCTTCATGCCACCGTCCACCGAGGTGGAGATGGGGGGGTGTTTCCTTCTTCCGTCCGGCGGACTAGTGATGCGCGTTACTTTTGGGAGAGACGTTACGGCTGTATTGGGCAATGTCAGATCCGTTGAGGCACAGGGAAGGGGGACAGTCAGAATCGATCAATCAATCAATTAATCAATCAATCAATCCACCACTCGTGTCAGCAGAGACAGGCGCCCCTTTCCGCGACAGGCAGTCCGAGACTCAGACAAGTGAGTGTGGGTCGTGGCATTCGACTCCAATTAGGCGAGGTCACATGAGCACAACCCGTCTCAGACGGTTCAGCCTCCTTGGCTACACCGCATGAGCAGTCGAGGCTGGAGGCGCTTCGGGTACGACGTCGTTCCGCATGCCTTAGACTGCTACTGCTGCTGCTGCCATCACCGTACATATTACGCGCGCACACACATCAATACCTAGGTACACACACAGACAATGTCCCGGGGAGGCCAACGCCACAGACCACAGATCTTGCATAGGGCCCTGCATTCCTGCAGCCCTGGGAGCAGCATGGTGGGACAAGATGCTGACGTAGGCGGTGAGGCATCCAGGAGAGACACTCGAGTTGACCGCGGCGGTTGGAATGAGGAAAAAGAAAAGATGTCAAATTGTTGGATTATTTGTGTAAGCGTAATAGAGTAGAGTAACTGCAGACAGCCGGTCGGCCAGCCACCAGCCGGAGCAATTTTTTGAGGAATCCCAGAGAGTATCAAGACACGAACAAATATTTCCCCATCCCGACAAGAATCAGAAACCAAATACAAGCCAGAATATGCGGCATCCTTGCGTCCCGAGTCCCTTGACTGGGACCAACCAAAATAAGCCACAAGCAACCTCCAGTCCACTACCTCCTGCTGTCTTCTACTCTTCACATGTGTGCAAGTCTCGGTCTAGCACACGAGGTTACCAAGCCCCATCCTGCCGTCAGGCTGCTGGGTCACCCGCTGGATCTCGGCCGGGTTGAAGACATGCTCGAAGACGGCCATGTCCGTCGGGCAGGCGGGGATCGAGGACGAGCTGGACGACTTGCCCTTACCCTTGCTCGAGCTGCTACTGCCGCCGCCGCCGCCGCCGCTGCTGCTCCCGCCGCCCCTGTTCTTCTTGGCCGCGTCCTCGAGGATGAGGCGCATCGTGCTCTGGGACGGGTCCTCAAAGACAAAGGCGACGTTCTCGATCCGGCCGCGCAGGTTCGTGTCCCACAGGAAGACCTCGCGCCACAGCTCGGCCATCTCCTGCGGCGGGTTGCGGTACCAGTTGCCCAGGCCAAAGTCGCCGATGACGACGTTGCGGATGTCGTTGTACGCGCAGATGCTGAGCGCCGCCCGCAGCTTGTTCTTGGCCATCTCGCGCTCGTCGTCGAACGAGTACTTGGCCCCGCCCTCCTTCAGCTTGGGCCGGCACATTGGCGTCACGGACACAACGGGCAGCGCCCGCCACTCCTCCAGTTTGCGCTCCTCGTACCTGTCGTGTGGGCCGCGGAAGACGACTGCCCGGATCGCACCACGTGTTAGATGAGAGAGGAGACCACGGATCCGCGTCGCTTTGTGTGGTGACAAAAGGGGCTCGACTTACCAACCCTATCAGAGTAGATGCCTCCCGCCCAGGGCAGGGGGTAGTGGCTCCCTGTCACATAGGATGCGGGGCCCGGCGTCGCGATGGTGGCAGATAGCGTGCTCCTCCGGCACAGGCGCTCCTCGTAGCCCACGACGCCCGTTTCCCAGTCACCGCCGGGTCTCTTCTCGTTGGCGGCGCAGATGAACGCTACCCTTGTGTTGTTGTTACGCGCTGACCAGCTCGTTGCAAGATCCACGGGATCATCCGTGTGGATCCCTAGAATGCGTGTTAGTGAGACCATGCCGTACAACCAAGTACAGCGTGTACCCAAAACGCCGGAGCCCTGATGATGTAGACGTACAGAAGGTCGGGTTTGCGAGACCCATAGGCCGCTGGGGAAACTGGTCCGGTGTGAAGCTCAGTGGGTTCGAAAAGAGGTAGGAATACAGCGGCCATGTGTTGGCGTAGTGCTTGCGAATGTAAGGGATCGTATTTCTCTTGGTCTGGGCCGCCACCTCCGAGGGCTTTGGCTTAGACGACCTGGATGAGCTACCGGGAGGCATCTTGTCAAAGCCGGCTCTCCGAGTGACCAGTGTGGGTTGTTGTCAGTGCGAGCAGCGAAGTCGGGCAGGAGGAGGGCGGTATTGGTCAGCTGTGAGCACCAGCAACTGCGGTCAAAAGGGGGAAGGGAGAGGAGAAATGAACGAGAAAGGAGTGTCAGTTGGTGTTGGAGGGCCACTTTGGAGAGGAGATCATCGATGGATGATTTGGGTCAGCCCATTATATAACTGCTCAGCTCTGAACAGGCTCGGGAAGCAGATACAAACCGCGGGCGGGTGTGGTTGCAGATATGTCTTCGATTTTCGGCAGCGGTGGGCGTGAAGCGGGCAAGGACGGACCATCCCAAGCGAAAAATCAAAGACTGTTCAAGGCGCCGGTGTAACCGGGGTGCTTGAACATATCCACCCATGTCTTGAACATTCAACGGGAGGCCCAACAGTGGTGACGAGCCACGAGGGGAGTTGTTGAGAGGGCTGTTTATACATTGCCCTTTGTCACGGGCTGCCTCTCTCTCTCCTGCGGCGCTCGCTATGGTTCGAGCAACGGGGCAGCAGATTGGTGTAGGACCACCTGATCCAAATTCATGGTTGGCGGGTTCAGAGAGTGATATGAAGGTTGCAGGCGGCCGTCCGCGACCTGCTACTGCAATCTGCCGCTGGTTACACCAGATCTGGATTTGGCTGCTTTGTGATGTGTTCCCTGAGGTCCCTACGCTTCCTGCCTTGTCTTTCTGCAGGTCAACGCTGCAATGAAACAATAGGAAACGGGACAAGACTAGCGGCCGAGTGGATGGCGGCTCCGGTCGATAGTGTAGAGGGGCGTCTTGCCAAACAGATGGGGTCTAGCGAAGAGCCACACAACGGTTTCTAGGTCTTGTTCCTCACGAGAAAAAAATGGGAAAAATGGTCTCTATGTTTTGTGTGTTGGCACTTGCTAGTGCCTCACCGCTCAGCCACCCTCGAACGGAGAACAAGGTCATCTGTCCAAAGGAATCCGGCCGCTGGCAAGGGCAGAAGACCGAATGAGGAAGCTTGTCGGCCTCTGTTTGCGAGCCAAGGCCACCGCTTGAATCCGACAGCCTGGGACGTCCCACATAGCACGTTCCAGTGGAGCGGCTGCAGGCCGAGTGTCAAACGATGAGGCCTTTCCCGCAGTCTGTGACAGTCACGTCCAACAGTCAGTCCCAGCAGTTCGGGGTTGGATGGCCCACCACAATGGCATGCTTGCCCTGCCCGCCTTGCTTGCCCATACGGCGTCCACCGCAGCGTTCCAATGCCACCTGATGGGAGCAGCTAGACGGTGGCTTGTAGCACAATCACGGAGATCAAGCTCTGAGCCGCCTGTCGTGAAGACGAGGGCAGTCAACACGCACAGCCCAGCCTCGCCTTGCCAAACCTCGCACAGCAAGTAGAGCTTCCCCTGCCTGTCAGAGCCACTTTTCCCGTCATGGCTTGGCAAGCTGTTCGTGACCGGGGCGAGACGGCGGCACTCGCCAGATGCTAGGTACTTTTGACAAGTAATATACTCCACGGGACTGGAGCAACGGGTCTCCGTTTGCCTTGAGCCAAGACGAGCGTCCGAGACTGAAATGTTCGCGCGCCATCCGCGGAAGAGAGGCTCACGCCGTTGGCAAATGCTGCCTCCCATGTGAGATGTGATGGGATAGAAGGGCAGACAAAGGGATCTGAATGATACCTGGTACGTGGTAAGGAAATCAGAAATGATCTGCAGCAGTCCATCTCCCAACACCAATGACACCACACAAGACGGGCTACTCGTCTGTTTGCATGAGCCTGACAGATACTGTGGATGCATCGGAGAATTCCCAAGGAAGGCCTTCAACAAGGCCTCGGTGCAAAGCACTTAGCTGGTATGGTAGCGAAGCATCTCGACGCCCTGATCGATTCGGTTGGGTATGAAGCTGCCATGATGTGCTCGCAGGAATGCTTCTGTCACCACCTTCAAGCATTGTAGATGGCGTTTGAGAAGCGAGTCCCAAGATGTCTGGGGTCGAACACTGCACCTGCTTGGCTTGCAGCGATGGGTGGGTGCATGTAAGGTAGAGTCGACCCGCAATGAAGTCGAATCCATCTGGCAAACGGTCTGGTGGTCACTTGCAGAGCAGCATGCCCAGGGGATGGTCTGTGCACATGAGTTAGTTACGTAACGTCCAACGCGCCCACACGCGCCCCAGGTTTCTTTTTCCCACTGATGGATGACCTGCCAACATTGCCAAAGACGACGTCACTTGAGCAGGTCATCATGTCGAGGTAACGCGAAGCCGATATGATGCAGATCACGCCTCGATCTCATTGAATCTCGGCCCGTCCTCGATCCTTCTCCACCTCCTCCTCGACCCAATTCCTAGCGGAGGAGACATGCGTGCATTCCGCTTGGCGCACGCTGCCAGGCTCTTGCCATTGAGGAACACACAAGCAACCGTCACGCATTCTTCGGCAGTATCGCCATTGACGCGTCGTTACGCCTCAAGTGGCAGTGGTAGTACCAGTGCTAGTGGCAGCGTTGCCTCCAGGTCCATTGCAAGGCTTCTAGAGTGGAAGCCTCAGGAAGAGGTCCGCGATGTCGTCGTCAATGGCTTCGTCCGCTCGGTGCGGTCCATGAAATCGCGATCCTTTGTCGCCCTGGGAGACGGCTCATCCATTGCTTCTCTGCAGGCCCTCGTTCCCACGAACCAGGCTCAAGGGTGCGGATCGTCCTTCCAAACGCCTTGTCTCGGGCTGTACTCTTGATGCTGACAGGTCGTCTCTACACAGTCTCGCCCTCGGAGCCGCCATTCGCCTCACCGGGTCCTGGGTTCCCTCAAAGGGCGCCGGACAGTCCCACGAGCTCCACGTCGACAATGTCCAAGTTCTAGGTCCTTCAGACCCCAAGGTGCATCTACGTCCCACTTCCTTCCTCTCTGCAAGTGTGCTGAGACTTCGGCAAGCCTGAGATGTTCTGTGACTGACCATCCTCGTCTTCAGACATTTCCGATTCAGAAGAAGTACCAGACCCCTGAGTACTTGCGAACGATACCTCATCTTCGGCCGAGAACTCCCTTCAACTCCGCCCTTCTCAGGCTTCGGTCCGAAAGCATCGCGGCATTGACCCAGTTCTTTGCCACCCGTGAATTCGTCCAGACTCACCCTCCCATCCTGTCCTCGTCTGACTGTGAGGGCGGCGGGGAGGTTTTCAAGGTCGCCCCGGCAGATCAAGACGAGGGTGAGACGGCCGACTCGTTCTTCCGCGGCCCCAAATACCTCACTGTATCGACTCAGCTCCACCTCGAGGCGCTTGCACAGGCTGTCGGCAATGTGTGGACCCTGTCCCCGACGTTCCGTGCCGAGAAGAGCGACACGTCGAGACACTTGAGCGAGTTCTACATGCTCGAGGCAGAGATGAGCTTCGTGGATCAGTTGGGTGGCGTCATGGATGTCGTCGAAGACATGCTACGATACATGGCCACAAGTCTCTACGAGTCTCGAGTGGCTCAGGAACTTCGATCCCCGGGACAAGATAGGGCCTCTGGCGAAAGCGCTGCCGACAGAGCCTCGCCAGAAGAAGTCTCCAGAAGATGGCAGGGACTGATGCAGCCTTCCTGGCCACGTATTACTTATGCTGAAGCCATCGACATTCTGGAGAGAGACGCCCATTTGTTCAAGCAGCCGCCTTCATGGGCCGCAGGGCTGCAGTCAGAACACGAAAAGTACATCGCCCGGGTGGTCGGAGACGGGAAACCGGTTTTTGTTACCGACTACCCATCAGAAATAAAACCTTTCTACATGCGTGCGACTCCGGCAACCGGTTCAGAAAGCCGCCGTACCGCCGACTGCTTCGATCTCCTGGTGCCAGAATATTGCGAGATAGCCGGCGGCTCGATGCGTGAGCATCGCCTGCCACAGCTCTTGGATTCGATGAAAAAGCACAATATGGTCACACCTTCTCTGGATAACGCCAGCCCTCCGACTGCGGGCGACCCGATGCCGCCGTCCGGCAGCTTGGATTGGTACGTCGACTTGCGACGTTGGGGATGTCCTCCTCATGGGGGCTTTGGACTCGGCTTCGACCGTTTACTTAGCTATCTGGCTGGGGTTCAGAGCATCCGGGACACGGTGACCTTTCCCCGCTGGTACGGTCGGTGTGACTGTTGAGTGCGACACAGGCGCGCTGGATCTGGACGAAGACGGGCACAGATCGATCTATCTAGGCAGCTCTCCATGCTGTGCTCGTCAAAGCTTACCTACTTGGGACGACCAGGGCCGATTGTGCTACCCCAACCACCATAACCGAGTCCTGCAACACAGCGCCACTCATGTCTTGCTGGCAAATGATCATGCAGCCTTCCTTACGAGGATTATGGAAGACCATTTCTTGTCCTTGCCAGGCCACAAGATGAGGCTTGCAGATGACAGGTTTCGAGATGTTTTCCGGGCGACGTTCTCGTGCGACCCTTCGAGAGATTACGGCCTTACTTCGAATAAAATCCCGTAAGCAAGCGATATGGATGCACAATGCCGCGAGATATCGCTCACTCGGATTGGTGAGAACGCTCTTCGCCCTCATCTGGGAATAGTGTCTCATGGAGATGTCGTCACAGTCTACCATCGCGTACCCCCTTTTCATTCCGGCTCTCGACCCAAAATGAAATCTGCCATGTACGATACTTCGATAATGTGCATCTCGCCCATTGGTCCACCGGTGGCTCGATGGCTATTCGCTAGTCATCGAGCTGCTCTTTATTCTCTTTCGCCATGGTGCCGAGTGGTTCAATTAGGCTACGGCTCGCTGGAGATATAAACGTTGCCTGGAAAATCCACTGTAAAGGGCCGAGAGCTCATCATCTTCACATGGAAGCAGATATGATGGCTTCACGAAGTTGCTATCCGGCGGTTTGTAACAGCCCATGAGTTCCAGGCGTTATCATCTCGTACCGTCCCGATTCCCTTGCCCATGTTCCATGGTCTAGCTCTATACCAGCGGCTCAAACCCCCATGAGCCCAAGGATGGCATTGTCAGCACTCGGAAGCATCGAGCAGTAGTTCTGCTTCGAATTACCCGCAGTTACTGTCCTCGACGGCATGTCGGATAACTCTCGGCTTGTTTCTTCCCAGACGTGAGGCCCACAATACCTGAGCATCGCCAAGTCAAACTGTGAGGTGGAGTGGATGATGCCGCTGGGCAGAAGGAAGGCTGGCTGCATAGTAGGAACAGCCGGTCCTGGCCTTGGGAGAACTGTGTTCTACGGTTTTACGGTGACAAGTGGCCTGAAGCCAGGCCATGCTCTGCTCGCTAAGCAACATCCATCATCTCATTAGATCACTGCCAGTCGACCGCGTGTTCCTCGCGACAGCATCGTGTGCTAGCGAGACTTTCGCACTGGCGTTATACGTGGGACAACCAGCGTCGTGTGAGTGGGAACAGTCGTTGGTGTTGTCAGAATTAGCTCTACGAATGTGGATTCGCCGCAAACCCATGGCTGTCTACACGAATCACTCGTGGCTCGGCGGTCCATCACGCGTGTCAACGAAGGGTAGCCGACACATCCGAGTGTTCGTAGCTGGGCGGCCATTGTTGACAATGGACTCGGAGACAACGCTCAAGAGCGTTCTACCGACAATGGCTATCTACAAGTCAGGAAATGCGAGAGCGAGTCGCCGGATATCTCGTATTGGACGAACATCAGGGTGAAGTCTAATGACAGCCTCAACCGGGAAAACCTCGCAAAGCTTATCTAATTGCCATTTACTGCTTTCGCGGGGGATTGACGCATGCCGGCTGACTATATGCCAGACCTACCCATTGGCACTGCGGCCAGACACGGGCAAACGGCGGGCACCTTGGATTCCCGGTTCGGGCAATGATGGTCGGGCGATGGCTACAGAGGTAGCCGTCCACATAACCGAGCATCGTGGCCCTCGGGGTTGGGAGTTTCACGGACTCCGCGCGCTTTGAGGGCTAGAGAGTCCAAGACTTTGACCGCCGATGACAATAACTTCATCCTTATGCAACGCTTAGGCTATGAGTCGCCATCTCGGGGATCTAAAGCAACGCACTGTCTGTGCATATTTGCACGCGAAAACTATACGTGGCCTATACTTCACCCCGATCATCCCTTCGGCGACGGCGGGAGCTACCGCAGAAGTGAACCTTGTTTGGTTTTTGGAACTGAGCTAGGCTCCTCCCCATTATACAATTGAGTTCATGACAAAGTTAAGCCTATGGTGTCACCGCCAGCGTTCGCCATTGAGCTGAAATAGCAATTCGTTCAACTCAATGCCACGACTATGCATAGGGTCTCGACCTGACGGCTAGGCATCCCCCGGGTTCCAGGAGAGAGAAGGCGATACTTTGCGTTCATAATTCCGAACTGCCAGGCCACAGCGCGCGCCTATCTAGGCTTTACATTCGCCGTGCATTGCTTGTCTGGCTTATGCCCCAGGAAGGTGCTGTGATCAGGTCAGACCCCTCTGTGCATGAGTCGAGGCGTCCCATGGCAGGAACTGCACACTCTCGACGATCGCATCGGTCTTGACAACTCTTATCAGTAACGAGAGGCAGGTCGGCATGGTCGACGGCCCTCGAGACTCCGATAAAAAGAGGGGCAGCTAATGAGCAGAGGGATGAGCGAATCGATGATCTGCGAACCCAAGAAACTTGGCGGTTCACTCGAAGAGCTCAGGCCTCTTGGAGGGGATCATCCGGAGATTCCGCAGCCAAGACGAAAGGGGGTGTCTCGAGACTGGGGGGATAAGGTGGGAGAGAAAGAGAGCACCTGTCCCATTGCCCGAGGCGGCGCTAGGATGGGATCAAACGGGTGAGCGACAGAGTTTAAACAAGCTCAGACGAAGATCAATCTTTTGACGCGGCTTGGTTTGGAGTGTGGTGTGGGCTGGGGCCGCGGACACAAGCTATTCCCGCTGATCGGGGGGTTTGAGAAGGGCTTGTCGTATAGGGTTACCACTATACGTGAGCACGTTTTGCCCTGTCAACGTCTCATATGCTTCTGGAAAAGCTTCGCCTGCAGTTCCCTGGGTGGAGCGGTGGTGACGACCTGCGGCGGTGGTCCCTGACGGGATATTTATGCAACAAAAAAGACTGGACGATGCTTTTCCTGTGTCCTGACTTGGGTCCTTATGCAGGGTGTGCAGATTTGGGGGCAGAGCTTAATCTTGTTGCTGCACGATAGACGAGATTAATGTTCTGGGCGAGGCAGATGAGAGCGGCTGGGCTGTGGAAACGAGCTCGTTTCGACTTTGGTTTTGGTGTTCTGCCTGCCCTGGCGTACTCGTATGGAAGGGACGGGGAAGAAGAACATGAGCCAGGAACTGCGGATTCCCTCGAGGGTCTGCATTGCAAACCCTAATTTCAACCCACCTCGTCGGAGCTCAGAAGCCTGGCCGAAGATCTCTTGAAAGCCCCCCATCGAAGTGTGAAGCTCCCAAGTCTCGTCGAGTATCCATGCAGCCATCTATCTCCAGCGAGCACGTCTTGGGTCACATGTTGGTCGAGCAAGTATCTCCCTCTCGCTTTGCATGCCCTGAAAGGGTATGCAGGCCCGCGGGCTATCTCGACACTTCGATAGCCCTAGCAGGACGTCGCATGGGGGAAATCTACCAGCGTCGCATTCGAGGCGTCCAAAGGGCCGGCGTTAGGATGCTGTCAACTTTAGGGCCAGCGCCGGGGGGCACAAATTGCACCCGGACCCTACCGGAGGCTGGCCCTTGGATCCTTTTTATTGAAGAGGGCCGCGTAAGCTTGACCTCTAGCGGCTCCGCTCGGTTGGATACCCTTTCACTCTCATCACACACACACCTAGTGTAAAGCACCCACATGGCAAATGCCGCTTTTCCTTTCCCTGCTGGCTGGCCCTTTTTTTTCTTGCTCTTCAGTATTCGTGCCAAGGACTTGTACCGAGAACTTGGTACTGTGACAGCCCACGCCTGACGAGGATCCCCCCTGGTATCAGAGTGCTGCCATCCGGAAGCCGTCCCAAGCCACTCGCGATATGATGCTGACACCACTATAGTCGCCCGCACTTACCCATTCACTGGTCTCCGATATTGGTCTCATAGATCCCAAACCACATGATATCGCATCCCATCCCCCATTCCTGCCCAGTCCCAGTGCTGCTCCCTCTCTCAGGTGATGAACCCTTGGGGCCAGTTCCAATTCCGGAAAATAAAGCTGGCATGAAACCACATCGGATCATAGTGGGACCTCCCTCCACCACTCCCCTCGCTCCCTCAGTGCGGACAAGTCCATGCGCACACATTGGCGCTCCACCCTTGGCTCCGCGCTAAACAAGTCCTCGAATTAAGCTTGTTCTGCAAGTCGGGATTAGGAGCGGCGGCAGATGCCAGGCAGGGGGGCTGGGGGACCTTTTGCAGACGTGCCCTCTTTCCGAGAGAGAGAAGCACAGGATTCTCTTCCTTCCTAGTGGACAGGCTCGCATGGGAGAGGGGGAGCATGTCTGCCCTCCCACCCCATCTCCACCATGAGGTGAGAAGACGGAGGCTGTGGTGGTCATCTTTTCCAAGAAAACCCCTGCTGGCAGCAGGCAGGCAGGCAGGCAGGTTGATGATAATCGGCCCCCCGTCTTCATGCACGCCCGGCATAATTGGGTCGACGAGCCAAAGGGCCAAGACGAGGACTGACAGGTGTCGCTTTGCCGTTAAGGGCCGCCTGTTCCCCTTGGCCCGCGAAGACCTGGTGATACCAAGCAAGCCCTGATGTCAGACTTGGCTCCAAGCGGCCCCCCTAGGCGTGAACAGGTGAGCGAGAAGTGCCCCATGGGTTCGTTCGCTTCCTTCCCTTCCATCGGCCCTGCCCAGACCGCCATGTCCGGCATCCTCTTTTCCCTCGCTCTGGCTGGGGGAGCTAGGTCGAATGCGAACCGTGGAAGGAGTTGGTCCCGGCGCCCAAATCCCTCATTGCGCAGGTGCTGTGTAATAGCCCACCACCATTCCTCTGCGCCCCGGCGGCGTCGGCGGCGACGGCGGCGGGTTAGGCGGACAGTGTACTCGAAATTGGGAACTCTTGCCAAGGCGCCCCGTATTAAGCAAGCGAACGAGCTTAAAATTTTTCTTGAATTGAAGCGTAAAACTTAAACTTCGTTTGTGCAGGCGGGAGACACGTGCGGGTCCTACAGTACGGTAACCTTGGCTTTCCAAAACTACCGAGGATTTCCCAGAAAGCGAGGGTAACAGACTTCGCTGCTGTTGCTGCTGCTGTGGACCACCCGTGGTTTCGAACCTGAGCGCTTTTTGTGGACGGGCAGGCACAGGGTGTACGAGATGCGAGACACACGAGAGGCCCTCACGGTTTCCCGAGTCCAGGGCACAGTGTACAGACAAACTGTGGTTCTCAGCGCGGAAAGTGTCGGATTCCCTCGGCCCCATGTGAGGGCTCGCACTGTGTATGTGTGCGTGTGTGGATGTCGTGTGCCGTGAGCCGCATCCTGCTTGCGTAGGTAATTTCTTTCTCCGAGCCGAGAGCCTCGCAGCTCCGGCATCGTACCACGATGAGACAGGGCACGGCAGTGCGGCGTCCTGTGAAGGACAGGGGAGCTGTTGCCTGGGCTCCTCAATCCTCGCTCATCCTCTCTTCCTGCTTGCCAATGCTGGCTGGCGAGGTTGCCAGCCAGCCAGCCCCACGCAGGAGCGTCTCCGTACGTGCAGGTCATTGGGGGGGTCGGCAAGCAGCGTGATGCAGCGGCATGCGGCATCGAGAGAGGCTTGGTGTTAGGTGGACACAAAGGTGACTGGCAACGACGATTGTAGATTCGACCCTTGATATTTTTAAACAGGGTGTGGTGTGTTGTTCAAACACCACAGCAGGTGTCTGGAGTAAGGGCCACGCCTCCCTCATCCTCACCCTCCTTCGCCTACACAGTAAATAAGGCTGTCTCGTCAGATCTCGGAGCCACAAGCGGAAGGTCAGTCAGCTCTTTTCCTGCTCTGCCGCATTGCCGCATCCGTTTCTTGTTGCGCCGCAGGTAACCAGAATGACTGCATGCACGCATGCACGCACATGCACACACACCAACACGCGATACGCACAAACGCCCGCCCGAGCATCGATTTGAGAAAAAGTCTGACAAAGCCCGGCACATATATGCGAGCGAACCAGTGCATGTTCCGAGCCCTACCTTCCTTCTTTTTTACCGCCTTGCCGCCCACGCCTACGCCCCAGCCGACATGTGGTGGTTACACGGGGAGGATCCCAAATCTGACATGCAGATGTGTGAGGGAATCGTACAACATGGCCGGCAACTTTATCTCATGTCGTAGGGCTGCCCGCCTACGCCATCTCTTACTACTACTGGCGCTTTGTTCCTTTTTTCCTCTTTTCGTCTTAGGTGCATCCCCGCGTAAGAAAAAAAAAGTCTGTGATCACACCGGTTCAAGCCCCGTGTCACCGTCCGCATCAGCCCTTTCAATAGGGCCGGCCATACGGGGGCTGCATACGAACAACCTGGATACGACAGGTCCAAGAACCCCGGCCCCCCACTTATATTGCCCTTGCACACCCGAAGGGCAACAAGATCAGAAAACATGATGAAAAATGAAAAAGCAAAACCGTTGCAAGCCAACCGTCGTCATTCCCGCCCAATATGCCGATCTGATGGTCTCACAGACGCAGGCGGGCGGGCGCGGTGCCGCGACACAATTCCGCGAGGCGCGTGTACAACTAACTGGTGATCGATATACGCGGCCAGCCGGGACACACGAGTGACACTATTATAAGCATTTCATCACGCACAGCGGCTTATCACGTATATAATACTGCTCAGGCCAACAACGCCCGGCCAGCAATGAAAAGGTGAGAATGGGATTGGCCGGGCCACTCCTCGTGCCAGCCCAGGCAAGCCGTCCAGCCATGATGAGTAAGTAGGAGTATTCCCATCGTACGTCGTGACCCGATCCCGCAGGGGGGCCAAGTACGAAGGCGGAACGCCATCAACTCCTCAGCCACTGGATGCACCAAGGTAGGGTGGTGTGCCACGATGCGAGGGCTGGGGCGCACGCACTCACGCGCGCACGCATTCGCCAGAGGACCCGAGGAGAGGAGCCGAGATGCTTTTTTCTCTCTTTCGACAAACTCGGGACATCCTTCGGCACGTCGGGTGCCCAACTCGGAAGACATCCTCTCTTCCGCAGGGTGCTTTGCGCCCCGAATGAGCCGCGTCGGAACGGGATCTTGGGTCAGATTATATTAGTAGATGCTAGGAAGTGTCACATTACTACCTGTAATCCCTCGACACCCATAGGCCGCTGCGGCGGCGATGGAGCGGGATTGTGGCTTTTTGTTGAAAGATTGAATGAATCGCAATGGGTGGGTGTGTAGTGGTGGTT
The DNA here is from genome assembly GCA_013435955.1 of Diaporthe sp. HANT25. Taxonomy (NCBI): domain Eukaryota; kingdom Fungi; phylum Ascomycota; class Sordariomycetes; order Diaporthales; family Diaporthaceae; genus Diaporthe; species Diaporthe sp. HANT25. The sequence goes on along the minus strand of JACBFG010000009.1, from coordinate 1,617,863 downwards.
GGTCACCCCCTATGAGCCGCGGCGTCGTAGCCGGTGTCATCATCTACCTGACATCGTGATGGGGCGAACGACTGGGGAGGCTCCGGCTCCCCGACTGGTGAGATAGCGGGCGCGACTATCTACGCCATGACATTTGACCTGCTGGATGACACGACCGTCCGTCTCGGGATGCAACACACTCGACGCACCCACATGCCGAGAGGACACCAAGACTGTGAGATAACCTCGCCTGGGATAAGTTACCATCAGGCAGGCAGCCTACCATGGGCAAAAGAACCACTCTTCTGCCTGTTCAGGGCATGGCCCCCCATCCATCCACCACGGGGTATTGTCCCGTTTGGTCTGTTGCTGACCACCGAACCCCGGAGAATGGATTGATGACAGCGTCTGCCCATCTATCTATCTTACGCGCGTGGGAAAAACAAAATCTCACGAACAGCGCCACGACGGGCAACACACGTGCGCATCCGACGCCCGGAGGTGTGGGGTGGGAAAAAAAGCTGACCGCGTGGCCTCCCCCCCCTCCGGAGCTAGGGAGCCAAGCCCGCATTGCGCGCCCGAATCGGACCCCGACAAATGAACCGTCATAGTTGCAGCGTACCAGATAGAAGTGTAGAATGAAATGAGAAAAAAAAAAGCTTGTCGGGCAATCCATCGAAGCCTATCTCGGGCGCAGTGAGCAGGCACAGCAAGCAAGGCAAGGGGCCAGTGTTGTACTGCACACGTGCATGCATGCATGCATACGTACTGAACTGAGAACATTGGCTTGGCTGGCTTGCGTTTCTCGAGCACGAACTATTCTTGGCAATAAGATGCGATAGACCAAAAAAAAAAAAAAGGGCACAGAAGCTTTGTGCTTCCAATTAATTTTGTTTAAACTGCTTCGCCTGTATTGTGCTGTGCGCTGCATGCTGCAAGTGGCTTGATGAGATCATTGTTGTATACGTGTACTATGTACATACAAACCAAGGTGAGTGGTGGTGGACATGACTCGGCCCAGCATTTGACACCACACACACACACACACCCCGGCCCCCGACCACGCCCCAACAGAGATAAGACGAATAGACTATTGGCAGGAGGGCATGTCAGAGGACCACGGGGGCTGAGGGTGTGTTGGCTTGGCGGCACCCCCGAGGCTTTCTGTCTGTCTTGGGAATAAAATGGGTTCGATAGCCTGCCGCCCGGAAGACGAAAACGGGAAAACATGGAAATGTGTCTTCCAAGGTCCAACCCTTATCTGAGACTGATTGGGTTGGGCAGGGTGTGTTGGTTGTGGCTGGTTCGTTGGTTGGTTGTGTTTTTTTTTCCCATTTCTTGGCGTCGGTCCAACACGCGAAAAAGGGAGAAACAGGCAGAAAGCCACCCAAAGATTTAAGCTCGCCATTAAGCTCATTAAGGTTCAGGCGCCGCCAATGCATGACAACCTTCTTTGAACGACCGACAACCCCGGGACAGCGTGCACGTCCTCTGTTTGTTTCCAGCCCCCCCCCCTTTGTCTATTGCTGGCCACCCCCCTCCCCAAACCTACCAAAAAAGAAAAAAATGCCTTTTCGTCTTTCCCATTACTCCAAATTCTAATTTGGGGACATCTTCCACCACACCACTCGATCGTGCGGTTTGAGATAGATCTCGAGGCTGCATGCGGTACCACGAATAAACAAATACCCTCTGCTCTAGTGAAATAAATTTCTTGCTGCCACGCACGCAGTGCATCCGAGTCTACTGCGAGGCTTGTATGGTCTTTATTGATTTGCAGCTAATTTTACTTGGCACCCACTGGAAACCTACGTGTTTCCGCCCTGGTCTGATCAGATGAAGAAGTCACCGCTCCGCGCCAACCGCCAATTTCTCCACTAACCAGTACAGTGAATGCTCGAGTTCGGTCGCCCAGAAGCGTGATTTGAGTAAGTTCGGTCTGCCTTATGGCACACCGAATTCGTGTCGACAGTCATTCTAAAACAAGCCAGCCTACTGCACAATAATTGTGAGTATCCGTCCGAAGTTGTCTTTTTCTTTTTTGAGTTAGAGCTTGGGACGGAAGATTCCCTCTCAGCCTCAACGAGATGTTTCATGCAGGACATGCTCTGCTGCGACGCTGTAGCTCTGGTAGTCGAAGGGGGGGCGGCCGCAATTCTTGGGGTGAGGCGACGATCCTTTCCGACCAACAACCGCGGATGAGACTCGGGCGCCAAAGATTGTTGGCTCGATCGGCCACAGCGCCAATAGTTGGTGCCAACCGCAACAAGACCACACAAGGAACCCAGAAATATCTCTCAATCCATTACTCGACCCGCCTTTGCGAACCAACAAGACACACACAGCTCCCCTCCAACCAAGCCCTCGCACGGTGTGGCACGTTTTGGCTGGCGATGTAACTCGGCGAACAAGCAGCCACCGGCCTGGTGCTGCTGTTGTAGCATCTGGGGGGCCGTTTATGTGCCTAGGTAACCGCCGACATGCCGCCGCCGCCGCCGCCGATGGGCATGAGGACGGACCCCACACACGCAACAAAAAGCCAAGGGCTCGAGAGAATGGGTCAAACGGCTGCTGACCTCATATCGTGAGATGATGCAGTCCACAGCAGGGTTCCGGCGCGGTCAGTGCGTTGCGTGTTCCAATCTCGGGTTGGGAAATGATGTTCCTTCGGATAAACTCTTGTGAAACAACCTCTTCGCAGTGAGCCATCTTCCGCGTGTGATAATCATCCCGTGGGAGAAACCTTTCACCCAGACGACGGAACAGGAATCCCAGGGTGACAATCTCTCTCTCTGCGTGCGTGTCGAATCAGGGCAGGTTTCGTAGATGGGGCCAGGGCTGGCAGCACGGAGCAGTATCACCTTTTCAGTTAACCAAGACCTGTTGTCCGAGGGCAACTCTACGCGACGATTCACACGGGAGGCGGTCAGTTCAAGCTCTCTCCTGACACGGCGGGAGCGAAATAAGCTTATCAGCCATCTGGCGCCCCGTGCCATTAGATTGGATTGAGCGTTCCGTCCACGGCCTGGGAAACACACAGATCTGGCATGCGATCGTTTCCCGGGCCTCATTGCTTATTATAGACTGAACCCGGATGACTTCAGACCATCAATGCACACCTCCCATGTTCAAACTCTGTAATAGAAGCACAGTAGTAGAGCCGGGGAAAGAGAAAAGGCAGATACAGTAATATAATGAGGAAGAACAGTTCGCCACCTGCCAATGAGGAAACCCAGTCCCCCATCCGGCGGCCGATGACATCGCACCAATGGGTGACACGCTTTGCAACGTCTTACGCAAGATAGGCTCTCTGCGCTGGGTCAGTACCATGATTGATGTTCCCGTAGTTAGCCCGGTGTGGTAGGAGCATGTGGCACGAGGCACAACAACAACCGTCACCATGGCACCCGGGAAAGGCCACCGGCGTTATCAAGGCCGTAATGTGGACACCCGGCGGGAGGGACGTGGGCAAGAAACAAGGTCACCTGCCCCTCGGTACCCTACTCTTACTCCTGTGATCTGGTGATATTGGGTAAGCTCGAAGCGGGCATTGTGTGTGTGTGTAAGAAGACCACAAAGCCGAGAGGAGAGGACCACAGGTGCAACCAGGGCCGAACTCGAGAGCCAAGCGGTAATGTCCGCCGCGGCGGGTCCAGTTGGGTTCGAAGCGAGAGAGAGAGGAGCGTGCTACCGAGTTACGCGTATCCCGTCGCACGCACGTACATACTGCACCAGGAAGGAGACGAGAGACGTTGAAACTCGGCGGCGGGACCTCTGGCTGGGGCGGCGGGCATGCAAGATGACACAGTTACAACTTCTCTGCGAAACGGGCAGGGGTGGACGGCGACAAGCAACCAACTTGGTACGGGGACAGACGGAATTACGGGATAATCTTTCAATATTACTCGCACAGTAGGTAGATATGGGGCTCTCGGGGAAGTAGAGAAAGGGTATTACTGATTTATTACATAGGCTCGACGAGAGAAAGTTGTGTCGTCCGTCCGCTCATGAGCCTCCATCGCAGGAGCCTTGGGAGCAACGAGGACTTCCATCCTCTTCTCACTATGACTGCAGCCCCACCCCCCTCTCCATAGGGAAAATCATCTACTAGTCATCCAGCACCTAATAAATGCGAACTGGAAGAAAAAAAAACTGAGCAAGTCCCATATCTCGACAACAGCAAGGCTAGTGACCCGAAAAAGTCCCATCCCCCCCCTCGCCAAGCCCCGTCAAGGGGGTCCCCTGCCAGCTTACGAGGCCCTCATCAGAAGGGGGCCCCACCGCGAGAGGGACGATCACGATGATCTCCGCCCCACAAAAGCGGCCATTGTTAAAAGACACGCTTAAAGGTTAAAGTACAAATTGGGCATGGCGTCAGCGCGCAAGGCACTTCCGCTTTGGGAGATTCAGGCCCTGGCCGCAGCAAGTCGGCGGGCCCCCCCTTGTGGGGGGGAGGATACATATATTGCAGACGGGGTGGGATTGTAGATGGATGGATGATGGGTGGATGATGAGTGATGGATGAGTGGATGGATACGCCAGGCAGAGAGAGTCTGGCAGGCAGGGCAGGGCAGGGCAAGGCAGGCTGGCACGGCAAGGCAGCCCGGGTGGGTGTGTGGGCGAGTCGGTAAGCTGCTCTGCCTGCTCTGCTTGGGGGCCAAAAATTATTCTCTGAGGATGGACGGGGGGCCCGGTTATCATGGGTCGTGGTCTGCCTCACTGGGGTTTTGGGCAGAGGGAGGGTTCCACTCCTCTTGTTGGACATGTGTGTCGTCATGTCTGGTTCGCCTGTTTGTGTGAAGCTTCCGGCAGCAGGGCGATCGCGTGAGATGGGACGATGCTGGTTTGGGTAGGGTGGGGAATGAGGGTATAGCAGACAGAGGACACCTTCTCATTGCAGACTGTTTGATACATACACACGTACCCTCTCGGGGCTTGAGACAATCGCAGGAAAGGGAGCAGGATTCACATGTACGAGGCAATCGAACCTGCACCCGAGACGAGTCCGTCGCATAGAGAATCAAAAGCAAACAAGAGCAAGAGCGAATGCCCCGTGATCTGAGGACACGCCCGGCATAGAGCCGCGATATGGCAACGTCGGTGAAGCCTTGAGATGCGGCCGGAAGAGACATCAACACATGTGCAGGCCCTCCCACTAGATTTCATCCGCGCACGCGAACCAGCGTTGGTTGCAGGCATCTGTAGTGAGGTGAGCAAGGTGAAACGTATCAAAAGGCTTGTCTCGTCACATCACAAGAGAAACAACCCGCCCTGTCGCGAAAGCCACACCGACGAGCTTCTGCTCCCGTTTGTCAAACCATCCCGTCGTCTCTCCCTGTGGCTGCGCAGACAGAGACGGAGGCGGGAGTGCAAGAGTGCAACAAAGCTCACTTGGTTTTACCGAGCACCTACCTGCCGCCTTGCCCTCTTGCGGCAGCCGTTGCAAT
>JACBFG010000009.1:1507001-1593893 GCA_013435955.1 Diaporthe sp. HANT25 | reverse complement strand
ACCGCTGATTCAGATAATTGGTTTTTGCGGTTGTCCGACCGGGCAGTGCCGCGACGCTACCATCTGCTGGAAAATGGCTGAACACCTCTACCCAGCCAAGTCAGAATCCATGCCAGTACACAACGATACCTCCTGCGCAACTCATTAGACGGGCAAGAATAGGCTCGAACCTTACATCGAAGCAAGTGACCAATTAAAAAAAAATCTATTCTGCTTTTCTTCTTTGGGTGCACGATTTATTTACGAGGCATCAATAGAGGCAGGCGTAGATACAATGACCAACTAGGGCTAGCAACCCGTGGTGCAAGAGCGACGTGCTTCCGAACCGAGGAGATGGTCATGTGGCAGATATAGACCGTCGACGGGAAACGCGCATGGACGACAAGCAGGTCTAATGCACACGTATTGGACAACGCATTAGACCAGTAGCACCGCACTTGTCGCGATCCGGCCTAGTCGTGGCCTGCCTCGGTCAAGGACGTCTTATACTGGGGAGATACCAAGACCAGGCTAGTCCGAAGTGAGGTGGCAGATATGAGACACACCTATCAATACCCAGCGGTTTAAAGCGTGGCCTGAGCTGGGTGGCATTCCAGATGGGGAAGTGCAGCGTGTGTGTGATTGATTTGTTTTAACGTCATGGTGCCTGAAGATCTCTGAGCCGGAGGGGGCTATGGGTGCCTGCATCTGCTGACTGTGCTCAGTCGTTGGGGAACTCCACCCGTACAGACAACCTACAATGTGCAATTTTTGTTGATGCCCTGCCTATTTGAGCAGCTCATCCAGCTGCGACTGGCCCAAAGCGGGTGAGCGTTGACACCTGGCGAAGCATCCTGATTGCTGCCTGGTAGGGTCGTGACTCATACGAGGCCTCGTAAATCGGTTTGGAGGGCAAAGAAAACAGACGTGGCCTCTTGCCGTCGTATACACACGCACGTGCGTCTTCAACACAATTGTGGTTTTGATTGTCCACAAGGCGGCGAATCACGTTGGTGGACCACTCACGGTGTGAGGCGAGGCTTTTGGAATTCACTCGTGGTAGTTGCGTGCTTCACTGCGTGCACGCAGAAGCGAGCCGCCTGCACTGGTCGGAGGACGTCGGATTTACGTGACTCATTGTGCAGCTTGTAAAACGTCTAAAGGAATCACTGCCATATGATTCCATGGCTTCACTCGTGACAGACACGGAGTGCCGTGACGTGTGCCGTGGGAGAGCAGCCGCCGTGGACGCATTCTCGGGCTGTGCCACCACGCCCCAGATACAAACCCTGTTCGCGCTGAAAGAAGACAGATGGAGACGCGTCTTGATAGAGGCAGACTTTGGCACCACGCCTCGATGGAGACCCTCCTGCACCGTCCACATGCCTCCATTCACAGCCCGGGTGCTGCAGGCCTCCTGAAGGCCTGCCTGAGCCTGGCAAGGGCCGGTCTCACGCTGCGTCGAGTCCTGGAAATCGGAGCGTCTATCGCGTGACCCAGCCAACGCACGAGGAGCCTCTCGATCTGAGTCAGCAGTCGTCGGTGTTGTGTGTGGTGTTGGCTGGGAATGCTGGAGACGAGACGGCGAGGCTCCGGCGACTCGGGTCTGTGGCAAGCCAGAGGTGAAGAAAGAGAAGCCGTGATGCGTGCTCCGCGCGGTCGGCGACGGCATGCTCTCTGTCTTTGATCTGTCGTTGCCAGGTGAATCAGTCACAGTGTGATCTCCGTGAATGATCGGGAGTGACAGCCAAAGTCCCCCCCGAATTATATCGATCCAAATAATGCTCGTGTGTCGCTGTAATTATGGCAATCGCTGGCGATGGAGGCCTGCGTTGGACTTCCGGCCGGACCTGCGGTGGTGGCGATCGATGGTGATCCGACTGCCGAAGCTCATGACACATACAAAGTTTCGTTCGTGCTCAAGTGCAGCCAGCCAGCAGGGCAGGTCTCGTCCCGGTCCGAAATTTCCGCGTCGCAAGGCACACCAACGGATCCAGTAACCGAGATGAAAGACAAGAAAGCTGCGCCGTGTCGTTGTGCTGGTGTTTCGCAAAATGGCGCGCCGGGCTCCTCCCCTTTCCCCCCTCGGCCACGTTGTTGTCAGACGCCCAACATGTCGTGTCACCAACCAGCCACCTCCGCAAGACGGTGATTCGGCGAACGCCGGCGACTGAGCCGTTGGAAGGGACGCTGGGTATATCCACTGGTCTCGTTGGGCATCGAGTCCACACGCGAGGGACTGTCTTGGGTCCTGCACTGGCGTGGGCTGGAGCTGGTTGAGAGTTGTGTTGTTGCATGGGCGGAGAAACGGCAGGTGCGAGGAACCAACACGCTGCGCTTCCCAACAGAGAACCTCGGATTTTCATTCGAAAAGAATCGCTCAAAAAATGACTTCAGCTTGAAGACACTTGTTGTTTTCGCTTGATCGGGAGTCTTTCAGGTGATATGTTGTGGGAAGAATTCGGTAAAACATGATGCTGTGCAGAAATGCAGGTTGACTGGCCTGGGCACGTTGCCCACCACAACACATCGCGTCCATATCGTGCAGCCATGGTTGCCAGAACAAGTATTGAATGAGTGAAAATCATGGCAGAAGCTCACTCGAGCATCCGATGACCTTTCAAGCCTTTATAAAGTTACTCAAGTTGGGGAGCGGTCGTGGAAAGTAGAAAAGACAGCTGCATCGTGGACGCGCGATCGTGAGCTGGAGCGCGACTTGGCAAGAAGGCGTGCATTGCGACACGGTTGTCCGGAAATGATGCGAAAAATCGGCATGGCCTCTAAATTGATCCATTGATGAAGCTCAGAGCATGAATTGAGTAAAAATCAGAGTTGTGGTGGCCTGGGGCGAGGAAAATGAAAATCGGTCGTGAATTTGCGGATAGCTTCACGATGCAGTTGAGACGCGACCGGGCGACAACACACGAAAAGTGACATCGCCCAGACCCACTGATATTGGGCACTTAGCCGGCCCCAATAATTTCGAAAATACGCCTATTGGAAATCTGACGTTTCATTTGATCAGGCACTTGTATTATATTTCTAGAAGACATGGGTTGTTGGCTCGCCATTGGGAATGCGACCGAACAAGTCGCAGTCTGGTTGAGGTGGAAAAGCGGCCTCGAAGGTGCACACATCTCGAGCTGGGCCGGGGTGTGGACGCCCATCGAGACGGCGAACATGGGGGGAGCTGCATCGGCCGTCAATGCACGCGAAATGCTAAAATCAAAGCTTATGGAAAAAGGGCCAATAACGAAAAAGGGTGTGGCAGAGGCAGGAGAATGGAAGAAGAGGGAGAAGGCCGGGACAGTCGAAGACAGAATCGGGGGGATCGAGGTGATTGACGTGAGAGCAGCGTGGACGGCATGGCGATGGCAGCGGGCTGATTGTGAATGAGGAGGGGGTACAACAGGCGAGACGTGAGGTCGATTTGGGGGGCCCAATCAGGCATAGCGCCGACGACCTCCCGGACAGGGATGCGTATTTCTTGTTAATTCGTCTGCTAAAACGTGCATCCGCGCAGCCGTGCAAGTAACGGATCGGCCGAGTTTCTGCTGCATCCGCGACCCGAAAATCAGCAGTTTAGCCAGCCACCCCCGTTACTTTTATGGCCCCTTGCTGATTTCCTTATTATACCCCGGCCATTGCAGGCATGCTGCGTCTCCCGGGCCATATCGAGGACAAAACTCAGGGTCCTGTCCTCAGCACATGCAAGCTTCGAAATGATAGTTTGAAACCCGCGGCACAACGCAGAAACAATGACCTGCCTACGCGCTGGGGATATACGGTAAAAATGTAAATAGATACCGCAAAAATGCCGCGCCTTGTCTCATGCAGCACTTGATGCAGATTCCATTTTACACGTGGTGGGATGGGGGAAAGGTGAAAACATGCCTGGATGGATCGATGCTCGCCTGGCGTGTGAATGTTCGATAAGCTGGCAGCTCAACCGTGCAGCCCAACCTAGACCAGCCCCCCTCTCCAGACCAAGCTCAAGCTCACGTGCTGCAGCTGCACGGCAGTGGGATGCGAGTCTGGTTGGGGGCCGAGTGGTGAAGAACTGCATGCATGTGAGCGAAAAGACCAGCCACGGACGTCAAGATGCTGGTGTGGACCGCAGGCTGCAAACTGCGAGACAAAACAAGGTGGGAGAGCCAGGAAACTTCACGGTGCACGGTGATATTCAGAGTGACGAAAAAGGGAGCAGCGGAGGGGATCAGTCGGTGATGGGCAAGGCGGAGTAATTAAAATATGATGAAGCATGAGGGAGGCACAGGACCAGACAATACAAGACGACACAAGAGAGACAAGTCAACAAGGTTGACAAGACAGACAAATAGGCAGACTGGTTTTGTTTCCAAGTCCAGGTAAGGTTTTTGGATGACACTAGTAGGGAGGAAAAGGAGGGAAAGGGAAGATCGAGGGGAAGATGGAATGGACAGGATAGGACAATTCATGGTCGGGTAGGTAAGGTAGCTCTTGCCTGGAGCTCCATAGCTCCCAAGCTCCCTGAGCTGTCTGGGAACTTTATTAGGTATTATTAGACTAGGTATCTTTTTTTTAATGGGGGGAGGAAGGGGGAGGGAGGAGAAGTGGAGGGTGGAGGGAGCAGAGCAGGAAGCGTGGCCTGGGGCTGGGCGTGTGCGTGTGCGTGGGCGTGCATTGCGGTTTACTGATTGTGCATCCTCGACCCGTTCGCCCCGCTCTCGTATATAAACACAGGCGCCCACCACGACCGCTCCCTCCTTCCGCCCCGTCCCCTCCGATCTCTTCCTCTCTCCATTCATCCATCCCACGACCATCTTCCGTAGACTACATCAATTCGGCCACCGTCCATCCCGTCGCCAATTCCCTTCAACAAGACTCCGGTCATCAACACAATCAATCCAACCACTCCACCCCAAATCCCAATCTACCAAAATGCCTCCCAAGAAGACCGAAGGTGCCACCAAGGCCAAGGCTCCCGCCTCTCACCCTACCTACCAGGTTTGTCGCCTCTGTACCGGCCGTTGTTCAAGTGCATCCTCATCTAACATGCTATAGGACATGATCGCTGAGGCCATCACTCAAGTATGACTCTCCAACCCATCCTCTCCGGCGCATCACGCGTCACGCCTGTGTTGTTGGCTGTCACGCGCCTGTCGCTGCACCACGATGCATCAGGGCAACCACCCAAGGCAGCCACCACAGTTTCACACCTGCTCTACTGTGTCTTCATTTTCATTTTACTGACGCGTTTTCCCAATCTACAGCTTAAGGACCGCAATGGATCTAGGTGAGCAAGCTTCTACCCCAAGCCGTTGTTCTCGTGTTTCATGCCCCGCATTTGGTGCATGAGGCCATCGTGACTCGGCCTCGATGTGAGACAAGGACCAACGCTAACATTCTCCCAACAGCCGACAGAGCCTCAAGAAGTACGTGAAGGCCAACAACAACATTCAGGCCCAGACCGACTCTATGTTCGACTCCCTCTTCAACCGTGCCCTGAAGGCCGGTGTCGACAAGGGAGTCTTCGTCCAGCCCAAGGGTAAGTACTTGCCTCATGATGCCCCAGCCTCACCTCACCCCAACACCGTAAAGCCTTGCCCTATTGAACAGCGTTGTCCACATCTTCCTTTCCGACTCATGGGCACCTTGTCGCATCGTTGTTCACTCATCTGACTCTATTCCCTAGGCGCATCTGGTGGTACCAAGCTGGCCAAGAAGTCTGCTCCCGTCAAGAAGGAGTCTGCTCCCAAGGAGAAGAAGCCTGCCGCTGAGAAGAAGGAGACCGCCAAGAAGGCAACGGCCAAGAAGCCTGCCGCCAAGAAGGAGGGTGCTGCCACCAAGAAGGCCGCTCCCAAGAAGGCCGCCTCCACCGCCTCCACCAAGAAGGCTGCCCCCAAGAAGAAGGCTGATGTGAGTTCCTGACCCTCCTCGCTGTAGGGATAAATGAACCCGCCCGACTAACAGTCAACAACAGGCTGCTGCCCCGGCGGTTGTCGACAAGCCAGCTACTCTTACCAAGACCAAGTCTGGCCGTGTCGCAAAGACCACCAAGCCCGCGGCCAAGAAGGCTGCCACCACCAAGAAGGCCGCAGCTCCCAAGAAGGAGAAGACGCCCAAGAAGGCTGCTGCCTCCACCGCTGCCGCCTCCACGGCATAGACTGGGTTAGAATGAGGGCTTTCTTGCCATCTTCTAGCGCGCACTTTGAGTTTATTGTTCCACGCGTGTAGGGCGGTTCCATTGGCGTTTGGGGGGAAACAGGATTGTGGGTTCAGCAAAGGGTCTACGTTCAGTGTATCTTGCTTGGGTCGGCGAAGGCGTGCGCATTCCAAGGTCGCGGGCCACCAACGAGTGTATTTACGAGGGGGGGTTTCGAAAGCCCATGACCTGTCTCGGCTCGTGGGGCTGCGGTGCGCGTCGCGCCACTGGGCTCGGCGTGGCCGAGTCGGTACGGTCAGGCCCAACCGTGTTACTAGCAAAGCAGACGGGGTTCGGAAGGACGGAGATGATAAAGGGATGGGCATCTGTAATTATACCAATGAGTCTTGCTGGTGTTGAAATTGGAGGTCCGGTCAAGTTCATAAACAGCTGTGTTCACGTTCTGTCCCTTGAGGTGGTGGTGATGCTGTGTGGGTGAGAGAGTGTGTGCGTGTCCAGTTTGTTGGGAAGATGGGTCTCACTCGGTTTCCAGAGTGTGTGGCGCGACGCGTGGTGCAGGGGTGGTCGGGTTTGTTTACTTCCCTTCCCGCTGCAGGCCTCACGTGCCAGAGAGTTCTGATTTCTTCGCGCTCGCTTATGGGAATATCCATCACGTCTCTGTTTTGAATATTTGGCGGTTTAGTGAGTTTTTCTAATAACATGACAACTTGTGCACTATGCAACCAGACGAAGCTTTCAATCCCAGCATGATGCACCCGGGCTGGCAGGCAGGCAGGCCGGCCGGCGGCTTGTTGAAACGTTTTCCCATCACCTCCATCCTTAGTGTCTGTCGTCCGCTCGCCTGTCTTTTTCACTTGCTGTGCTTATTTTCAGACCGGAGGCGGGCATTGGACTGATTCCTTGTGCAGTCGATTCCTCGAGTTTCTCTCTTCCTCCTTTTGGGTTAATTAATACCAAGGCGTGCTACTTTCTCCCCAAGGCCATATTACGCAAGTTATCTTGTTGCACGTCATGTTTCAGACCTTCCCGAGATGGCGCCCATCATGCAGCGAGACGCATCGTTGACAATTGAAACGGAGCGGGCGGCGGCGGGCGGGAATTGACGAGGGGTTGCTTGTTAACTTGCTGGCGGGCTGGCGGCAGGGCAGGGCATGGCAGGGCAGGCTGGCTCCCTGCCCGTTGGACCATGACGTTTCGACCCACTTGAGGCTGATTGACGGCGAGCCAGGTCAAACTCACGCTTACTCTCTCTTTCTCCAGTGCCGTACACACAGGCACTCGGGGTATTCATTGTGCGACTTTGTGTGTCTTTACTCGTGGATGGACGCTGTCCAGTCGAGAAAGATGGAATAGGAATTCTCCTTTTTTTTCTCGGTTAACGACATGATCAGACAAGATGGAGATGGCGCGTCAGACATGTGAAAATCAGGCTGGGAGCAAGTTCTTGTTACGGAAATAAACCTTGGAGAGCTCAAGCTCACCCACTGCGACTTTGGTCGCCTGCAGCTCGGACGGAGACAATGAGACTAGATGACCTGGACTGATTGGGCTGCAGGCTGGCAGGCTGGGCCCCAACCTGGCCCACGGATCGCCCACCGTTGACGCAATGGCCCGTGCAGGCACCGATAAGGAGAGAGGCACGATCTTATCTTGCCTGACCCTGTACTTGGCTGCACCACCCACCCCCCATCTCGCAGTACGAGACGGGCAGACGGGGCTGACGGGCGGGCCATTAGACGGGACGGTTACCGAAGGGGGGAACAGAACGTTGACCAACGGTGACTGACTGACTGACTGTCGCTGTGTAACTGTAACGCACACCTCACTCAACCTGCCGACTTACTTCTCTGTGCAGCACAGCACAACGCATCCCGCGACACTTTCCCATGACACGACACCACAGCTCGGCACGGCACTAATCACGCAACCTGTATACACTTGCTCGAAGACAATCAATCAATCGGTCCATCCATCAAAACCATCTACCCCCATCTCCAGCCCGACAACCCTGCTGCGACCTCAAAACCCAACTCTCCTGCCCCTAATAAGTCTGTCTGTCTCGGTGCACCACCACCACCTGCAGCCAGGCTTGGCAGCCTTGATCCGATCCCGTTCCATCCGCCCCAAAAAGACCCCCACGAGCCTCAACCACCCACTTGCGACCCTGACGATGCCACAACACCTCCGTGACATGACAAGACTCCCAGCTTGAATATACATCGGCCGCCATGGCTACTGAGTCGGGCTTCGGCTCCCACAACCCCTTCCGCCGCAAGACAGCCGCCTCCCCAGGCGCTGGAGCTCAAGCTCAACCTGAAGCTGGGCCCGGAGCTGGAGCTGCCCCGCCTTCTTCGTCCTCCGTATTACACGCAGACACACGAGCTTCCGCCTACGCCGCCGACGAACCCTCGGGGCCGCAAGCACCACAGCGTCCCAGCGGCAACGACTTTGCTAGATCTCTGACCTTGCTCCCCAAGAGCGATGCCCCTCCGCCCACCACTTCCTTCCAGAAGAGGAAGCCCGTCAAGAAAGTTCGGGTGCAGAGCCCCCCGCCCTCGAGTCCCGAATCCGCCAGCGCCGAACGCTCGTACCCCAAGTACCCATTGCCCCCACGAGAGGACGGCGACAGCAGCAGTGTCAGCTCGCCATCGATCAATGGCGAGGAAGAAGACCCCTTCCAGAATGAGGCGCCTCCCCTGCCCGAAGATGTTCTCGCACCGATGGAGAGGGTAGAGGCAACCCAGCCGCAGCCCCATACCGGCCGCGGGCCGCCTCCCAACCCTTTTCAGAAGACATTGGAGGACATGGAGCAAGCTGCAAAGGATGGCGGGTCGACTTCAGCAGAGAATGCCTCCCCGGCAGGGAAAGGCCTGGATGTTGAGGCATTCAAGAAGCTGCTGCTGACGGGGCAGGGACCCGCACCCGGAGCTGCCGGCTCGACAGGCTCGAACACCTTACATCCCACGGGCATGGCTGGTGATGGGGGAAGCATGACGGATGCCTCTTCTGTATCACGACAGTCCATCTTTGAGAACAACAACCACTCACAAGAGTCACCACGGACGTCGCACGAGATCTCCGAGCCAGAAGTTGACGATGAAAAGCGAGGCCTGATAAGCCCGCCCCAGCCGAAGCCATCCGGCTCACGAAAGAAACTGCCGCCCCCTCCCCCGGCAACAAGACACGGGAAGTCTATCAAGGTCGGACCGGTTGGTCAGGACCGACCACAAGCATTAGAGCGCCGGACCTCTGGAGGATTGGCTGATGCATCGTCCGGCCGAAGGGCTTCGCTCAGTCCTACGGACGTCAACAAGCCCCTTCCTGCGCCTCCAGAGCGTTCCGAATATGACCCTAAGGAGAGCATATTTGACAAGGAAGCCGCAGGCAAGGTGCCCGAGATCGACATTGACCCTGAGGCGGACGTTGTGCCGCCGCCGCGACCACCCACCCCGCCGAACATGTCGCATTCTTCCTCTACCCCCGTCCAGAATCCCACGTCGACGCTGAGGAAGCCCGCCCCGCCCCCGCCCCGAGGGACGCACGCCCGGAGTGAGAGCAAAACACAGACTGAGCTGCCGGAAGAACCGGCCACGCCCTCTCGCTCTTCAATGGACTCGGTCAGGTCACGCTCGTCCAGCATACGACTGAGCACCGCGGCTCCAGTGCCACCTCCGCCACGGAGGCCAGCAGGCCATCGCTCATCGCCGTCTGTTTCTAGTCCTGTCACAAGCACTCAACCCTCGGCTTTTCCATTCCCGGCTGGACCATTGAGCCCTACCGGCGACGTGTCAGGCGTCACACATGTCCCATCTCACCTTGCTACCGACACAAGCAGTGCCACGACAGGGTCATCTACGTCTCTCACACCCCAAGCGGGCGGGTCCAAAGCAACTCCGCCGCCGCCGCCACAGCGGAACCCATCTCATCGCAAGAGTGCCGCTCTCGCCCCTAACAGGCCAACGTCGTCTAGTTCCGTCGAGCCACCCGCACGGAAAGGCGCTGTGCCACCACCTCCGCCGCCGAGGAAGAGGGGCAGCAGCCGCGGCAGCATGGAGGGCTCGGCGCTGGAACCCAAGAGGACTAGCATGGAGAGCATGAGGAAAGTGTCAGGGGACAGCATCGCCGGGAACGTGCCACCCGTGGCCGAGGAGACGGAAGCAGCCGACATGACCGCAACGGACGCGGGCGCGACGGATGAAGCCGTCCAGGCGATGCTGGCGGACCTTGATGCGCTGCAGAGGGAAGTTGAGGCCGCGAGGGCGGCTGCTGCTGGAGGTGGTGCTTAGGGGTGAAGGAAGTCTTCTTGGAATAAACACTGTGTGGGTGAAGATTGAATCTCACTAGGGCCGATGGTGCCTTGTAGTGCATTCTTATCCTTTTGACAGATTTAACATCTACAGGGTGGCTTATTTGTATATAGACGGACGGCGCAGCATGGGAGCGCAAGTGTGGCATGCTCTCTTTGCGATGGCAGCGATTCATTTGACCTGACTACATGACATTATGAGCCAGGGTGTATATTTAAGGCACGAGGTCGTTACAACTGTTATTGTTAATAGACTCTTGATGAAGACAGTCTTCCCGTGTTCCAGGAGGTGAGGAGATATCTAGCTTGTCTGGACGGTAGGAGCAACCATTCCTCGAAGGCGAGCTGATGGTCAAGCTCACCGCCAGCGCAAGAGTGCTTTTCAGATTTGGGGGGTTTTCGCAGCATGCAGACATCGCACGGCACAGGGCACGGAGTTTGATGTTGGACTTGTTCCAAGGGGCAGATTTGATGCATGAGTACATTCTAACCCAACCTTTTTACGCCGGACACCTGTTGATGCAAACAAACATCTCTCTTTCTCGCACGCAGACATGCTCACGTTGGCCTCCTGAAGGGGTGTGCCTCCGTGTTAAGGACAAAGTCGTCGAGGCTGATCAGGTCTGGCGGCGACAGCGCCAAGTAGAAGTACTTGAGCGTCTCGGCAAGCCAGAAACTCTGCAAGACAGTGAGTCAGCCAGCAGCCCCCAAAAAGCCCCCAAAAAAGCATCATATCGACAGCAGGGCTGGTTCACTCACCTCCATGTAGTCCTCCTTCTCGAGGGGGTACTCGGCGCGCGTGACATCCATCACCGCAGCGTTGGCATACTCAGTCTCAGTACCATTCGAAACAGCCTTGAACATCTCCCACGCAGCCTCCTGGAACTCCTCGCGGCCGGTGACGCGCCACAGCACAAACAAGCTCTCGATCGCCTCGGGCCGCAGGATGTACCGCGGGTCCTTGGCCGCGACCACCCCGAGCGGCAGGTGGTCCTCGCGGTCGGGCTGCGCGAGCCGCCCTTCCTCCCAGCGGCGCTGCGACCAGGGGCACGTCTCGCGCGACTCGCAGGGGACCGTGCGGAACCGCTCCGGCATCATGCCCGTGGGCATGACGCGGTATGCCCACGCGCAGCCCTTTGCGAGCCTCGCGCCGACGTCGACGAGGTGTTCGCGCCGCTCGAGCACGCGCCCGCCCAGCGCGTAGGTCCCGCCCAGGAAGCACGCGAGGTGCTCGCTCTCCGTGTCGAGGGAGACCTCGCCGCCGCGCTGGTGCGCCTTTGCGTTGGCGGCGAGGAGGACGTCCGTGCCGTCCGGGAGCATGGGCCGGAACAGCATGTGCTCGTTGCCGGCGTCCATCCAGCCGGCGGACATGGTGGCGTACTTTGGCTCGAGGCCGTTGAGGAGGATGTGCATCTTGATGGTGTACTCGAAGAGGGAGTCGGCGCCGCTGCCGAGGGAGAAGAAGTAACCCGAGACGACGTCGGGGGCGCTCATGGATACCCACTGCGGCCAGATGCCGGGCAGGTTGGTGTCGTTCTGCCCCGCGTGGAAGAGGTCCGCGATGGGCGCGATGGCGCCGTAGTACTTTGGATCCCCCGTGAGCTGCGACAGGCGCGTGAACTCGAGGAGCAGCGTCCCCGGCGACGCGGACACGACGCCGCCCTCGACCTGGAGGCCCTCCCCGGACTGGCTCTGGCCCATGTCGAAGAAGTCCACCGGCATCCGCGAGACGGTGTTGAACCCGGCGAAGAGCATGTCGCCCAGCTCGACTGCCTTCGCGAGGAGGACGCTGCGCCCGCTGAGGTCGTAGGCGGCCATCAGGCCGCCCAGGTAGCGGATGTTGGTCTCGAACATGTTGACTCGCGGGTTGGTGGCCTGCCCGAAGTCGACTGTGATATTACCGGGTTAGCTATCGAGACACTGGGGGAGAGGAGGCTGCGTGTGAGAAGGATAGAGCACGATACACTCTGCTCATGGGGTCTGTTTCGAGACCTCCAGCCTAATCGAGGCTCCAGGACAAGTAATGAGGCACGATCACACAAGTACGGCACATGTATCTTCCTTGGAAGGGAAAAGACAAGATCACATCCGGAGGATAACTCACTGCGCGCCACGGCGTCCACCGCCTCGTCAAACTCCTCGCGCATCCCCATGATCCACAGCGTGTCCAGCGCGTCAACCAGCGTCGCCGACCAACCAGAGAACTGATCACGACCCCCGCCCGACACGGGCAGCAGCGCGTCCTGCATCCACGCGAAGCGCCGGTAGCTGCGCCAGCTCTTCTGGAACACGGCGCGGACCTCATCCCGCCTGGCCTCGCGCAGAGCCGCCGCGGCCGCCGTCTCGGGCGGGAACCGGTGCTGCACGCGCGGGAGAAGCGACGCCGCCTGGCCCTTCTTGCTCTTCTTTCCATTCGAATCCGCGGTGGGCAGCGGCGCCGGGTCGCTGGGCGGCGGGTACCTGAACTTGATGGCGGCCCAGTCGAAGCTGCTCGTCACGTCCCAGACGCGGCGGGCCGAGGCCTCGTCGTTCATGAGCCGCTGCAGGCGGACCGACTCGGGCTCGCGGCGGGAACCCGGCCCCCAGGACGTGTACACCAGATACACGAGGAGCACGCCCAGCACGGTCAGTGCCACGTCCCTCCTGCCGAGGCGGGCCCGGCGGCCGCCACCCCGGCCCAGGCCGAGGGCGGCGAAGGGGGAGCGCGGCAGGGAGGGCCCCGAGTGGCGCTTCTTCCGAGCCTTGTAGGGCGCCGGGGGGTACATGTTCATGAGTAAGGGTGTTCGGGCTATATGAGTTTCGCCCGCCAAGGGAACGGTGACGGGGGGTTCTTTAAGGAAAGGACTGGAATGCACTGAGAGGAGGGCTCATGAGACAGGAGAGGACATCAATGAGCATGAGAGATATCCATCCTCAGATGGGACGACCACTGGCCGAGGCAATGTTGGCGGTCGGGAACCAACATGCCTTTCGGCGTTTCAAGTACCGCCATTCCGCCCCGTTAAGGATGTGGTGGCCCATAAAAAAAAGGTTCATGGCGCCCTTCCTTTGTGTTGGCAAGGTGGCCGATGCCAAGAGCGCGGCAGAGCTGGGAGATCGGCCGAAGAGTGTTTCGACGATTTTAGGGGTCCGGGGTATGTTGCTCCCATCTCCTTCTGGCTTAGCTTTGACGCAGATTCCCCAAAACTTTATTCAAAGTCAATATGCTATGTGTTAACTATTGGACACAGACACGCCACTGAGAATTAAACCCAGGTGTGGCGCTTTTTCGTGAGTTCAGCCGTCTATAACACTACCCAGTATCCGGTCACGCCCGGGACAAAAAAAATGCGCACTCACAAACGGTGTCACTACTAACACTTCAGCCCATCACCTTCACTTCTCGAATTTAATTCTTTTACAAAAGAGTTTCTGCAAACACCAAAACTTGGGATGACAATACTTCAGAGAAATGCAAATTGACTGATGGAAGCAGATATGTCTAATTGGTTTGTTATTTCTCCTGAAGAGGCCGTGTTGTTGTGAGTGCGCGTTATTTTGTCCCGGGCGTGCCGGTGTGCACAAATGAATTCGTAGGCAAAAAGGAGTGGAGACTGACAATCTCGTGTTGGCTGTTGGCTTCCTACCAGTGGATCTCAGACCATAAGGGGAAGTGATGGTCTTTGACATGAAGTGTCAATTTGAAATGCGGCTGGATTCTGGGATATTGACTCGTGCTATAGCAATTGCGACAGCTTCTTCGAATGAACCTATCACAGCTGTCAATCACGACATTCTTCAGTAGAAATACCAGCGCTTCTTGAAGCTTGCGGAGCGTCAAGCTCTCGGGTTTTTCTAGATGAGAAACATACTTGGACTAATACTGGCATGTCCAGCGGCCCGCGACAAAGTCTGTCGGGGCTAAGAACTGGGCTCAGAAGCCACGTTTTGAATTTGACCAACACAGAAACCAAGCTACATCGCCTTCAGATAAGAATCAGTTCTTGAAGGCCTCTTTCTGCGAAGAACGAACTCGACTCGTACTCTCCGTCCTTCTCCTGGAGACCTAAATACCTGTTGCCAATGTCTTCCGAGGGAAATTCGTACTCAATTGTGCCGGACCGCCGAAACGTGTTTGGTTCATCAGCCTCTAGGACCGGTTGTACCAGGAGGCCAAATACCACAAATGACCGGCCATCAAGCTGCTTTGCGAGAAGTAGCATGTGAGTGGGATCATCCCAACGCCACATTTGGTCTTTTGTGAGCACTCCCAAGGCAGCAGTTGGTACCCTATTGTCGTAGGCCTTGCTTACATAAATCCCTTTCCCTATCGTGTCAAAACCGCGTAAACTTTCTTGCTTGTTGAAGTTGGCCACTAACCCCCTGAGAGGTCCCCTGATCTGGAGCCCGTGTACGCCAGTGTTTTGAACGAACGCCGGTTGGAGGTCGGACTTGAATTCGGGAGTGTCGGACAAGACTTGAATGTGGACCCTCGTTAAAGGTTCGACGCAGTAACGGGGCCCCCAGGGCGACCCCGCGACGATGGTGGTTTTCGCTTTGAAAGACGCCCAGGACCACGACGGCGCGAGCTTTGCAGATGGGATACTGTCGATTGCAGCCTTACGCTCCATGACCAGCGACCGAATTAAATCTCCCTCCCAGATCCCAGCGATAAGGTTATCACCGATAAGCTCTCCTATAACACCTGCTATACCGGCAGCTGCTGGAAGACGGTCTTGCTCAAAGGTCAACTCGGCGCCAGCGTAGTAGTCGATGAAATTCCTCCAAAACGAATAAATATCCTCCCGGTTGCCTTCTGTATTCAACAAGCGTATTGCGCCTGCTGGATTCTCTTTGATACAGTCCCATTCATCACGGCAGGGCGAAAATCCTTCGTTAGCGATAAGACGACTGCACTCCCACCAGACATGTTTCGGGGTAAAATGGAGGACAGCAGGGGACAGAATTCTTTCTTGGGCCACCCAAGCTCGATCATTCAATGGGCCGTGAGTGACCTGTTCATCGAATTCATATGATTCGAATCCAACGTAGACGCCCTCAAAGGAGCGCTTTGATCCGTCGATACCTCTCACAGCACACTTCAAGGATACTGTAGGGTACATGCGCAGCAGAGCCTCTCTCTCACTGAACAGCCCTGAGCTACCGTCTTCGTAGCCAGTTGCTGCAATATTGAATTCTCCATACGTATAGACGTCTCCCATCTTCCTTGCCTCATGTGTCCAATCCTCCCCATCTTTTGAATCTTGGATGATGCATAAAGAGTCGATCCAAATATAGCAGATGCCGAGTTCGATCGAGACATACATTGCATCTTGGAATACTTTTGGTAGTCGTTTGATTGGTATGTCTTGTCTGAGATCGTCTAGATTGCTTTGCAGCAACTTGAAAATCAGGCCGCTTCCCCAGCAGTGGCTCAAAGTCGTATATAAAGTGCCAGATGACAGTTTTTTGGTCTCGCAGAGATTGGCTGACATATCAGCATTTTCTGGCTTGTTGATGCGAATGAGCCGGGTAGGAAGGACTTTCGATTCCGATTTCCAGCTTCGACAAGTCGTGTGGCCTAAGCACTGTTTATACCATGATCTGTACATGTTGATACAATTTGGTGATTTTGTGTTGCTTGTCTTGAGTGCGGAATCTGCCTCACATTAGTTCAAAGACACACATATATTACGTTTGACTGCTGGGCGCACCTGAGAACTCCGGTCCAAGACCTAATTTGGAAGCAGGACAGAGGAAATATTGTGTCAGTAGCTGAGGATAATCGGACGCGTCGCAGCGCTCGAGGGTAGATTCGAAGATTATCTTTTCACCTTCGGTCACGGGCGTTATTTCGCACTTGATGGACCACTCGCCTCGAGTTTGTTTACATTGATCACCCAACTTCCGCGCTAGGATCTCGCAGAAACGGCAGCCGGCGTCGACGGATTCCTTCAAGGAAGACAGAGAGGGATGATATGAACAGACTCCATATTCGAGGAACTCGCTCTGAAAAAGTCGGCGACAGACGGAGCATAGATTCGATGCCACTTCGCTCAATGCATTATTCTCCAGATCCGTCAACTCTTCCGCGTTCTCCGTAGTTGTGGAGAGATACTCTTCGCCACGAGATGTTTGAAAGGGAAGAATTAATCGACGACCCCAGCTGTGGACCGTGTTCTTTAGTCGTAAAGAACGAAGCTTCCAGAAAGGCCACGATCCAGAGTCGATGAGACGAAAACCTTTGGAAAGGGCGGGGTGTTTGGGAGGTCTCTCGAGGCAAGCTGGGACCAAGCCTGTATCGATACCCTCGTGCTCGTCCGTCTGTATGTCGATGTGCTCTTGCTCGTACATTCTGATGCTGAAACACTGGAAACTCACTGTGTGCAGATGGACTTGAATACCTTGTGCAGTTGATGAGAATCTGGCTGGTGGAGAGGCGTCGACTTGGTGCTGCATAGACTGACTGGACAAGGTCTGATGATCATTCCGGCTCGAAGCGGCGATAGGGCTCTTCATAATGAGACGCTGGTGCACTTGGATGCTTATATCAGAGAAGCAGCCTTGGCATACCTAACTAATGGCATTTGTTGGCTGTACCTGATCAGGCGGCAAGCCGAGTGGCTGTGTGATCAGCTTTATGATGTCATTTTTGATAGATCATCTAAACATGAGCGTGCAAAACTGGAAAGTGGAAATAAAAGGTGCATCTTGGGGACTTAGCACGGCATAGAAATTGGGCTGTGAATGGGGCGAAGGGCATCGGGAAAGGAAGTGAGAGTACAAACGAGGCGAGGGGCATTGGAATCCAAGCCACTGGCAGCCTGCCAGCCTGCACACCATACTGGAATAGGTGTCAAGTACCGTGCGTGCTTAATGTAGCTCCCACGTTATCTATACTTATCTTGTCGCCATTTTGACCGTGCCGCTGTTTTCGGAATCGAGAGTACATGTCGTGATAGAAGGAACGGATGCATTCACATCAGGCCCCTCTTGAGATCCGCCAGAGATCAAGCTGACACACCTGATCTCCAGTTCGGCTTCTGTATAACATATCAGTAAGAATTTGTCGTGGGGTCTCTATTGGGCTAGAAATGGGGTATCAGATATAAGGATGCCTGCCCTTGAGCGCACCATACAGACTGTCTAAGAAAGAGGAACCGGTTTGCTCCGTCAAATGTCATAATTCACGGCGTGTTGACCTTGGATCCAGCTCTGGTAGTTAATTCGAGTGCGCAGTGAAGCCTAACAAGTCTGCAAATTTCTGGGTGGCGAAATGGGCCTCGTCTCAGTTTTACAGACTGACGGCAAAATCTCAGGTCTCCGTTCGTGCTCAATGCGGCCTGCGGCGGCCTGCGGCAACACGGCCGCTATCCACGACCGCAGCACCGAGCCCCCAGGCCGGGTCGAAGACCATATAAACTGACCAGGTGTTCGTCCACGGACCATTTTGTTCTGGGGGGTTTTTCTATCTTGGGTAAGCGCATCTCTCAATTGGGTCGAAACAGGCCGCCTGTTGTTTGCAGGCCCGGCCATTTCGCGTTTTCTGAGTTCCAAGGACTGGCTGACAGTCGAAATCCTCTTGGCCCCCAAACCTCAAAAACCCACGATGGCCTGGGACCCGGGCCACAATATGGTCTACCATGTACATGAGGCACGCAAATACCCAAATCACTCCACCAACCCCTTGAATTGGGCACGCGTTTTCTTCATGTATATGCTTTCTGAGGCCTGTTGCCCTACACAACAAGCTCGGCCGCCCAACTGTGGTCTCCTCAGGTCGGCCTTCAAATGTCTAAAAGATTTCCTCGTGATCAAAAGGCGGCCATCTGAAGGATGAAGTAGGTCTTGGCCATGCTAGTCACCACCGTCATCCCTACCATGAAAATGGGTGGATGTTCTGTTCTGCGATGGTCCTGACGAAGGTTTCCACCGGCTATTTAGAAAGGTCGGTCGACCGTTTCCTGGTGAGATGTGACGATCATGATAGCTCTTCATTCCCACGAATAATCATTTTGCTTCGTCATTGCACGTGCTCTGGAGCATGTCGTCTTCTTTCATATTTGCCGTGGCTGGTGCCACGGTCTTTGCCACACAATCATTCGCTTATGTTATCCCCGAAGGCAGGACGAATGCAAGGGGCGTCCTGACTCCTGACCGAGTCCGTCGCGATGTCACACCCAGTCAGTCCGCAAGTGCCACTCCATCCACCGCTGCTGGTTCAGGTGGGTCAGGCCTGGAGATCAAGATCACCAACAGCGCCTCTGACAAGATGTATGCCTACATCATGGGCGAGGACTACAGCAACGGGAAGAAGGTCTTCTATCAGAACGGCGCCGACGGTTGGTACTACCCGACCTATTCAGGCGCGGCCAACGGCACGGCCGGCAAGAACGGTGTGGTTGACCCCAGCTCCAACAATCTCGCCATCGAGGTCGGTGGGAACAGCGACACGACGATCACGCTGACACAGTACCTCAACTCTGGCCGGGTGTACATCGGCGCCGCAGAGATGACCTTCATGCAGGACCCATCGGGGAACCTGGTCGAGCCGTCGCCGGTGGATGCCTCCGACGCCAACTACGGGTTCCCGTGGGGCATCGTCGAGCTGGCGTGGTCGGACGTGGAGCTCGCGGCTGACCTCTCGTACGTCGACTCTGTCGGGCTGGCCCTCGGGATGAAAGTCACGACGGCCGACGGCGAGGAGCTCTACGACGCCGGGCTGCCGGCCGGGTCCCTGCAGAAGGTGTGCGACGAGCTTGCAGCCGTGGGCGACGAGTGGGGCAAGTTGTGCATCAAGGGCAGCGACGGCAAGCTCATCCGCGCGCTGGCGCCGTCCAAGTCGCCGGGCAGCCTGAGCACCTTCTACGACTCGTACATCGACTCGGTGTGGGACAAGTACTCGACAACCGAGCTCACGGTCAACACGCAGGAGAGCACCTGGGGCCCCAACGTGACGTGCAAGGTGTCGGGCGGCAACGGCACCGGCAGCGCCATGGTGTGCTCGCAGCCCGACGGCGCGACGTACAGCTACGCCAAGCCCACGACGGCCGACGTGCTGGGGTGCAACAGCGGGCCCTTCACCTCGCAGGGCGACAATGCCTACCAGTCGCGCACGTGGCCGCGGCTCTGCGCGGCGTTCACGCGGTCGACGCTGCTGCTGGACGGCGGCGACGTGACGCCCAGCTCGGCGGTGGGCGCGGCGCAGTATTACGCCGGTGATGTCACGAACCACTTCTCGCGCATCGTGCACGAGGTGGTGACGCCCGGTGAGGTGGGCACCGGGGCGTATGCTTTTGCGTTTGACGATGTGAATGCGCCGGGCACGGGCGAGAACGAGTCTGGCATGTTCCAGGTTGGGAATGCGAGGTCGATTGAGATTGAGGTCAGGGGCACTTGATGTCGGTGGGTTGTTTTGGCGTGTCAGACATCGGGGGTGACGTCGGGGGCTTGGAGGTCTTTTCTTTCTTGAACATCCACAGACTGCACCAATATATTTTCAAAAGTAGTCAATACTCTAAAACCAATTCAAATTGTTCACAGATACTGGGCATCAGACTGATAAGTGCACACAGCTCTGATCGTGGAGGAAAGAAAAGCGGAACACGCAGGAGCGACCATGTCAGCCCCAACCCTGGCTCGGCACCCTGGGCTGCAGTGCATCAGAGGAGAGCGGTATCTCTCAACGCGCCTGGTTCGTTCAATCACGCACAACGCGTCTGGCTGTGTCCTTGGATCTGGATGATGACCGCCCCACCCCAACCCTTCTGCTTTGATCCCGTTTGAGAACTGTCTGCGGTCTCTCTCAGGATCGTGTCCGTAGGCTAGGGAGTCACTCGTTTTACTCTTGGCCCACGTTGACGAGCCCAGGCCAACGCGTCGCAACAACATGGGCGGGCCGTGGCAACGCTCTTTTCCCATCATCCGCCTTTGCGGCACCACAGAGACGCTCTGCAGCGCAGGAGCGAACAGGTTGCCCGTCACATCGAATTCGAGCCACTCCTGTACTCGGAGTCCTCAGACCAGGAGATCTTCGCATCTAGCCGAGTCTCGACGTCTGCCGTCTTCGCCCAAATCGAGCAACCTCCGTGGTCGGCTCCTGAGAGCCAGCACTTGCGCCGGGAGGCGGCAAAGAGTATGGAACCTCTTCTCACAAAGTTGTGACTCCTTGCTGGAGACGCCTAGTCACAGGCTCTGTGCTGGTCCAGATCAACGACGACATCTGTCGCGCACTTCTGATTCCAGTCAACAGCCCGCTCAGAAGCACCACACACCTCCCACCTGCATCAACCTCTTCGCTGGCATTGGGGAGTTCTACATGGTGCTCAAAAGGAATGGACTCAAGTGTGTCTATGCGAACGAACCGGATCCCGAGGCCCGCACCGTCTTTGAGCGCAATCACGTCCGAAACACGACCGGCTTGACACTTGACCATGGGGACATCACCCAAATCCCTCTTGAGCGTATACCGGACCACAAGCTGCTGGCCGCCTGGTTGCCTCCCCAGCACAGAGCACCACAATCTGAAAAAATTAAATCCTGGCGAACCAGGATTCTCAAGATAGTGGAAGCCAAAAGTCCTCCAATCGTGCTGCTTGGTACTACCCATTTCTCCGGCAAGCGCGAACGCCGCGACCAACGCCTGCCGGGTTACCAGTCACGAAGCCACAGGTTCGCGATGCACGCGGCGCAAGGATTGGATGCACTCGGCTACCGGACCACATTCACCTATTACGACTACCCCAGTTTTGACCTGCCCCTTAGTCGACGAAACCTGTTCATCGTTAGTGTCCGGGCGGACCAAAAGGCAGCCTTCAAGTTCAAGCCTCCACCGGGCCGCTCTCCAGGACTAGGGCTACATCGATGCCTTTTATCTGCGGAGGAAGTCCAGAGGGAAAGAGACATGACAGGGATGGAAACCCATCTGGTCGATGGCGTGTGGACAACACAGCGCTCCGTCTCCACTGGGAGGATCGGGGAGTTGTCCTGGACTAGACTCGATGCTCTACCTCCGAACCTCAACAAGCTCCCGTATGCTCCAGTTGGTCGCTGGATCCGCTCAGACAGTCCAAAATCAACATCGGACCTCATTGGCCATCACCTCGGCTTTGCCATGGGCTTGGGGTCAAGAAATTTCGGGATGTACTACTACCTCGTCCCTGGCCTAGACGGCAGGCCAATGGTACGTCGACTCGCGATCCGCGAGGCTGCGAGGCTACAAGGACTCCCAGATGAATTCTCACTTCACAAGTCGGTAAATACGGCATCAAACCAGATTGGAGAAAGTGGTTCTCCGCCAATTATGGACTGGGTTGTGAAGGCCATCAAGGAACAACTTCCTCACATCTTCTCGACCAACGACGACCGCGAGCCGAGTGCTGAGGTTAGTCCTCACTCGACTATGGTGTCGACTGGGCCTTCATAGTCGACGGCATCAGGAACAGGCTAAGCGCTTTATTGCCTGACGAACAAGCGACCTGGTTTGGGAAAAGAACATCTAATCCCATGTCAAGTGACCGTGCTCTCGAGGTGACAACGCCATAATGGCTAGGGCAAGTCGCTCAGCATGTTATCGAGGCCCAGGGTGAATTACATGGACGCTTTGACAAGACCTTGCTTTCTCGATGACGAACTTACAATTACAGACACGACCACGTGTCTAATCCGTCCTCAAGGAAAAGATCTCCGACAGTGGATAATGTCCATGTGGTGTGTACGCTGGAAAATATCAGTACCTTAGTTCAAGGCGGCGTAGTTCTAGAGATGACTGGCCTCTGCCCTAGTTGAGGTCCGAGATGCTATGGTTTCCTAGCTGCCACCGATGGCCATATAATAGGCAGATCTGACCCCAGCTTCCAATTCTGATCTTTGCATACTTCGACATTGAAATCCTGGGCCACTTGAGGACGCTAGGGTTTCCTTTGGTCGGAACATAAGGTCATCGAGCTGTAAGTTCGTGTCTACCAACAGCATATAATAATAAAATGCCTTTTCTAACATCTATAGGAAACATACTGTCACGCACTTCACCAATCACACCAAGAACATCAAGCAGTCATGTATTTCTCACCCAGTCAGGCCCTACTCGGGCTCTGTGCCACGATCATCCCCTCCGCCCTCTGCGCACCTGCCAACAGCACCCACGGAATATACAGCACCAACACCACCACCGAAGTCACACCCACCCTGGTGGACAGGTCCGCCATCCCGAGGGCGTCGGACCTGGCGTGCTACAACTCGAAGCAGGGCTGCATGTACAAGGACGTGTACATGTACCTGGCCAAGCAGCACGGCGGGGAGCTGTGCAAGTCCAAGAACGGCGTCATCGCCAAGCCCGGGTGGCCGGGCACCATGGCCTACACCCGCAACAAGTACTGGGTGTCGTACAACCTCTATATCGAGTGGAAGGAGGGCTGCACCGCCCCCGGGGACGGAACCATGGACGTCGGCAACCCGGGCCCCGGGATCAGCTGTTTTGATGTCGTGTGGCAGACGTGGGCGAACTGCAACAACGGGGGCCGCGGGGGTAAGATTGATTATGGGTGTCTTACGTACCACTATAATATCATCAATGGCGATGAGGCTGGCCATGGGTATTGTGTTAACCTGCCGTTTGATAACTCGACGCTTGAGGGTGGGTACTGAATGGAGAGCAATGGCCTTCCTGCAGTGTTGGCCATGATGCTCTGGGTGTTCCGTTACTTGGAGGCAACATGATCACCCATCAGAGGTTCCCCCGGATATCGATAACAAGATAGTATGCTACTGAATAAATTGATGTCTCTCACTTCTTTTGATTCTCACATTCTCACTTCTGATTCTGTAGAGGGTTGGGGGCATGCTGAGAAGGCGCCTTGTTACTTGGGCTGGAACTGGGCTGGAACTCATCAGAGACCCCGTTCGGTATGTGGAAAGAGACGCATGGTACTTTGTAGGACGGAGGCCTTTCAGACATCCAATGGGGATAAATATGTAGGGTTGGCTCCCAAGAGGAAGCCGTCCCTGAGAAAAGAGAACATGCATCAGCCTACAATCCGTTCAGAACCTCTTTAACCTGAATTGATTTGAACCTGTGGCTGGATAGCAAATGTCGAACTGTGGTAGGGAAAATTTAGTCACGAATATGGGATAATCTGAGGCCCAGCTGGTCTTGCTGAATGTCGTTGTAAAGACGGAAAGTTCCAGTTGTCAAATACTGGTAGAGCCGATCTAAGCTCATAGCCAAGCTTTTTGACAGCGACTATCGCTCCACAAGGTTCCAGTTCCAAGCGAGTAAGGGCTGCGTAGACCCTTGCGAAACTCACCATTTCACCATGAAAAAATGTACGACGACTTAAGTAGATTAGTAGGGGGTTTTCGAGACTAGACCATAATGCTATCGACTCTTCACATTCAGGAAGAGCAAGTATTCTACTGCTCAGAAAATGAAGGCACGATTCACCGTCGGAAGCGTGGGCGGCCGGAATCATCAAGGGGTGCAACCATTCACCCGGCAAAAAATTCCAGCATGCTGGAGAGCCCCTGCCGCAGCGTCAAGACCAGGGCTCCAGGCGGCAGCACCCATGCCTAGCGCACAGAGGCTAAGCTTCTTTTGGGGGTGTCGTAGGGCTCGCGATGCGGCTGAAACTCGGATCTGCGGCTCTGTTCGTCTCACCTCCTTCGACGGGAACCCAAGCGACATGCGGCGATAAGCTTCGAAGAAGATGTAGTGTGGTCACATTGGACGGAACCTCTGCCGTCTTTCCTTTCCTTTCTCTCTCATGGACAGAGCCCCTTGACGCGGATCCTCATCACACACGCCTCGGCTGCAGTCGCCGTCCAATCGCCTGCTCTCCAGGCATGACAGGGCTTTTTGTGCTCGAGGGACGTTGCTGTCGCTAACCCTCCTCGGTTGTCCACGACATGCACCATGTGGCACATCCCATGCCTTGACAGAGCCTCGACAGGGCTGACCCTGACCGTGCGGCGCCCTGCATCAGGCAACCTGATGAGAACCTCGCCCCGAGCTGCGCAAGCGACGTCACAGAAGCCGCCCACGTCCTCCGGACTCGATGCCATCTGCTGCGTGGCGAGGGGCAAGAAGGGGTGGGTGTTTGTGTTCTGGGCCCAGAACACGGAGTCTATCACGTCTCATATTGCCAGGGCCATGATCGACGAAGGGGGATGCTGTAGTGTACCATAGTCGGCGCGAACTATGATCGCTCATGATCTCCCAGGGATCGGCTTCGTCCCAAGTATCGAGCCGCCTTGGTATATATAAGCCTGTGCTGATCTCTTCTCTTGTTTGTCTCTTCCTTCTTGACAGCCTCAGTCTTACCCATCATCACTGTCATCCCGTCTGCTTCCCTTCCCGGCCGTGCTGCCATCCAGTCATTCTTTACTGCAGAGTTCTGTGAACTCTTTCCATTCTTTACGGATCATCTGATTTAATACCCTATTCTTGGCATTGACTGCATTCATCACATCCCCATCCCACACATAATCTTTAAACACTCAAAGAATAACAACATCAGTCAAGATGAAGACTTACATCACCGCCCTTTTTGCCGCCTACCTGGCCGTCGTCTCGGCTGCCCCGGCCGCCAATGATGACGGATGCGATGTCGCCCCGCCGGCTCCCACCTCTTCGTGCACTACTAGCACGGCGACGGTCCTGGCAACTAATGCCGTGTCCATGATGTCGACCCTGACATCCTCCGCCGCCAGCGTCCAGACAGCCGCTGTTTCTGGTAAGTCACCAGTCTCTCACGCACACACATATATATGCACACATGCTGACCTCAAACGACAGGCACCAACGTCCAGGCCTTCACCGGCACCCTCGGCGGCGCACCCCCGCCCGTGGTCTCCTCAGCCGGCGACCGCCCCTTCTCCGTCAACGGCGACACCTTCGTCGGCTCAGGCGCAGCCCTGGGCCGGTCCTGCGACGTGCAGCACAACGCGTGCGCCAACGCCGCCAACTCGGGCCAGCTGTCTGGCGGCGTGCAGCAGTGCGACCAGCAGAACCAGGAGTGCCACTCCGCCAACAACCTCAAGAAGCGATACACCCGTGACGTTCGCCCGGCGCTTCCGAAACGTGCCGCTCTCGACCTGGGCTCCTGCTCCAACGCGAACATCCTCTTCGAGTCAGGCCTGGACGGCCGCACCACCAACGCCTTCATCGCGGCCAACCAGCAGGACTTCAACCACGGATCTGCGCTGAATATCGCTGTTATTGCGGGCTTCATCTGCCAGCGCCTCGGGAGCCCCTGCAACGCGCCGTCGGGCACGCAGCAGTCGTGTGCTCAGGCTAGCTCGGCTGCCGTGGCGGCTACCCAGGACCAGTCCGCCGCGGATGCGTGGAATGCCATCATGGGAGACGGGTCTGTCGGTGGCGGTGCTGCCGCCGCTGCCCCTGCTGCTACTCCTTCGCCGGCGACGCCCACCGAGGCGAGCGGTGATGATGCTTCATGTGACGTGGAGCCCGAGGCGGCTGCGACGCCGACCTCTGATGTTGTGTTGATGACTGTTGTGACATGTAGCTGAGTGAGACGTCTTGGTCGGGATACGTGTACGCAGGGCGTTTTGGGGGGGGGGGTGGCGGGGTGGACGATGCACTGAAGAGAGCGGAATTAAGCCGTTGGCTTGATTTCGCTATGCATGAGCAAGGATACATTTAGCAGTGCCTGGGAGGACGGGTCAGTGAGACATAGTAACGAGAAATGAAATATGCAAGGTTGAATGACAAGGCGTATTGATATTGCTTCTCTCATGAGCGGACAGTGCGCGTCACTGTGTACTGAACGTGGATGCACTGTGACTGTACCAATATACACGGCACATGACGCTGGGGTGAGCGGCGTACATCAATAATAATCTCCAACTTTCTCTCTTGCGCCTGAATGTCAGATAGCATCCGACTTTCATCTTGACCCAGCCACATCCTCCAACCACAATATTTTTCCTTTCCGCTCATTTGCAATCTGTTTGATTTTCTAGGTTTTCTCATTGCCATAGCGGCCCCGCCCTGAAAAGAATGGCGACCTCGCGCGTGGCAAAGGGCCTCCTCTGGACCACCATCGGCGCCAACGTCTACGTCTTTGCCAACTGGCACATCGTGCCGGACGCCCAGGCCGCAAAGCAGGGGCGGGGCTCACATGCCCACTACTTGGCGCAGCGCAAGCAGCTCCAGTACATGAACGACAACTACACCCTCTCGCGGAAGAATATCGCCGAGGGCCGCTGGTGGACCGTCATCACAGCGGCCTTCAGCCACTATGACCTGGCGCACCTGGTCATCAACATGCTTGTTCTCCGTGAGTGATCCCTATATACTCAATGTATCCGACTGGCCCACCCACTATGTTACCACCTTTCTCCTGAGCCCTTGTCCAAAGCATGAGAGGCAATCCTCGACATCGCGGCGAACAGACCGGCACTTGCGGGAGCACACGCTGACTAGTTTATCGCACGAAAAAAAAGACAGTACCGCCTCTCTTGGAATATCCGGGGCAATAGGCCTCGGGCCCATCCGATTAACTGCCCTGGCCCTCGGCTCGGCTGTCTGCGGGTCCCTCGGGACCTGGTATGATTTCCAGAAGAGCGTCGAGGCCGGGCTGCCGGAGACGCGCGGGCTCGGCGCCTCGGGAATGGTAGAGGGCGTCATGATGGCTACTATGCTCGCCCAGCCGCGATGGCCGGTGAGTGCGTTCCAAGTCTACGACTATTTTCTTTCTTGTCGAGCGAATTTGCGCTACCTTTCACTCTGATCCCTTCCCGAAACCTACTGGGTCTTTGCTCAGGAGTGGAGAATATATACTGACAGAAAACCCAGATGATGATCTTCCCTATCCCAGTCACCATCCCGTATTGGGGCGTCATGGCCGCGTTCGTGGGCTACGATATGTACCGGCTGTACGAGGAGAAGAAGTCGGGCCAGAAGCACGTCAACTGGTTGGGCTCGTCCACCGGCTACGCTGCCCACCTCGGCGGCGCAGTCTTTGGGGCTGCTTTTTACTACCTGGCCATGAGGAGGGGAATGATGATCCGCAGGGCGACCTGGGTTCAGCACTTGAGGCGGCGGCCTTGAATGTAATCGATTTCGTGGAGAGCATCCATGAGATGGTGATTTGTATTATTAATAGAACGTAACCTGTGCGCCCAGCGTTCAGAATTTGGCGCCACAACAGTTGATATCAATGTCACCGCTCTGTCAATTTCTAGATTACGAGGTACTCGATCCATCCTTGAACTTGTCGTCACGGATGCGCTCAATCCTGGCCCTTCTGGACTCATCGCCACCATGAATCGAAGCCATGTACCCCTGAAACGCACTTGTCATCTCACACACTTTTCCGAAGTCTTGGTCTTCTAGTGATGCTTTCCCGCGCTCTGCTTTCTCCTCTGGGCTCATCTGCAGGAACCGGTACTCGGCGAAGGCCACTGCGGTTTGAAATGCTGAGAACGGAATCATTATGATTAGCGAAGACACCAGCAAGAGGCATATGACTTGGAGCCCAGAGCATTTATCTAGCTGGGTGGCTGAAGAACTTACCATTCCGAATCTGCCTCCCGTTCCATTCAATTTTTCGCAAGTCCTCACTCTTATTAACATAATTCCTTGCGCTATATTCCACTCTGATGTCCCTCCATCGTTCCTTCTCGAGTTTCGTGAAGAACTGTGCCCAGATACGGTCTTGTTCATGTTTCGCGAAATTCTCATAGTGTATCACAGTGTGAATTCGACTTATGAAAGCGTCATCGAATTGGCCAACTCGATTGGTCGTTAGAAAAAGAATTCCGCGGTAGTATTCGATGATACGAAGGAACACTATGAAAATGTCAGTTGCTCATATCCTTCGAAGACCAATGCGGAAGCAAAATTGAGAGGGTCAAGGGTCGCAAGTGTTAATCGAGCAGTCAATGTCATGCCCATAAGAAGTTAACTTCTGAAATAGATCCGATGGGATCACTGACCTGAGACCAGGCTGTTCCTTTGTAGGTCAGATATCGAGCGTTTCTCAAGAAACACGTCCGCTTCGTCGAGGAGCATCACTGCACCCCAAATTTCCGCTAATCGAAACCATTTCGACAGCTT
The DNA here is from genome assembly GCA_013435955.1 of Diaporthe sp. HANT25. Classification (NCBI taxonomy): domain Eukaryota; kingdom Fungi; phylum Ascomycota; class Sordariomycetes; order Diaporthales; family Diaporthaceae; genus Diaporthe; species Diaporthe sp. HANT25. The sequence continues at coordinate 1,565,408 of JACBFG010000009.1, read as the reverse complement.
TCGTTCAGCCATGACTTCGTTGGTGCCAATGTCTCCACACGTCAGAGACAACAGCGGCCGACGCGTTGCTTCCGCAATGCATTCAGCCGTCTTTGGGAAAGACAGCCACATCCTTAGCACGGGTTCCGACAAATATTTAAGTGAAAAGGACAGGACTTGGTGCTGACTTACATAGGTTTTTCCGACGCCTGGACTGCCGTGAAGGAGGAATATCTGACCTTCGCCTTTATTCTTGATAAAATCCGCTGTCCAAGGCTTTGGGACAGGAGTTCCGTCGGCGGAAGCATCCACGACAGTGTAACGATGAACCAGAGACTTGATCACCCCTTTTCGCTCCTCTTTCATGACGAGACTATCAATAGCGTTGTGATTGAATTCCACATCAAAGCAATACTCAACATAGACCGTTTCTGTACCATGTTGATTAGATCACAACTGCCAAACTGATCACACCGCATGGTAGCGACAGGGAAGAACACACGTCTTGCAGCCAGACGCGTTGTGAATCTGATGGGTTTTACTTACCCCATTGCCTCGCTTTCAGGTCGAAGCCAAGCACCATTGGTGGGCACAGAAGGTAGCGCGACAAATCCGCTTTCCCGGTCACATGGTCGATGAGCTCAAGCTTTCGGGTGTCCGGACCTGGTATGATGTTGTCGTATTCTGCCCAAGGTCCGCTCTCGTTCCCTGGAGGCCCTGCATGCTGCCACCTTTGACTCGGACCTGGCGGCGTATTAAAATGGTCCATTTGTCGACCCATCCGCCGCGGCGGCGGGGAAGACCTCATGTTCCGATGCTGCAACTCAGCTGAGTCTTGAATGTTTCCGACAAAGAATGGTAACAACTTTGGATTCCGGCAAACTGGAGATTGGTCTTGTTCGCTGTAAGCATACCTATAGTATGTCATCGGGTCTATTATGACTCTGCCTTGCTGAGAATTTCGTGGCTCAGTACAATGGTAAAATGGGCGACGGTAATGTTCAACGAGAAAGACCTACCCACTCGCATTTGTCCTTGGGAAGTCTCCCCACATAGTCCACCTGAAATCCTGGGAGAAATCTCCAAAACTTTTGCCCTCGACTGATCAGAGTTTCACGAAGTACGCCGCAATCTCCTGCGTCGTAGTAGCTACAAGGACTGACTTCAAGGTCTGAAATCCTTCTTTCGCCAGCAAAAGTCTTGATGACAAAGTCGAGCGGGTATCGTCCCAGTCTAGTACCATCAAAGTCTAGAGTCCAGTAGTCGATGGAGAATGGCTCAGACATTCCCGGGCTCAGTCCACCACCTTGAATGGAAAGAACGACGCCAGCGTGGACAGGAAGCCCCAAGCGTCGAACATAAATTTTGGTGCCAGGTTTGAATAGAACCCAAAGCATCGAATAGGTGGCAATTGGAGGTGATTGATGATGTCGGTCGATCTCCTCCTGGACTTCCACAAGATTCTCCCGTTCGATGACTTCTCGGACGATTTCGAGGTGCTCATAGGTCTCTTCGTCGCATATTTTGAGGTGGCCACGTTTCGAAGCTGAAATTAGATGCGGATTTCCGGATCGCTCCTCCCTGAGCCGATGACAGGTATTCTGAAATTCTTTGACTTCCTCGAAATAGTGGTAAAAGAGAGCGTACGGCTGGTCAATACTGACGGATTCCCCTCCCAGGTCGACGTCAGGATAGTATGGCACGAGAGTCTGAAGAGCATCCATGACTCGCCTGCTGTGAATAATCACGTCTTTTCTGACGCATTCAGTTCCTACTGATGTGTTTGACATGATCCAATTTGTCTTGAGCTCGCAGCGTGAATTTGATGTCAGATTAGTTGCAACAACTGTGACGATCTCTATGACCGGTCCATCCGAGGGCTCTTGGGTCAAGGCAAGTTTTCCACGGTCACGGTAAAGATCCAATAATTCTGGCCATGGTTCAGAGAAAATGTGCTCACCATTACTCCACAAGAACTTGTTCGAGTATTTGCATTGGGCTTGTCGACGGGCTTTGGGATCTGTCGAAGATGGAATATGTGCGGAAGCTGCTGTATCTATGCCTTTTGTCTCGAGCGGACCAGCCGCTTGCTGTGGCTCTGGATCCTTGACTTTGTATTTGCAGGCTGGACATCTGGAAACGCCCCAGGCCACTAGTTCTCCGTGGCTCCATTTCGTTTCTGGGCACCAGAGTGGCGTTCTGACTGCAGCCCCGATTTCCGAGCTGCTGTTGGAGCCACTATCGGATTGATCGAGGCCGCTGGCCGGCGACCCGCAATCTCTCACGGTATCTTGCTGAGGCTTAGACTCAGATGGTACTGTGGACTCGATAGACCCCTGATGTGTTTGTTGAGAATTGGTGACCATCGGACTTTCGTCACTTGCGCTCTGGCAATCTTCAAAAAACGGTCCGCTTTTCTCCTTTGTAGTTGGCAAAACCTCCTTGACCTTTGAATCTGACTGTGGGCTTTCAGTTTGAATAGATGTGCATTCCCTAGCAAGACGAGAATCATCTTCCATTTTGGAGTTCAAGTGTGAAGTTGATATGCACAAAGCTGACTGGCTGCAATGCTAACGTAGTCCGGGAATGCTGCTTTGATACGTGCTTTCGTCACGCGAAAAGTGTGAGGAGGTTTATTTGGCGATGTGTGAACAAAATTTGGGTCAATATGTTATGCATTGCCCGCTCCTGCCCGATTCATGCTACGCAAACACTATGTCGCCTTGCCTCGACATCTGGCGTGGTCGGGCAAAAGTTTCAGGCATCTTGTGTAATGCTTGTGGACAGAGGCTCCCACACAAACGCATGTTATTTGCCGGCAAGCTCACCTTTGACGAGGGAAGTGAATAGATCATGGCGCTTGGTATGTCCAGTACTGACGCCCATTGATGATAAAAATTCCGGATACCCGCAGTGCATTGTGCATCATGTTGGAGGAGCCCGTTATTTTGCGACCAGAGATCGGTCGGGCAAGAAATCAGCAGGTCACAGTGGGCGCTTAGCCCAATCGCTTCAGGCTGGAGCACTTGAGGTTGGCCAAAAGTTCCCTCAGAAGGTACACAAAAGGATGGCGAGCCACATGACTGCACTGCCGGTACCACCCCGGTAGAGTGTGGAGTGGTCACAAACCTTGTGTCGCCCGAATGACCAACATTCATTAGCACGGTATGTGATACGTGTTATATGTTTGCAAACAAACCCGGCAAGTATTTCAGATAAATCGATTTCGCCACCTTGGTAGTACAGGTACAAGTGAAATTGCATGCTACTGAATAGATTTGATGGCCAACTTCTTACTCCACGTAAAGTGACCTCGTCGAGATATTTGGAAGCGGATCGCGAAAGAACGACAAATGTTTGCAATGGAGAGCGCTGGCCGAAGAGAGAAAGCCGAGTCCTTTGTCCGCCAATACAGTTTCAAGGTCGCTGCAGATCTACCTGAGAACGAGCTCGCACAGTTGCTCAAGCGAAACCAAAGTGCCGAGATAGCGAAAGAAAACAAAGGGCGAGATGGGATCAACTCGGATTTCAACCGGTGGTTGTGTGCCGAAAGACCGGACAGGTTTGCGCTGCCCTGCCACTTACCAGTAGCTTCTTATGAGTGTGAAGAGCTAAGATCTTATCTAGTAATGAAACTCTGGGAGAAGAAGACCGAGAGTTGCTTTTCAAGGAACGAAAGGAATTGGCAGAGACTTGGCTAAGGTTCCAAATCAAGTATCCGGAATATAGTGAGCTGCTTTCAGATGCCAGGGGTCCTCCGAGCATCGAAGGTTTGCGATCGATCATGAGGAACACAGCGCAGGAATGGGAAAGCAAGAGGCACGGTGGATTCGAAAGAGCGAAGCAAAAGATGGCTGGGTTCTCTGAGAACCTCGTGTCCTTTGCGGATCTCTTCTCGATAATCCCTCAAGGCGACAAATACCTATCTCTTTTCACAGGGGTAATCTCAACTACAATCAAGGCATGTCTCCCAAAGGCTCCCAGTCCGTTCCTCGTTCTCAAAGCGTCATATGGATCACTGACAATTGTAATTGAGTCTGCTAGGCTGCTGCTAGACATAAAGAAATAGCCGAAGGCTTTTCCTCAGCGTTAGAAGAGATTGGAAAAGAAATGAACTTCAGCACGGACGAGTTGAAGATACACCGAACTAAGAGGATGGAACGACTAGTGATACGTCTGTACATCAGGCATGCGAAATTTTTCTGTCATTTCATGACCTGGTACTTATCCTCTTCCTTCAAGCGGTTCGGGTCCTCGCTACGGAATGATTTCTATACGAAGGAGGTGCAACAAAAGGTGTCAGACATACGAAGCGTGGCTAAGGAAATCGAACAAGAAGCCTCCTTGATTACTCAGACATCTATTCAACGAATAGAGGGAATGCTTCGACCTTTGGGCCCAACCATTGAGGAGTCCGTCCGAAGAGCTGACTTTTATCGCAACATTGTCACGGGTCATCTGGAGACAATCGACAAAAGCCTGGAGATACTTAAACAAGGAATTGGTCAGCGTTCCCGGGATCACATAGTAGATCACAGCATCTACCTCATATACAACGCCGATGTTGCAAATGCTATCAGTGAGTGTCTCAAAATCCAACTAATCTTTGTCGCTTCTACTCAATGTTAGGAGCAGAACTCGCTGTTTATCCCGATATGTTGGTCAACCATCGCAGCGAAGGCTCCCAGCCTGGCAACAGCCCTCAGAGTTCATTCGAAACATCAAATATCAGGAATTCTGACACACCAAAACTATTGGCACACGATTTGGAGTTCACACGAAAAGGTCTGCAAGAGGTCTCTCGAGGCCTGCAGAAGTACTTTCCACCCACAGAACGAGGGGAAGGTCGCTCCATGGACTTATCATCACTCACCGTGTCTGGAATGGTCGTTGTCAAGCTGAAAGAATGGCTTGCTTCCCCAAGATCCGATCTTCTTTGGATACTCGGATCGAACTCTCATTTTGGCAATGAAGCCACCCTTGCCGCCTTGCACATCCTAGACATAGCCATGTCGGCGAGACTCCCATATGTGTCATTTATTTGTACCCCAATTCCTGATTCTCTTGAATCTGATACGTGCAAAAGCGAAATGACACGGTGCACCACCTTGCTAATCACGTTATTGTACTCCCTTATACATCAGTTGCTCTGCTTGGTCCCGGAGACGTTCAAGGACTCTTGTGATCTTGAGAGTGCCATGAAAAACATGGACGGAGGAGGTGATACAATTCCCAGGGCTTTGGAGATTATTCAGTCACTGTTGCGGCATCGCCCTGCGCTTCTAGTCGTCATCCTGGACGGCCTGGAACTACTCGAGGATGACAGCACTGTTCCACATCTCCGCAACCTGATTGATATCATTCACTCGAGAAAACCCGACTCAAGGTTAAAGGTTCTACTTGGAAGTCGAGGATTTTTGGAAAGTGGGGTCGCTCTTGATGTGGACGAGTGTGTGGACTGCGCAGTTCTCCCTAGACGGCGTCCTGGGAAAGCTCAGCCAGATGGGAGGTTTCTTGGAGAACTGGATTCTTTTCCTTCGTAACAGAGTCTTCCAAACATCCAAAAAGAAGTAGTGCGGAACATACTAGTCTTATACCACCGGTGCTCTTCGGGTCTGGAACAAACCTCATATTCTGCATCTCACTGCTAAGCTTGTTAATATCGTGGATATCTTCTCATGCATGGTCTACAAAGTCACAGTTAGAAGATTGCTTTTACAACAAATGATCACCTGTTTATAAATCTCCAGCCAGGCTGGGAATGAGGTCGGTCATCGTCGTTCAAATTGCAATGCTACGCAAAAAGTATGTCCAATTTAAACATCCATAAAATCTCGGGAGAGGAGTATCTCATCGGTTCATGATGGCGTTGCGGCAAGGATCGCCAGCGATCCTCCCTGAATAAGTCAGCCAGTTGAATGCGCAAATACTCGGAACCCCTGTTTTCAGCTCATCGGCGCGTCTGACAGCCGACGCCAGATAGCGCCATCTTTGACATCCTCCCTGCTCATCTCAGACAAGACGATGACAACAGTCTCGCGCTTCTTTCGAGGAATACTCGAAGCGTGACGAACACAGGAGCGTAGGTCTCGAGGAACATGCCCCACGAGGACCGTCGGCTAATTATTGCATCGAAGTCCGGCCAGAGTCATCGAATGCGGACCCCCCCGCCCCAAACCGCCAGCAGCTGAGGAGGACGAGCACGAGCTTCGCGGTGGTAATACCAGCTTTTTCAATACGATAAGAGGGAGTGAGAGGTCACAAGGCTTCTCGCTGCCTGATCTCGTGTCGGCATAAGCCCTTGAACGGCCGCCAGAAGCTGGCGCTTTGACATGCCGCCTAACGATCTTGATTTGCGGAATGTGTGATGTCCTTCTATGGCCATGTCTTCCATGCAAAGTGGCGATACTTCGGGAGCCGGGCTGTTCAAACACAGCCCGCTGCTGCTGGAGGACTCCACGAGGTTGCTCCTCCTCCTGCCAGCCGAAGACCCGAAGGATCCTATTGAGTGCCAGCTGATAGAAGTACCGCTGGGAGCTACAAATGAGTCTCCTACTCGAAAGTATGAGGCGCTGTCTTATGTCTGGGGTGCACGTTCCGGCAGCTGTCCCATCATATGCCATGGGAAGTCTTTGTTAGTTACAGAAAACTGCCTTGCAGCTCTCAAACTGCTTAGGCAGCCGTCAGTAACAAGGACGCTCTGGATTGATACTATATGCATTGATCAGAGCGAGAACGAAACCAGCATTCAGGAAAGAAATATCCAGGTAGCGAAAATGGGCCAGATATATGCGGAAGCAGAGCGCGTCGTGGTATGGCTTGGGGCAGGCAGCAAGCCGGCGTGGACTGCGTTAGAGCGACTGAGGAAGCACGGTATTATCGACAAGACCCTTTCCAAAGGCTCTAAAGGGGACATCCCTCATCGCCCCTTGTCTGGCTTCAAAGACCTGGCCCGATTCCCCCGTGAGTTCGGCCAGGGACTCAACGAGGTGATACAAAACCTGTCATTTGAAGCCAAGATCCCATTCCAAGGTGAGATTGTATCAAAATCGGGTTGGGAGCAAGCTCTAATTTCTCGATCAAAGGTCATCTGGCGAAAGGTCTCTCGGAGTTGATGGCCAACGCGTGGTTCGAGAGGATTTGGTCGTTCCAAGAAATCGCATTTGCGCGCGATGCACTGGTTCAGTGTGGCCCTTCCTCAATTCCTTGGAGCCTTTTTGCGTCCTCGCTGGAGAAATTTCAACAGTTCTCGCAGGCGAGGAAGAAGGACGATTCAAGGATTTATGCGCTTCGAGCGAGGACGAAGGCCGGACAGCTACTGCAACAGAGGATGGACTTCCACGGAGACATTTCAAAAAACGACAAGAGAGATGAGCTTGGAATTTTGCAGATAATATTCCGCCACAAGGCTGGTTGGCTCCACGACAAGGTGTATGGCATCTACAGCATGTTTAAAGCTATTGGCATCCAAACCCCTCATCCGGATTATTCAAAGCCACGGCGCCAAGTCTTCGAGGAGTTCACAAGAGCTTATATTGACAACCGCCAGTCGCTGGACATTCTTGCTCTCTCAGTCCGACCAGACGAAGCTCCTGAGGATGACGACGATGCTTCATTGCCATCTTGGGTGCCTCTATGGACGAGAACATACTTACCGAAGGCGTGGCCGGCTGAACGTACCGGTATGCTTTACTTCAGCACAGAATGGCCGGCAGCGTCATTCCATGCTTCCGGAGAAACCAAGTACAGATCCGACATGACGACGTACGAGCCAGGTTGCTTGAGGGCGAAGGGGCGCCGGATCGGCACCATAATCCAGCGGGAGGCAGGCCCTGCTTTCTCTGGAACTGATGACTGCCCTTCATTTCCTTTTCAAGAGTATATTCCGATATTCCGGCGTTGGTGCAGAATCGTTCAAGATGTCCAGTCGTATCCGACCGGAGAGAGTCCCCTGGACGCCTTCCGCAGGACCGTTCTGTTTTACAATGGCGATCCCGAGTCTCGCGCACAAGAACCCGCCATGGCTCATGTGCGATACACTCCGACTGAAGACAGCGCGAGCTTCAAGAGGTGGTACAAACTCATGCTTGACCCAAAAGCCGAAATCCCTGTGACGTCTCTTCGCGGAGGTTTGGAAACTCATTCACCGGACGACCAGGCCGCTATCACTGCGCACTTGGTGCGGCTCAACAGAAACAATGAGAAGAATACCCTTGCACCTCTGGATGGCCTTCCTGTAACTCACTGGGGGGTGTCGAGGCTGCTTCAATACGCCTTCTTCCTACTCGACTCCGGATACATGGGTATAGGTTTCCATCATTGTCGACAAGGAGACGCTGTATACATTTTAGGGGGTGCCCACTGCCCGATAGTACTGCGTCCATCGGGTGTGTCGTACCGCTTTGTAGCAGCGGCTTATGTTCACGGCGTGATGAATGGAGAAAGCTGGCCGGACGACGAGAAGACCCTAGAGGATCTTATACTAGAATAGAAACATACAAATTGCAAGCACTGTATACTACACACAAGTAGTGACAATGCTCAATGCGATGAGGAGCGAATTATGGTGGCAATAAACGGAGGTCTCAAGACTCACTCGTCCTGGTAGTCAGGAGCAGAGCGAAGTTGACAGAAACTGGCCATTTTGCTGTTGCTATGTGGATTTTTCACTCTTCAAGATACGCTGCTAAACAAAAGATCACTCTGCACCAAACAAGGCAAATCTCAAGGAAGGGAACCATTAAGGAAGCAATGATTGGCATCGATCAACTCGCTTGGCATGTTTATAAGTATCCTCTAGTCCATATTTTCTCTATGCCTTGAAGAACCAGACGCGCACGCTATAGCAGCAAAATCGCAAGTTCTGACCACTCAATGATTATCTCTAGGAACAGGTTGCGTCTGCGCAACACGCTGGAACTGAACAGCACGCTTCAACACCATTCCCTCACTCAGCCCTCCAACCTCACGCCGGAAGATATCCTGCCACGGCGTCTGGCTCGGCGGGCCATGGTAACCACCGCGTGCGTCCAGCTCTCGCCGTCTCGCCTTGAGCTCTTCCTCGGGAAGCAGAATGTCGACCCTCCGCGCGCCGAGGTCGACCCTGACGCGGTCGCCGTCCCTCAGCAGCGCAAGGTTCCCACCATCCGCCGCCTCAGGCGTGGCGTTGAGGATCGACGGCGCAGCGGACGTGCCGCTCTGCCGGCCGTCACCAATACACGGCAGGTCCTTGACGCCCTGCTTGAGCAGACGCGAGGGCGCGTGCATGTTGACCACCTCCGCGGCGCCCGGATACCCCAGCGGGCCGACGCCGCGCATGACGAGGATGGTGCGGCGGTCGATGGCGCCGGCGGCGGAGGCGGTCTCCAGGCGCGCATGGTAGTCCTCCGGCCCGTCGAAGACGGCGACGCGGCTCTCGAAGGCATTGGGGTCGTTTGGGTCCTCGAGGAACTCGGCGCGGAACTCGGGCGAGATGACTGAGGTCTTCATGATGGCCGAGTCGAAGAGGGTGCCCTTCATGTGGAGGAAGCCGGCGTTCTCCTTGAGCGGTTTGTCGAACGGCTTGATGGTGCGCCGGTCCCATGTCAGTTTGCCGCGGACGTTCTTCTCGGTGCTCTTGCCGCTGCAAGTGATGGCATCCGGGTGTGGGAGTTTCCCTGCCTCGAGGAGCTCGGCCAGAATGGCGGACAGGCCACCGGCGCGGTAGTAGTCCTCGCTCAGCATATCTCCTGCTGGCTGCATGTTCAGGAGCAGGGGGATTGTGAAGCCGAGCCGGTCCCAGTCGTCGAGGTCTAGGGGCACTCCTGCATGTTTTGCCACGGCACAGAGGTGAATCGGTGCGTTGGTGCTGCCGCCGATGGCGGTGTTGGCGACAATGGCATTCTCAAAGGCTTGTCGCGTCACTAATATGGAAGTTAGTATAATGCTTACTCGCCAAGTGTGAGGGGACTGCATAGAATGGCAAGCTGCGGCTCTTCAGATGCACTTGTCATAAAGGGGGGTTCGGAATATTCCGCACCAATGAGCAGTGCAGTTGAGGTTCGGTATAAGTGGAAGTTAGACTATAATGACTTACTGATGTCGCATGGCTTCAGGTCCTCGTGAACCATCTCAACAATGCGTGTGCCCGTCTTATACGCCATCTGTGAACGCTCTCGGTACGGTGCTGGGATTGCTGCTGAGCCCGGCAGAGCCATTCCCAAGGCTTCAGCTAGGGCGTTCATCGTGGATGCTTTAACCAGAACTCGGAATTAGCCATCAAAGAGCGCATAAGATTCGCTCATGGGAGACAAGTGCACCAGGAAGCCTCCAGCCCGTAGGCGGAGAGAAACCTAGGAACCGCATGTTGGGAAAAGAGCATGAAGTCCTCAGCTCACCTGTGCCCATAGTGTTGCAATGCCCAGGAGAAGGGGTGCCGCTCGCAACAAAATCCGCGACCTCGTCATCTGCGATATATCCCGCCGCATGCAGCTCACGAGCCTGCCACACGACCGATCCAGACCCGACCCTCTGCCCGTTCACCCAGCCGTTCAGCATCGGCCCGACATTGAGGCAGACCGTCGGGATGTTGACAGTCGCAGCAGCCATGAGGCAGGCCGGGGTCGTCTTGTCACATCCCGTGAGCATCACGACGCCGTCGAAGGGGTACGCGTGCATGAGCTCGACCAGGCCCAGGTAGGCGAGGTTGCGGTCGAGGGTGGCCGTGGGCCGGCGGGTGCTCTCCTGGATCGGATGCATGGGGAACTCGAAGGCGACCCCGCCGGCCGAGCGGATGCCCTCGCGCACCCGCTTGGCCAGCTCGAGGTGGTGCCGGTTGCACGGGGCGATGTCGCTGCCGGACTGCGCGATGCCGATGATGGGCTTGCCCGACACCAGCTCCTCCCTCGTGATGCCCGAGTTGAGGTAGCGCTCGACGTAGAGGGCGCTCATCGTGAGGTCATCCTTGCGACTGAACCAGTTGGACGAGCGCAGCTTCGGCTTGGGTGCGCCCGGCTTCTTCGCGCTGAGGCTTGCCAGCTTCGCCTCCACCTCCTTGGTCCTCTTTTGGAGTTCCGACAGCTCCCTCTCGTAGTCCTCGATGTCGGTGACGCTGCAGTCGTTGCTGCAGTCGCCACAGGGTATCTCGCATCCCATGGTGGTCGTATTTGTTGACCGCCTCTAAGGGAAATCTTGATTGCCGATTTTTGATCTCTAGAGCGGATTATCACGACTCAATGGGAATCTTTTCTTCTCCGCAATTGTCGTCGCAGCCCGAAATCTTTGAGATTTTATACCTCCCGTGAGACTCCGATTCACTTCCGCAGCATGCCACTGCGTGGTGAGTCTGGTCGCTTGCCGCCTGCATTGACCCTCTCAATGGATGGCGGCCGGTGACTGAGATGGAGGATTGGAGCAGCTGTCGGAGTGAATGGCCGTCGCGACTCACCGTCGATTCCCAGGTGGACGAGTCGACATTGAATGCGGTGAGTGTTTCGCGGTGAAGCCGGATCAACACGAGCCAAGCCGTTATAAACTCGGCTCTAGCCTCCGGCGCCGGGGTTCGGCTTGCATAATATCGTATCTTAACCAAAGCAGAACAATGTGGGTCGCCGTTAGCAGGCGGTAGTGCTGCCGGGTATCGTGGACTAATATCACAGGCTTGAAACGCTGGCAGAGTTTTATCAGCAAACACTAATAAGCCAATAAAAGAGGCCAACCCCAACTCTGAGCTTGTTTCCGCTCGACACATCACCTCGTGCCTCACCAGCTCGACTGCCTATCTTTTCCCAACATTACCGTCCTCCCGCCTCGCATGACGTGGAATCGCCCCACTATGAGACCAACCCCATTACCGGAGCACGCTTGAAACAATGCGACGAACCCATTAACATTGGTGCAGAACGGGAAAGTCTTGAGAGCCGGCTCGTGCATGTGATCAGTCGGGCAGAATGCCAGGTTCGAGATAACAACATGCATCTTCATTTCATTGCGTGGATTGAAAGAAAAGTAAGAAAAGGCAAGAAAAGTGAAATGCATTGATGGAAACAATGACAGAAACTTCTGACAACATCCGGATGCAATTCAACATGACTGACTCTCGAACGCACAATTGGATTGGCCGATATGCCTCGGCCTTCGCTTGTCAGCAAAAGTGTGCTCAAGAGCCCTGTGGCCCTTGTTGTCTGATCATGCGGGTGTGTTGAATCGGTTGACAAGTCCGGGGTACATGAACGTAAGGGTCTTCCCTGGAAGACAATCGTTTAACAAGGAAAGTAAAGAGCATGACTCTCGTCATCAACAAAACAGTACAATTGAGGCCAATCGTCAGCATTGGAGTATGTGAGCGGTGAAAGAAAGCATAGATTCTTATCTCCATCCAACTGGAACGAAGATATCCTCTATCCGACGGTGCTTCCAATACTGACAACGTCAACTAGCCACTGGGCCAATTCCTCAACGAATAGAGCTGGACTCGGTCTTCCCTTCTTTATAAAGCATGACCTTATCCGAAAAATTAACTGCTTCCGACAACGGAGACAGACTGAGGTCGATCTTGACCGCTTGGGATTGAGCCTCCGGGCGCTGGCCACTATGATGGCCATTATGATCACCTCTTAGGGAACGTGAGCATGGGCCGTGAGAGTCACCCACCTTACCAAACCCTGCATCGATGCAGCCTGCTGCGAGCGACAAGCAGCTACATGTCAACGAGAATGCCAACATGAAAAAATTAGACAAGATGATGAAAAACAAGTACAAATAGGCAATGCATGGGCCTGCGGCTACTAAGATTGCCACTGATGGCGCCCACAACAACGACACGCCTACGACTTGGAGCAGAGAGAAACTTAAGACGCCCTTGGTACCTGAATTGGGCCACGGGTGCCCCCTTGATATACACGATATCTATCTCCAATTTCCCATTTGCATCACGTCACCGACATCTAGCCAATGTCCAAGGGCACAGCGAGTCACGGCAATCACCATTCCGATGAAAGGCTCCTGCTTCCTTCGTCGGTCGTTGGCGACTGTGGATGTGACATTCTACTACAGGAAAGTGACGTCCGTACGCACGGCTGTGTCGTCTCTCTGGGATCGCTCGGCAAATCTCCGAGCGGTTGCAATGGAGTGATAGTCGCATCTGGCCAAGCCCAGGCGGCGAGCGCGGCGCAGTTGAGTGAGACTCAAAAGTCGGCTGAGCCTGTAATGCATCATGGAATGGGTCTGTCAGAGATGAATTGCATGGCTAATGGACCTCGAGGGGACAGGATGGGACCAGTATTAAGGATGGTCAACAGAGCAGCTGGTCTAGACTGTTGAGCGCATCAGATAACCAAGAGTGATGCAGGTGTCATCCTCGGGAACAACCGTTGGCGCTGGTCGGGAGATCATCCCCTACCAAGGAAGGAGGTAGGGCTCCCTGCAATAGCAGCTCGGCTGTCTCAGGCCATGCAACCTCGCTTTGCTGACAATGCTGAAGGCTGTTCGCGATGTTCGCGTCTCCTTTATTACTAATGATCAACCTGTTGCATTTTTGATCGAGATGCACATTGACAGATAAACATTAATCCCCGGGAGGACCGGCACCGCGATCCGTTCGCCTGCGGGTCTATTCTTGATTTGTCTACCGCGCGCGTGCATGAACATGTCCTAGTATCGACCGGGAAGGCCTGGATTCCATGTCTCTTTGTGGGCCACCCCTTTCAGCTCGCACAGTCTGGCAGTGACGAATTGAGATGTCTATAATCAGTCAGCAGGTTCTGGTACTCTGGTCAACAGTTGATATTGTGCAGACAGCATTGGCCGTTGGCCCTCGAAACATCGTCTCATGTGGATTGAGTTTTCTAGGCCACTGTCTAAGTAAACTAGTTGGGGTAGCTAGACAGCCTTACAATGCCTGAAGATCTGTAGTATAATAATTCTTAGCCGGACCCATAGACACAGATTTGCAGCAAATAAGCAAGGGGCCAGGATGACTCGTTGCTTATACCAGCAAAGTGACCTTTGCTATAAACGGTATCAATAGTGAGAATATTCCATACTATTCTATAGTCATTCATGTATTCGGTACCAGGCAGGACAAATTTGTCAGGGGGACCAGGCAGGCCGGGCGATCACCCCACAGACTTGGCAAACAACATGGTAGTAGCAGCGCACATGTGAGCGTTGAGGAAGGTTTGCGCTACGCCGTGGCAGACGTCCCATACACCCACCCCGTCCGCACGGGGCCCCGGCATTGCCCGTTTACGCGTAACCGCTCGAGATGGAAACAGGTTTAGGCCAGCCTTTCCCACCGCCCTGTACGCAATCATGAAAGGGGTATTTACCGAGTATTTCAAAGCATTCCCGAGTCATGGCAAATATGCTTTACCCACTGCACCAACACCCGATGGACGGAGTACTGTCCGGTGATGCTCCCCCATGGGTGGAGACGCGAGATTGAGGCTTAGGGGGTTGATCGGCCAGGATCCTGCAGGGCCTTGGATAAGGTCTCACCCGGGGGAACATGCCCAAAACAGAGTGCCATGCAATGTGGAAGTTTATGTCACTTAAGCTTATCGATGTTTACCCACTTTATGGTTTTCACTCGTGCAATAAACCGGAAACCTGACCAATGCTGAGTGATGAGGATCGCCCTGGCACTCCATCGCGACGCTCGCGGCGCGAGGCTATGCTAATCCAGTTCCACCGGAGGACGCGACGTGGACTACTCGGGGGCTAGACTGTTCGTCTGATGTCTACCTAGTTAACTTGTCAGATCAAGAGAGTATCGTGCATATAAGTCATGAGGTTTTCCTGTCCCCGGCTGTGAAACAAATTCTGTCGTGACCAGTCATCCTTGACCATTCTAATAGTCTGAACGGCTTCTCACTGGCTGTGTACACTCTTTTGACAAAATGTTCTCTCAAATCCTAGCACTCGCCTTGGCTACTGGAGCCCTGGCCGACAACCTCCTCTCGTTCAACGCAGCGCCAGCCATTGAGAACCGCACGATCGATGAAATCTACCAGGCCGCGCTCGCCGAGGGCGGCACCGTCACCGTCTGGGCCGGCGGCGACGAGACCACACAACAAAACTCCCTCAAGACGGCTTTCGAGGCTGCTTTCCCCGGAATGACCCTCAACGTCACCGTCGACGTCTCCAAGTACCACGATGGCAAGATCGACCAGCAGTTGGACTCGGGCAACGTCTTCGTTGATGCGACCTTCCTCCAGACGCTTCACGACTTCCCCCGCTGGGCTCAGCAGGGATCTCTTCTCAACTATGCGCCGGTTGGCTTTGACCAGATCCACCCGGCCTTCAAGTCGACGGATGCTTCGTGGTACGGGCTGTTCCTCATCCAATGGGGAATCAGCTACAACACCGCCAAGCTCCCCGGCATCAGCATCGCGGAGTATCCTGATTTCCTCCAGGAGGGCCTGAAGGACAAGTTGGTCCTGACATACCCCAACGACGATGACGCAGTGCTATTCCAGTTCTACCTGATGTGAGTGTCCACATATGAATCTGAAATTAACTTGGAACTGCCCCAATCTGACAACAAAAACACGCAGCATGCAACAATACGGAGAATCCTGGTTCGACAAGCTCCTGACCCTCAACCCGCGATGGGTCCGCGGCACCGCAACACCAAGCACCATCCTGTCGACGGCCAACGCCACCGAGGCCGCGACCTTCACCTCGTACGGCTCGCCCTACACGCCAAGCAACACGAGCACGACGGCCGTCGCCTTCCCAGAGGAGGGCCAGTTCGTCTCGTGGGCGCAGACGGGCGGGATCCTCAAGGGCGCGCCGCACCCGGAGTCGGCCAAGCTGCTCTTCAACTGGATGCTCTCGCCCGAGCACCAGGCCACCGGCTGGAGCGTGCGCCAGGACGTCCCCGTGCCCGCCAGCATCCCCTACCCGGACATCTGGCACATGAACGGGACGAACCCGAGGGCCTTCTTCGACTTCATGGCGAACCGCCCCAATGTTGAGAGGCTCAAGCTGTACTTTGAGGATAGGATTGGCACTGCGCAGGGCCTGAGCCCGCTTATTGATGACTTGTAGAGGGAGTGAGCTCTGATTGTCACGGTTGTGCAGAGGGGGAGAGAGGGAAAAAACACAAGTTTGGCATTTATATCATGTGGACATACCTACTTCAACTGTACATATTTATGTGAATGAGAAGAACGATTCACTGGAAATAAATATCATACTTTGTCGTGAATACTGAGAAACCTTTCGAGGTTGACACTGATTCAAACCAAACAATCTGTTTTACTTTCGGTAGGGAAGATCTATCACTGAGATCTCAAATCAAGGTTCACGATCTGTCAAACTCTATCGTTGCATAGCCCTCCGGAACACCATTCTCCCGGCCCCTGGCCAGCCGGCCAAAGACGCCATTTCCAAGCCCATGAACAAATCTCCTCTTCCCTGTACGCCTTTCCAAAAAAGACAAAAAAATCCGTCCCATCTGCCCTCCCCACAGTGCCATCTAAATTCCTTCCCAGAGCCATGCCCATCAGCAACAAATCTCACAGAGCGCAAAGCAGCAACACGCCGCCAAAACAAGCTCGCAAAGCCCACCATTACCTTGCCTCCTCCTTCCGCCCCTGATATTCACCTCGTCGTCATCCTCGGGCGGCTGCTGCTGCTGTGATATCCCAAACGGGTTCTGCCGGGAGTAGCCACCATCCTTTGGGGGGCTGGCCGGCGGGGAGTCGCCGTCAGGGATGGTCGTGATCGGGCGCTGAGGCAGGTAGCCTGCGGGCGGCGTCACGGGCATCGGTGATTTCTCCATGACTCGACTTGGTGATAAGCTCCCTGCGAGGTCGTCGGTGTGGGCCATTTTGGGATTGACTTGTTTGATTGCGATGTGACAGTATAGACTTATGCCGACGACAATGTGGAGCAGAGAAAAAAAAGTCGACACAAAAATCAAAACAAATCTGGGTATTCTTCCACGCTGACTGAGATCCCAAGAACAACGCACAGTGTTCGGGAAACGAAGAAAGGAATAAGCGGGGCTCGACTTTTTATTCCCAATCGAGAAGCCATCTCATAGGCCCATCGGTGCTGCTAAAATCAGCCGGCTGAGAGCGTGAGAGCGAGCGAGCGTAAGCAGACAAAACTTTTGATACATCTGATATGCAGGCAGGAAGAGGACCTGCAACGGAAGGATTCAGCTGTGCCGCGGGAGCCTCACGGGATCGGGTCCTGAAACGGCCCTTTCTCTTCCTCAACTCGATGCTAAAATTGGGGTTCGGCGCTGAATCCGCCCAACAGCAGCGGCAGTCGTAAAATAAGCTCGCCCTGTGCAACCTCGATGAAGTTGGGGGAGTCGGGTCTTCACCGTGGGCCTCCTGTGGGCTGTGGGCTGCACTCGGGCGGCACATGAAGTCATCGGTATCAGACCTTGAAGCTGTGCAACACTTGTCGACGGTTGTTAGTTACAGGCTTGCACAGTAATGTTGGCCTTGATGACGCTCACGACCTCAACGACAGCCGCGTTTAATCTTATCCTTGTTTAGCCATTAAGCCAGAGGCCCTCTCGCGACCCCAGGCCCGAGTCCGAACCCGTGACTGGGCCCATAATACAACCTCAAAGAGGAGACTACAGATGGGGAGTAGTATTCGATGGTAAGTGAGCTCGAGTCTTTTGAGTTCGAAGTGTTAAGAAGCTTGACCATTCCGAGCACAAGGTTGGAAGCATGAGAAATAACCTTGGAGGCCATGCCACGTCTGCAGCCAATGCACTCGCACAGCACATATGACTTGTCCGCAATCATCACGTAAAAGAGCGTATTTTGTACACATCCTCGAGGCTTGAGAATCTCGATCTCAGTGTACCGGACTAGGCTGTGCTAGCATGTGTCCTCGAAGGCGCAATAGGGTTCGTTGTATTAACATTACGGGGTTCGAAAAACACAACGTGTCCAATCTATCTTCTATCTTCCCAGACTCATGGAAAACTTGCCATCTGAACCCATTCTGAACTCACAGCGACCGATTATACAAGCGCATCAAGCGTCCATCCATCACTAGACCATGCCGTGCCAGGCAATGAGCTTGACGAGCAACTTGCTACCGGTAGTTGAGCAGACTACACGCCAAATGGAAACACTCCCACCACGTGGTCGGGAGAAGCCTGAAATGAGTCACTCTTTCGAATGACTAATTGATGTATCTGGATCCCATATGACATGTCGCCGCGGTGGGGAGGGGCTCTTCCGTGGCGGGCACCACAACCCGCATGTGTTCTGAGGTGTCAGCGCTCCAGTGCGAAGATGATGATGGACCGGGCTCTTCTGATTCTCGGGTTGTCCGCCATCAATCAGGGACATCTGGTGATGAACGGGAGGTGTGCTTTGGAATTGGCTATTGGTGAATGCCGAAAAGCCTTTGAACTCGTCCTGACCCAAGGGTGTGTGCTCGGTTGCTCGATCGACTGGCACGGCGGTACGACCCGGCTCTGAACTTCTTCTACAGCTATCCTGGGAGATCTCCGCAGGAGTGGCCAGTGATGAGTACAGAGGCTGGATTTTTGGTTCCAGAATTGGAGGTGTGTCTGGTTTACCAAAAGTGAAAGTCGTCGAGGACATATCTTCATCAGATGCCTCCAGAATGTTCTCCGGGGCGCGAACATCTGAGAAGCGGCTACTCGTCATTCGCTGCCTGCGGATAGCGTGAGCAGTAGACTGTGATACGCTGTTGCTAGCCTTCATGGTGATGCCCAGGGGTATGGCATGCTTGGGACTTCTGCATATCTCGGAGGCACAGCTTGTGGCGTGCAGACTCAACGATGGGTTCTCCCTTGGGTCCAAGCTCTTCATGGCAGGCGAGTTTGGCGGCCCACCGCAAGTTGAAGACTGCCCACTGCCGAGCACCTGAGAACCTCGGTCTGAGACTTGTCGATTAGTCAATCTGTCCAGCTCGATGGTGGCGAGCATTAGACTCGAGGTTGCTAAGGGATCGATCGCACTCTTCCACTGGCTGGGCTGGGACTTGACATCTCCAAGAACCTGACTTTGATTGGGAACCGGAGGACTGAAAATAGGAGTAGGTTCGGCAGACGACATGTGCACCGATGAGTATCTGCCATTACGACGACGGCGCCTTGGACTGGGATCAAAGGTGAAGTCACCGTAGCGTGATGACGAGCTACGAGCTTGGAGCCGTTTGGAGATTCTGTCCCTCAAGGAGAGCTGCATCATCATGTTGGAGCGATCCTCGAGGAGGGAGCGTTGACTAGGCTCCTGGACCTGCCATTGTTTATCAGTAAAGCTGTTCTCTTTAGATCATATATAGGACACGACGACTTACCAGTACATCAGCCTCACTTGACGGGGGCATCTCGCTGGAATCAAGCGAGGGGGACGTGGAAAGCCAGCGTTTTGGGCGGTCTTTGTGTTGTAGATTTCGCAATGCGGCTAAGATGCCACGCGAAGTGTTCTGCACAGAAGCATCGAGGACATTATCGTGATCATGGTGAGGATGATCGATATCAACGGTGTCGTCTGTGGTGAGTGATTGTTCCTTCCTTGTCACTTCCGAGGTATGCAAGCACTTCTTGGAAGTCTCGTTCGGGCAACTGTCTCGATGAAGGGCATCTGCTATCGATTGAAGCCGTCGATCGAGATCCTCTGACGGAAACCGTTCACGGGAGACCGGAGGTGTCATTGGAACCGAGCGACAGGGTGTGCACGCCCGGACTCGATCAGTAGACTCCAGGCTTATATGTCCGTCTGCGCCACCGTGAATTGTTGCTTGAATTGTGACCGGTCTGGTGGGATGTTTAGCGAGCTCTTTCGAGAGCATGCGCGGACTGAAATCTTCCAGAGCACAAGCGGTGCCGTCGCATCCAATGCCACAGCAACAACGTCGCCCGCCGCTTTGCCTTCCCGTGATGGCGGTACAGCCAGTCAGAAGTTGAATTGCGGCAAGGTTGGCCAGGAAGTCATCATCATGGCCATGATAAGGAGACGCGCAAGACTCAGACATGACACGACGACCAGTGCGGGCAGTGCCACGGAGGTCTTCTGTGTTGATGGATCTCATGGTAGTGTTCCCGGGAGGACGGAGCGAGTAGTATGGAGGAGGCGCATCACCATAGAAGTCGTAAGACGACCCGACCGGCGGGCAGCGTTGGCGACAATGGTGATAGTTGCTCGGGAGTGTCGTGCTGGGAGCCTGCTGGGTTGCAGAAAGCCGAGGACCAGCTGAAACGTGGCCTGTTCCCACGCTCCAACGTTGAGGAATTACTGGCAACATCATCGTGGGCGAAGGAAAAGAAGTTGAAGGATAGATGAGCCGGTCCTGAGTAGGTGGTAGCGACTGATGTGCCTGAATCTCTAACAGTGATTGAGAATGATACTGCAAGAGGTGGGAGAAGGGAACAAGGAGTCGAGATGCTGGCGTGGAGGAGGAAGAGGAGGAGAAGAGTTCCGAGATAGCAAAACCAAGGTAAGGAGTATGGTGACATGCCTCAGTGACTGTTGGCTCTTCCCTCTTCAACTGCGACAGTCGCTCCTTCTTGTGTGCTCTGTCTCCGCCTGCCACGTTGTCACTGCCCTTTGACATTGGGGAAGAACGCCTCGCTTGGAAACCAGCCAAAGGAGAAGTGAAACCGTGGCAGGCGGAGACAGAGCACATGAGAATTGGGTATCTTACTCCATGGAGCCGATTATCTCACAATCGGTTGTCCGAGGCCCGGCTACCCCAAAGTCCGCCATCTTATGCCCACGGGAGACGCTTGAATGTCAACAGAGACGTAATCGATAAAGTTTCTTTCTCTATTCGAAAATGTATCAATACATATATCACATAGCTCCCTCATGCATATAAGCTCCAAGATACCGACTCTACAGCTTCATGCCTCCCAACATCTTGGCGACCCTCATCGACTGCCGCATGGATAAATCAAGCCTGCTAAGTGTTAGCCACCTGCCACGGAGAATGCTGTGTTGCAAAGGGAGAAGAAGAAGAATGGTGCTTACATGATCTCTTCCGATCCACCAGGAATGGCATAAGCCCTCACGTCACGGTAAAGCCTCTCGACCTTACCGCCCTGCCCACCACGGGAGTACGACAGCCCGCCAAAGATCTGCGATGCCTCGCGGGCGCAGAACTCAAAGGTGACGGTGGACTGTGCCTTGAGCCCCGCGATGGGCCCGCCCAGGCGCAGCATGGCCTCTGTCTCGCCCATCTTCTCGCACTGGTAGATGAGGTTCTCGAGCCAGTTGTACGAGGCCTCGATCTGGCGCGCCATGTGCGCCAGCTTGAGCCGGATCACGGGGTGCTCGATCAGCTTCTTGCCGAACGTCTTGCGCTTGTTGGCGTACTTGACCGACTCCTCGAAGCAGACGCGCGAGAAGCGCAGGCACTGGATGATGATGCCGATGCGCTCGTGGTTGAAGTTGGTCATGATCACTGGGGGCATGCTGTTAGTTGACTGTGGTAAGCGGGCGGCTGTGGATGGTGGCATACCTCTGAAACCTTGGTTCTCCTTGCCCAGGAGGTTCTCGACTGGTACCTTGACGTCCTCGAATGTGATGTACGTAGTGCCAGACGACCAGACACCCTGGCAGTCCATCCTCCTCGTTGACACACCACCGGCTTCCCTCTCAATGAGCAGCAGAGAAACACCGTTCATGCCGGGACCGCCCGTCCGCACGGCAGTTGTGAAGTAGTCACACCAGATACCGTTGGTGATCCACTTCTTCTCACCATTGACGATGTAGTGCTTGCCGTCCTCGCTCAGCTTGGCCTCACACGTCAGGTTGGCGACGTCACTGCCCGCATCCGGCTCAGTGATGGCCAAGCAGATGCGCTTGTCACCGTTCAGAATGCCAGGCAGGATCCGGTCCTTGAGGGCCTTCTTGCCAAACTTGACCAGCGGTGGGCAGCCGATGCCGAAGCCACCGATGACGTTCCAGACGAAGCCACCGGAACCGGCGCGCGAGAGCTCGTCGGTGAGGAGCATCTCGTGGAAGAGATCCCACTGCTCCGGCGCCACCGACTTGATCTTGTTCTCGGTGTAGTCGCTCTGGAAGGCCGTGCCGAGCAGACCGGCCAGGTAGCCCCGGCGGCCCATCTCCTTGTAGATCTCGGGCGGGACCTCCTTCTTCTCGTCCCACTCGGTGACGTTGGGCTCGATCTCGTTCTCGACCCATTCGCGAACCTCGGCTCGGAGAGCGGCGTGGGACTCGTTGAAGAAGGGGGAGTGGAACTGCAAAACCTCGATGTTAGCGGTGAATCCAACCTGACAGACGAGTCTAGAACAAGGGGCGGGTTACTGACTCCTTGGTACCAACTGGGGTCTGAGAAGGGGATCTGGGCGCCGAACGGCTCCAGCGCCTCGGCCTCCTCCTGGCCCTTGGGCGTGACGGGCTTCTTCGCGGGGGCAGCGGCCTTGGGCGCTGCGACAGGCATTGGCTCTGCGGCGGGCTTCGCCTCCACCTTTGGCTTGCTGTCGAGGCTGCCGACCTGGAGTTGCTTCTGGTACTTCTTAAGAATGCCCTCGTTGTGGTACTTCCAGAACTGTTTGGAGGCATCCTTTCCGGCTACTCTTTGCAGGATCTTCTTGCCACCTGTTTGCTGTGGTTAGAGGTGAATTTTCAACCGAGGCGAAAGAAGCGCGAGAGGAACGCAGTCACTGCGCCGTGGCTAAACTCGGCTTGGTCATTCGGAGGCCTTACCTGGGTGGTCATCTTGGAACTTTGTCAGATCGTAGACGTCTTGGTCGACAATAATCCAAAGAGAGTCGGGCGTCTTGTGCGACGCGACGTCGTTGGCGCTGAACGTCTTTGACATTTTGAAGTGGGTTGCTATCCGAAGGGAATGGGGGACGGCGACGAATCACTGGGTGGGTATTGTCAAAAGTTCAGATTTCAGGAAGAAAGACAGTGAGCACCAGGAAAACGAAGAAAAGACTGGCCCGGGAGGATGGTCAAAGCAGTCAGTCAGCCCTCTCACATTCCTATTAAACAGGAGCGGCCAGAGTGTCGGCTATGGGAAAGGAAAGCAATCACATGCTCGGGAAGGGAAGAAGGGATGCAGCAGCACCAACCAGCGCCAGCGTCAGAGAAGACGGGCCACGAGGACAATCCTTGGACCCCTGCCCACCCCACACAAACTCCCATCGTTGGTCTACAACAGCACGCAGTACATATTCCAGTCTAGTCTGCTAGTCACTCAGCTACAGTAGTCTACTCCGTACTTTTCCCCTGTGCCCTGGGGCAATTCTGGGGAACCTTGGAACCACACCGGGGGAAAAGACTGCATCAGGAGAGTCCCTCTCGAGTCTCTGCCCTTCTAGCGGCGGCAGGCCGGTGGTGTGTTGCACCAATGCAGCTCTCAGATTTTAGACAGAGTCATGTGCCTTTCTGACCTTTTCTCCATCGAGCAGCCCGTTTCCTGTAACCCGTCGCGCCGGGACTGACTGAGCTGGCATGTGAAAGCCTGGACTGGGAGCAGGGCCAAGCTGACATCATTGACCACCCTTGGATGACTCGGCCAATCGTTCGATGGATGATTCGCAGCGACCGGCTGGCTGGGGGGCCGAAAATGGTAAGAGCCGAGGCTCAAACCCACAGGAGATGTGCGCTACACTATTAGGGGACCCACTGAACAACTCCCCCCGGACTCTGGATTTCCGACCAGGGGCAGCTGAGCATCACGAGCGAGGTTCAAGTATGCTCGACGTTGTGTAATGTCGCAGCGCTGCAATGTTGGCCGGTATGACAGGTCGTTTAAAGTTAGAGCATGCCGTTCAGACGGAAGCTCCTCGGTTCGTGCCATGCACGCTTAATGCTAATTTGCAGCTCTTCATTGGAAGCTCTGCCTGCTGTCCCTTAGCCATATCTGCCGCGTCTCAACGCAATTGGCTCGGAATACTTCCCCATACCCTTTTCCGACGATAAACTCCGGTAGCAACGCCAGTTCCCCTGTTCAAGGAAGTATCCCTCGGTATCAGTAAAAAAAACAAAAACATGCAATGAAGCAACTGGCCCGTAAATCTCCCTCAGTGTACGGCTCAAGAAAAGACATGCCCACCACTTCGGCACGCGTTAACCCAGCACTCAGGCGGTGCCACGGGGCTTCGCCTTGGCCTTGGCCTTCTCCTTCTTCTCCTCCTTGAGCTTCTTCCTCTTCTCCTCGTTCTTCTCCTCCAGCTTCCGCTTGTGCGCCTTCTGCTCCTCCTCCGTCTTGGGCACCGGCTTGAAGAAGCCCTCCAGCCGGCTCTGCTGCGAGCTCTTGAGATTCTTCTCCAGCCTGCCCGCGCCGGACCGCACCCGGTCCTCCGAGAAGCCCTTCTCGTTGACAAGGAACTGCACCAGGCCGTCCACGTCTGGCTTGTCCCACTTGAAGTCGCAGAGCGGGTCGTCGGCTGACCGAACGTCTGGCTCGAAGAAGAGGTCGCGCGCGTCCAGGTATGGCCAGTCGTCGGGAATGACGTACTTGCCCTTCTTGTCGTTCTGGATCGACTCGACGATTTTCTCGAGGGTTCCGTGCTCGCGGATCAGCTTCAGCGCAGTGTGAGGTCCGATCTTGGGGATGGGGTCGAGGTAGTCGCAGCCGAGGAGGATGCACAGGTCGACGAACTGGGGAGAGACATCGTAAGCAAGGAACTAGATGATAGATAGCTGGGGAGTTCCTTGAGTTGGGCCTTACCTGTTTGCGGTCCATGTTCAGTCCATCCAGGACCTTGTCCAGGTGGATCTCCTGGATAGGCTCCTTGCGTTGCTCGCTGAAGGTGAGGTGACGCAGCAGGATCGGCGTGTTGAAGCAGAGGGTGTCCATGTCCTCACTGGCCGCCGCGTAGACCTTACCTGCACGCGCCAGGACCGCACACTGCGCCTCGGCCTCTGTCGGCGCAATCAGGTAGGGGACGCCCATGAGCTTGAGCAGCCGCTGGCACTCTGCGTTGTGCTCCTTTGTGACGCGGACCGTCCTCCGCGAGAACTTCTCCACATCTTCTGCTGTGCCGGTCTCTTTGGCCTCCTCCAGGCCCTCGTTGGCCTCCTGCTTCCGCTGGTATCGCCGCGCGAGCTCGCCGGACTTGAGCTTTGGTGGGGCGCCGTCGAAGACGTAGAGAGGTTTGATGCCATTGTCGCAGATTCGCAGGGTGCGGTAGAACATTCCCATCAGATGGGAAGTGGTCTCACCCTCCTCGTTCATGAGTTGTTGGCCATCGGATCGGACTGCGATGAGGAAGGAGTAGATGCTCATGGACCTGTGATTTTGTCAGCGCGGGCAGTGCGGATCTTACGCGTCGATCTACATACGCATCCTGTGGGCATAATTAGCTATTGAATGTCGTGTATGGGAGCCATTGAAGACTTACAATGGCGACTTTGCGGCCGAAGTGGTTCTTGATCTCGCCCTCCTTGATGGCCTCGGGCGCCTCCTCCTTAATGATTGAGAAAAGCTGCTTAATTCCCATCCTGGCGGTTTTTGCGGTGTCGCCTCTCTCGTAAAATTACTGAAAGACCTGGTTTCTCAGACAATGACGCGATAGAATGGCGTGCAGCAGGAGGGTAAGAGGGCCTTAGGAAAAGTTGGGCTCGGCTGCCTGGAAAGTTGGTGATGTCACGCAAGCTTTCTCCAAGTCGACGCGCTGCGGAACGTTCAATGCGGGCAGCGCGACGCGACGAAATGGACGTTTTAGTGGGGCACAATCAGCGACAGGGGAGGTCAGCCTACTTTCAGCTACCTACTGGGTTCGAACCCGTCCAGCTTCCTTTCGTCTTGAAAGTCCAGTATCCAGCTTCTACTTACTTAAGTACGTTGACTGCATTCAGGTGGGAAGGACCATAGGCAACAGCAAATACGTGCAGGGTGCAGTCAGTATTGGCATTTGCAGGCCACTCTGCATTTCGTGCTTGATTATTGCATTGCATTCCTTGCATTTTGAACACACGCAGTGTCTAGACCTTCATTTTGGCATTTTGAGAGGTGACAAAGTCTCATATACGACGACTACCTCACATATCGGAAGTGATGACTCTCGTCACCCAACTCAGCCAGCTCGTCGTCTGACAAATGCTGGTGATCCGCATGCACCTCTCCCGCCTCCCGTCTCCTATTCTGGCTCCTGAACCACAGAGACATGAGCCCATACATGACAGTCGCCATTCCCACAAGCGACAGTGTTACTGCATGCCCCTTGATGTATCTTGGGCCCTCGGCCGTGGCATAGATAAACGGGGCCATGACCCCAGAAGCATTCCCAATGGTCAACTGCATACCAGTTGCTGTGGTACGCTTTCCGTACCTTGGGCAGTTGTTCGGAAGCTGTCACGTAGTCAGCTTCTAGAGTCTTGATGGTCAAGACGTGCAGGGGATAACTTACCCAAGCTAGAGGGATTCCAACAACGACATATAAGCCCATGGCAACAAGGAAACACCCAAAATAATGCACCCCAGAGGGCGTTTCTGATATCAAGAGACCATACCCAATGACGCTGACGAAGCCAAAAATGACACAGAATAAACCTCGTCTCTGGATACGGTCAGATAGATATGCAACACACATGTAGGTCGTCGCGCCCAAAAAGTAACACGGGATGGTCAGCAGCTGCACCTGGGCTGGAGTCCACCTCCCAAGACCGTTAATGATGGTCGGCAAGAACGTAGAGTAGCCTGTGTGTGTGTGTGAATCCAGTCAGCCACCGAGATCTCCAGACAGAGGGATCTCGACTTTGACCTACCGTAAAGCATGGTGTCCGCCCCAAACTGCGCAATGCAGAACGCCCAGACCTTCCAGTCCTTGAAGGCCATCATCATGTCACTCTTCGAGAACTCCTGCGCGCTCGCCGTCATGCCGTACTCCCTCGCGCGCCTCACGACCATGGCCTTCTTCTCGGCCTCGTTGAGGAAGTAGGCGGACTGCGCGTCGTTGGGCAGCAGGAAGAAGGTGGCGACCCCGAGGCACAGCGTCGGCAGGCCCTCGATGATGAATATCCAGCGCCACCCGTGCAGGCCGGCGATGCCGTCCATGTGACCGATACCATAAGCCAGCAGGCCGCCGAGCGCACCCGCGATGGCCGCCGACACGAACAGGTACCCCACGCGCAGGGCGAGCTCGTGCCTGGTGTAGAAGAGCGTGAGGTAGACGGCCAGCCCGGGGAAGAGGCCCGCCTCGACGGCGCCGAGGAGCACCCTGCACGCGATGAGCCCGCCGTAGCTCTGGACGAGCCCGGACAGCGTGGCGATGATGCCCCAGGCGGTGGTGATGAAGGCGATCCAGTAGCGCGGGGTGAATTTTTTCAGCACCAGGTTGGACGGCACCTCGAAGGCGAGGTACGGCACGAACAGGATCGACACGGCCGTCTGGTACTGATCGCCGGCGAGCCCGAGGTCCGCCTCGAGGTGATACAACCTCGCGTTGCCGATGTTGACGCGGTCCAGGAAGCTGAAGGCGTACAGGCTCATGACCAGCCAAATCAGGTACTGGTCCAGCTTGCGCACCAGCTTCGTCTCGTCGACGCCGCCCGCGTCCGCCACGGCGGTGCCCGGCGGCACGACCGTCCCGGCCTCTTCGGACTTCGCATCGGTACCCGCCACATTGAGCGGGTCCTTGCTTGTCGACAGGTCCGGGGATTGCATGATGATGCTGCCGGTGTTGCTGCTACTGTCGTTGATCCTGGGGGTCGACTGCAGGAGTCTGTTGGTCGAGGACTCTCCCTCGTGTGTCCACGGTCCTGAGCCGGAGTTGGGGTCGAGCTCAAACTGCGACCCGATTGAACGGTGGACCACGACGAAAAAGCAGCAAGGTGACTCAGAAAAGTGCCGAACCTGGTCGCACGAGGGCGTCGTATGCCACGAGAAGGATGATCCTCCCCTTATGAGTCTATGTCCCTTCCCTTATCTGTCCGTCCCCTCACGAGGTGGTTACGACTGCTTGGTATGTCAGCTGGGTTGATAAGTTGCCCTCGCCCCAGATCGGCCTGCCAAGAGGTAACTGCCGTTAGTAGTGGGTAAGCAGCGATAACGTCCCTGCCGGTCTGCGGCTACGCCCTCTGTCGATCTCTGCCCCGGCGCCGGCGCCCATGAACTGCTCCGATGAAAATCTCGCCCCATCCCGTCGTTAAGTGGTCCCGACTCGGTGGGTCTCCCAATGTAAAAGGCTCCGATTCTATGCAGAATGACCCGATAACGCCGCAAAGAGGAGGCGACGGGACTACATTGAACTCATGAGTAAATGTTCACCTGGACTGCTGCTTCCAGTGATCGGATCAAAAGGTGACTCAAGTGCACTTTACAGCCGTCGACCTTCTCTAGACGGACAACTTAGGAAAGCCGTTGCAGTGTCCAGCCCAGGCCACACGTCGGCCTCAGCGTCCCGCAACCTTGAAGTCCCAAGTTAAAGAAATTGACACTGATAGCCTGACAGCGTAAGGTTCGGCTGACACTTCTCTGAACTCAGTCACACTCATCACCAACACGTCACAGTGATGAAGCAAGAACAGATGGTTTGCATTCCCGCCGCCGTTACCGATTTCCAGATTGGCGAGCAAACAAACCTAATCGTGCGCCTTTGAGCGGTTCCGCGCACCGACATGTGTGCAGCAGGATATGAGTCTGCTCGATGCAAGACAACCGCGAGATACACTTTCTACGGATGTCGCAGACAGCCACACATGCCTACACGCCTATGGGAGCAATAATACACTTTTCACTCCTATCCGCGTATATGTAGCGTCGGCTATTCATCAGCCACAACTCCTACTACGAAGTATAACCGCTTTTCAATGCCCAGCACATCTTGGCTGCTTGGCCACATAATGGCACCGTGATATCAATGGAGGGGGCGTGGGCGAAGGTTCTTGGCCGTATTCCATCAACACGCAGATCATCGAGCAAAGGCCGGACGAACGCTTGGCCACCAATCTACCAGATCTGAGTGCCGCCCATTATCTTTAATCCATTGCCCATGGGAAGCCAAGATCATTAGTTTCCATCCGGTGTGGGTGTGATCTACAAGGCGCCTCGTGACCCGCCCCAAGGATACATTGTGCACCCAAGACTCCTTTCATCAGGCCATGATGCTACCAAGAACCACGCAGGGCTGCACCCGCGCCGGCGCAAAAACTCTGTTGCGGGTAGGGGGATGGGCGAAGGCGCGGCGCCAGGACGGCCAGCCTCTTGCCGTGACGGGATCAAGAGACAAGCACGTCAAGCCCCAAGAAGAAGCACCTGAAGCCCCGTGAGAGAAGCACTTCCAAGGGGCGCTGAGCCCGGCGAGTTACACCAACCCGGTGGCCCCAGGGGCTCTTGGGTGCGAGCTTGGGTGTTCTTGGTAGTCTCTCGGCGCGCGCAACGCGGGGCCAAGGCCTGTCTTGTCTGTCTCCTGACATGTGTTTCTACCTCGAAAGCAGAACGAACCACAGTGAGGCCTGTATCCATCCGCCTTTCCGAATTCAGGCATAAGAGAGAGAAGAGACACAGACCATGGGTTCGGGGTGCACACGTGCCCAAACTCCACAGGCACTATCATCAACGGACGGGTTGTTCCCTCGCGGAATGCGACACGCAGGGACAGCCCCCCGAGTCGTCTGCCATGCAAGCAAGGAGGCAGGCAAATGAGAAATCTATTTACGAGTCCTCCGACAAATATAAGACAAGATACCCTCACCATTCGCACCATCATCGGTCTCGGCCTCCGCAAAAGTGCGGCGACGACACGCCCGAAAAAGCCCGAATTCTCCGTCCGTCCACGTGAAAATGCACCACCATCCCACGTAATGAGCCACGAGACAAAGATAAAGGGGTGGTAGTTTGAAAGGAGTAAGGGATAGGTGGTGAGGATGATGTAGAGATTGTAGAAGAACGAAGGAAAAGTCGTACGATTCTTCGTCGATCCCAGACCTTTCGCGTTTCGACGGCGGCGCCAGGCTGGGGGGCGTGCAGCCTAGCCGCCCAGAGAGCCTGAGAGCCCACAGCCTGGTCGACGACTTGGCGATCCGGGGCTGTCCCCGGTGAAACGAGGCAGGGCCGGCGTGCCAGCCTACGCGCAGTCAGGTGCGTGATTGGTGGGATCGGAAGGCTGAATTTGGGGGGATGGAGATGAGTGGTTCATGCCTGTGTAAAGAGTGTGTGAGATTTCTGTCTCGGGAGCTGGTTTATCACGGTGGATCATCGAGTTGTGCGGCGTTGATCTATCTGTGGCGTACGTACTTACGTACGTACTCACGGCTGCGACGGCTTCGGGCGTTGTTGTTTGGCGTGAGGGTGACTATGATATCGGAGGCTGTGGTCAAACCGTAGCCTCATTGGAGAGATGTAGACGCGTATCACACAGGCATTCGGTCACACACATGCTTCAGAAGACAGCCCGAGATTATGTAGAATCATATACAGCTTTCTATTTTCATAAGATACTCTCGCTAGACAAGATGAATAGCAAAAAAAGGGGTAGGCGACTAGCCGCCCCCGAGATTGTCGACCGCAAACAAAGCGGGACGTCGTAATCGCGATGATTTCTAGTATTATCAGCACGCAAGCTATGCACGACATCTTCCTCCTTTTCTGCCTCTCACCCGTCCGTAGACGTAGAGACTTCTCCCCTCGCCCCCTCCTGTGACTCAGAAAAAACACCTCCAAGTTCCCAAGACATCGTGACGTCGTGTGTTGCTCGTCGTACGCGCTGTCCTCTCGAAGCCAGTTCGTGTCCGCCTGGGCAAAGCCATTGGTAGGCACTGCTCCCCGCAAGCTGCCGTGGCTGGTCCCCGACTCCAAGATGAGTTTTTGAGATATTCGCTCAAAGGCAATCTCGCCAACCAGATTACTCCGAATGAAAGTTGCGTCCGGCGCGCCGATAATTAGAAGATGTTTGCTGTGCGTGGCCGATTCATCCTCGGCCAGCGGCGGTTGTTTTCTTTCTTGCGCGATGGATATATGCGCATGTATATGGGTATTAATATTGAAACATGAAGAAGTGGTGCGTCTAGAAGTTCTCCTTGCCCCATACAAATGCAAATCTGTTAAAAAAGTCAGCATATTTCCGCGGTGTACCTGTAATTAGATCAAGACTTACCCAGGTTCGCTGTACTTGTTGCAGTAAATGTGCAACGTGCTACCCAGACCCTTGGGACCACAGAAGAACACACCTGCCTCAGCTGGTGCATGCAACTTCCTGATACCCCTGAAGATCATGTCCCAGTTCGGCCGACCAAAGTTCGTTGGGGCACGCAGACCGGTGATAGCGTCCTTGTCGGCGTTGGCATCGTTGATCATGATGTTGGTCGCATCATCGGCCTTGATCTTGGCGGTAAGGTATGTGTGGATCTCAATACGTTGGTCAACGTCCTGGGCCTCGATGGCGAGGAGGAGAGACCGGAACCACTCGAAGGAGCCGAAGTCACGGCAGATCCAGAAAAAGTACACCTTGGCCAGGCGGGTCTTGGTCTGAGGGTAGTTCATGCGGTACCAGATAGACTTGAGGATGGAGGCAAATGGCGTTACACCAATACCAGCGCCGACAAGCACCGAGATCTCATACTTGAACACGTCCTCGGATGCGGAGCCGAAGGGGCCGTCGACGTAGACTCGGGGAAGCACGCGGCGGAGGGCCGGGTCGACATCACTGTTCTCGCTGTTGACACCCACCACGTTGGAGCCCTTGTCCTTCTTTTCCCACTCGCAACCCAAAGCCTTTGACACCTCGCGGGTGAAGTCGCCGACGACACGCATGTGAATCGAGATGTAGTCCTCCTCCGGAGCGCTGGTGAGGGTGAAAGGGTGATATTGCCAGATGGAGACCTCGGGGCAGCTGAAGAAGATATACTGGCCAGCCCGGGTCTTGGTGTTCTCCTTCTTGATCTGGATCTCGCAAACGTTGCTGGGGTGCTGCACGACCTTGGAGATGTAGGTCTTGTGCCGTCCTCTCATCTCACGGGCGATACGCTCGGCGAGGTAGACAAAGCCTCCGTACATCCAGTATTGCCAGAAGACACCGATAGCTTGCGTGCCAACTGAAATACAGAATGGAGCCACATCGGGCTGAATCATGCAAAAGGCTCCGTGGAAGGACCAGAACAGGAAGAATATGACGAACATATGGTGAGTGTACCAGAATCGCTCATAGTTGGCCCGACGTGTCTTCTCCACACTGGTGATGACCATGCCAGTCAGAGCAATCAGCATGATGTAGCCAGTCCAGCCGGGGCCGGACACCAGGTTCGCCAGCAGGAAACCATAGATACCAAGGTTGTTCTTGGCGGCGATTTGAGCGAAATTGTTCCAGTGGGCAATGGTGTGGACCCAGCTGAAAAAGAAGATGGACCATGCGGTCGTGATGTGAAATGTGATGTTCTTGTCGAACTGGATGATTCCGTTCAGTGGCGTCTGACGCGCCAGAGAGATGAACGTCCTGCACACCGGGAACAGGATCATCGCTACATCGAAGTGGAGTACCAGAGCCGCCGCACGAGCAATCATGTATGTTGGCCCGAAGGTGTCCCGAGCAACTTGCAGATTGTCTTTTACTGCGTAGTTGACGAAGCCAAATGCGAACACCATGCCGTGTAGCAGAGCGAAGACGAAGACGAAACTGTTACAAACGTTAGCTTGATAATCGACGAAAATACCCACATTCGTCAATCACCCTGGTCGAGCACATACAATCTTCGGTAGCCTTCGTTGACCATCCACCGGTCGAACCTTTCTCTCGATGACAGCTCCTTTTGCCTCTCCTGCGTCATCTCACCCGACAACAGCATCCTCGTCAATGGCGTCCATCGTGACCGTTCCGACTGCTTCTCATAACCCCCCGAATACCTCGAGTAGTCGCTCATTGTGGGCTTCTGGTGGTTGTCGTCGTCTTAGATATCGGTTTTCCCCTGGCAGACTGTCCGTAGACTCCTCACAGGCCCACCCGTGACCGAAATCCGAAGTTTCCTATTCGTCCTCCACCGTGATAATCTCGTGATGATCGTCGAAGGCGTCGGTGATGATATCCGTGCCACTCGTCCCAAATAATATTAATCGTTTCCGACAGTCGATGCCCAGCGACGGTATATTCAGAACCTGCTGAACTAGCAAAAGTGATACACAAAAGACAGTCGGGAAATGAACAGAGCGTCTATCCTGAGCGTGGACGTTGTCTGCTGCGGCCGCGAGAATACGACGGAAGATCAGCAAACTGCACAGCAACAGGTGGTAGAACCTGGCGGGAAGAAGAGAATCGAGTGTGGCGGGTGGGAAGAAAAGGCGTGGAAGGGAGGTGCGGCGGGAAGTGATCGGGTTATGAAGCACGCCAAGGGTGTTCGACCAGAAACAGAGTGGATCATCTCGTAGATCATACCTGCGCGCTATGCCTGTTACCTGCGGTTTCTCATGTAGCAGGCAGATTCAGCTATTACCAGGCTAGGTATAGTCGGTTTGGGGCAGGACAGCGTCCGCGGAATACTTTGCAGACAGCACTGCTGGTCTGTGGCCGGGAACAGGAAGATGGCCGAGAAGAAAGACAGGATGATACCTGATAGCACGGCGAGAAGGCGAGGCACGCACGATGTCGGAAAGGCAGTGGGAAGATAAGATGAAGTAGAAACCCGGTGGAGTCGAAGCCAGAGAAGTACGGAATGGGCCAAGACACGAAGCCAGTCGAAGCAGGCAAAAGGGGGCCGAGGAGGGGGGCTTGTAGGGGGGTCACTGATCTTGGGCCCCCTCGAACGCGAGGAGGGTGTGTAACGAACATGTCTGAGGGCCCTGGCAGCTTTGCCAGGACAGGAGATGGGCTGGATGGGCCATGATCCTTGGCCCGGCACACAGACTGACGGGTGCAGTAGGCGACGGACCGCCGCGGTGGGGGGAGCTTTCATGCACACCCCGAGGGGTGCGGCCACGACTGGCAAGGTGAGGCTCCGCGAGCCGCCCAACTTGTGTTCATGGTCGTCTCCAGAAGCGTCGTCGAAACAGAGGTAGGCTCGATCGGGATACCACGAGGCCCACTCCCAAGCTAGCAGAGGTCGATAAACTCAGCGTTAAGCCGCAGCCAAGATGCCAAGATACAAAATGCAAGGAGTCACTGTCGGTCCATCACCGCCTCATCGGACTCTTGGAAGCCATCTCCAGTCCGGTGGAAGCTTTTGGCATCTGTTCCGACTACTCTGCTCGGCAAAGCTGTTGTTCAATAGTGTCCTGTCTCTTGTTCCTGTCATGCTCACATGCCTTGCCCCCACAAAACAAGCAGGCATACAGACAGATAGCAGTTCGCTCTCGCTCGTGGCCCAGGCTAACCATGCCAGGCTAATCATCCCAGGAACGGGTTTGACGGCATTTCAGTGCTTCACAAGTGGCAGCATCCGAGGGTTGCACAACGCAGTGCAGCGTGACAACGAGGCGCACGTTTAGGAGACGGGCGTCGTCATCTCGTTCTAGAGTGATACCGACGCCGTCTCCCGTCAGCGGCAGAGCCGTGTTTGGGAGCCCTCGTTCGTCAGCGATTGAGGATGATCGACCGGTTTGACAGGGCCTGTAAGAGTGGGTTATCGAACGATTTTGCTCCTGTGGTTCGTGCCAGGAGGCCTTGATGGCGGCACATGTGCTTCATCAGGGCCTTGCATGCTGTGGTAGCACAGCCTGGGCCTGGGCGCGGCGAATGGGAGCGGCGGGGTGGGATTGCGAAGGGCGAGTCGAGCCGTGGGAGTGGGAAATGCGAGGGCGTGTGGGCGCCTGGAGAAGTTGGAGCTGGGTTGTGGTGGACTTTGGGGTCGCCCCCTGACGAAACTCAGCCTGCGACACGGGCCAAACGGGCGGAAACCGATAAGTCTGACGGAGCCCCAGCTTGGGCCAATGACGGAGCTTCAAAAGTGTGGAAAGCGGGTCGGTTCCTGCTGACTTAGCAGAGCCACGCCTGGGTCCCCGGCCTAGCCCAAACCGCCAAGAGTTCCTTCCAGACACTCTGACACACCCTCTCTTTGGCTACGATGGCGACTTTTCGTCGTCCCCTACAACGTGCAACCACAACCAGCCCACAATCCACTCCTCTCTCGCCTGCTCGACTCGACGCCACACCCTCTCCCCTCCCCCAGCCTCGTCAGTCACGATCTGCGATTGGCAGTCCTGCCCAGCGGGTCACACTCCTACCACCCCGCTTCCCGTCCCGTGTCGACGATACAAACTCTCCGTGAATTCTCCCACCCCCCAAGTCGGCACCAGCTTGCTGTGGGGATCCCTGGAGAGATCCACCCAAGAATAGACCATGCATATGTCAATCGCTTCGCTTGAAGCTTAATCTCCCACGACACACGCTTCTCCCGTCCCGCGACAATATCACCGTCTATGTCCTCTTTTCAGTGCCCCAAGGCCTGGTCAATAATTGCTACAGCAAGCCCACTATCGAATGCAACCACCGAGATGATAACACCAAGTGGAATCCATTGGTTCGTGGGGAGATATCAGGGCTGAGTCAAATGCTCAAGCTGTCGAGACCCACAGCTCTCCGTACAGCTTCACCATTCTGGCCTAGCTTGGGACAGGAAGTACAACATGGGTCTCCCGACTTCGACGCACCGCGACTACTGAAGCGTCTAACATCCATAAATATTTCACTGGTACGCTTGAACACCTGGGTCATGCTCAATGGGCGCGGGAACCTGCAAGGGTTCTCAAAATAATCGCCCGTGATTTCTCGGAACCAGGCATTTGGGTTCCATGCCTCCTCGGATTTGACTCTGGAAAAGAACACCAAATATTCGTCTTTGCCCTAGGCTGCATCGAAAGCATCAGACCTCTCTCCATGGACCGGTCCTGACGATACAACGTCGATATCATTGCACTCCGAGTACTGTTCCAAGCGGAGCACAGATTTGGAGGTTCGGACTCAGGCACGGTACCACATCTGTGCAGCCCACGACTTCGCTCGCCACTCTGCGCTCCATCACGAGTGTGGTGTGCTCGCTTAGCCTCGCGATTGGGTATCTTTATCAGTTGGACCGCATCGTGGGAATAGTGTTCAAGGTCCGTTATCATCTCAAGTCGTGCACGCGCTTTGAGTTTGGTTTGTATCACCCCCAGCTGGGGGACACAACCAATGCCAGCGTCCGAGCAAAAGGCTATGTTTCCAAACCCCGAAAAGGGCTTTGGGCTGGACGTCTGAGCCTCAGCCTTTCGTATGTTTGGCCAGCAGCCATGCTTTAGTTTGTTTGGCCCGATCTCACCTGCTTTGGGTTTTTGATGCTGATCTTGCAGTTCGCAGCTGCCCGGCTGCACACCCAATCAGTGCCCACCGAGGCTGGACGCAGGATGAGATGTCCATTATGGTTTGGCCTGATATTTGGTCCTATGTTCCCCTTAGAAGCCTGATCTTCCAAACGATCTCCGAGTGGCGGATGCAAGGAAAAATCACGACCGATGATTCGGGAGCGTCGCCCCTTGACCCATCCGTACAGCACGCCGTAAGTGCTCCCGGAAGTGATCCCACCGCCACGGAGGTGACTGTTTGCGGACTGGCGATGTTTGGACCGATCTTCTGGTGATTCCATCACCGCCCGTTGCCCATCCCACCGTCGTATGAGATCTGGCCGGAAGCCAATGATGATGTGGGCCATAGTGCGAATGGGTTGTTCAGTCCCAAGTGAGACTCCTGCCTCCTTTTTGTCCTATCGTCGCAACGTCCAACGCACGACTGTATCACCACCGCTGCTCGGTAATTTTCCGGGTCGTCGGCCTGCAGAAGTTGACCGTCATAGTTTGGACCCCTTGGCTTGCTGAGTCAAAGGCGACCATCAAGGGGCCCGGGCACGATGCTCCCCAAGCTGCTGTCAAGTATGTGTTTCCCTTGACGATTGATGTTTGGTGAACGGCACGGTCCTTCGTCGTTTCATTCACCCATCGCCTGTCTAGCCGCTTCTTGTGTTTTCCGTTGTCTCCGGGCCGGTCAGGCCGGTCAATCGCTGCGACAGCATCTGAAGCCAGGTGTTTCCTCAGTTGCGAGTCACGGTCAAGGGATGCAGGACATTATGAAGTGTTGCAGACGGGGTCCAGGTATCACTTGCGACAAGCATCATTCGGTATGGAGTCTCATCTCATGAGATGTGTTGTCATGACCCGGTATCGAAGCATATCAGCAAGGAATGGCCACCTCTAACCAGGTAATATCTATTTGGCCATGTTTTCTTGGAAATATGGGCATTGAATCGAAGAGACGACCAAAAAGGTTCTGTGAGAGAACGGAATGAATTGGAGATCTCAGGGACTTGAGAAATTTCCATCCTATCCCTAAGCAGTAACTGTGGCCGGAAGCTTCACGACTGGGAGAGAAATTACGATAAACGGACTGAATTGGAGTCGGGTTGGCCCTTCCAATATAATTGTGTAACACACGCCTTTGATCTCAGCATGAACCTTATCGGGGCTGTTTCAAGTACCTCAGTTGCCAATTCAACATGATGAATATCTGTGTGACTCTTCCCAGCCGGGACAGTACTCCAGCGAAGTACACACTACGAGTTCCGGGAACTCAGATCGGTATGGTACAAAGTATTTTCAAGAACAGAACTGCTGGCTTGTGTCCCTAGTGTATGCCTACCCCAACATCTTCCTCTTTCTTCTGTGCTTTGCAGTGAATACTCAATTCGACACGAGCGGGCATAGCACTCAAGTTCCAGCAGCACTACCTTTAAAACCATGGACTGCTACTACAAGTGAACAAAGACATCAAGGTTCTAGCTAGGCGATGAAAATCCTTCAAAAGCTAAAAAATACTATGTTTCGACAGTACTGCTTGGGATTGCCCTCCATGCCCTAACAAAACCTTAACAAACATATCACTATCCTTGATATTGATAACGAAATGTGTGGCAGACTTATAAGCTCTGTGAGTATGGGAGATCTTGGATTGCGAGCTATGTAATGGTCTACAAATTGGCTGTTCAACTGCAGAAGCCAGCTCATCGATAGAGGTCATTATAGACCCCTCCAACGCTACCAGAATATGTTCACTTGGGTTTTGTGGTAAGCTCCAAATTGAGAAAAGAAATATTTGGGAAAGCAAAGCATCAGTGACGCCTGCTCCCTCTGAGGGAGACCACTCATGTAGAGCGAGCATTTGATGAAAGGGTGAGACCCTCCCGAGATACTAACAAAGTCTAACGCAGCAGCAGATTCGCCGCCATCCACTACTTCCTACCAGGTTGGATACTTCTTAAGGACAAACTGTAAGATGTCAAAGTAATAAGAAGCAGACACGCATACTAGGGCTAGTGAGCACAGAGCACTGGGGCTCAACAACGATCCTCAGGTTATGCACGGACAACTACACACTTGTTGTTGAATATAGAAATGGAATTGTTTGCATGAGGATTGGGATATAATGCCCACTTGAGGTGCTCCATATTACTGCTTGGAATCGGGAAGGTGAAAATGCAGCCGACGGGCCGGGCATTGTTCTTTCACATCAGGCCTTCAGATTGTCGGTACAACGATCGGGATGATTCTCAGAGTACCTGGGTACTTCAAATAGTGCCATGTGACATTTCTTTTGCAGGGTACTCGAACTGCTTTAGGACTCGTATGAAGCCCCACGTTGCCCAAGAGAAAGCATAAGCGTCTGCTGTGAGCTGTTGTCTCGGCCAGACTAATAAGGGATTCACCAGCCTTCTTGTTCGACGAATATCACCATCTCACATTGAGCGTCATCTGATCTCGAGCTGATGTCTATGCTGCAAAGGAAATGTAACAAGAGAAGTTCCTCCAGTTCGGGCTTTTAGACACTGATCACAATCCTGGGCTATGACGCCCCGGCTGCTTCTAGAGGGCAGTAACTGAATGGCCTGTAGCCTGTCCAAATCTGACTTTCAGAGCAACTTTGCCACAGAGCATGTAAAATTTTGTGAAATTTCAATGATTTAGACACCTGCGAAGTGTTGGTCATGGGCATTACGCGTGTCGAAGCTGTGAGACGCAGCATGGTGGCATCAACGACGGCCAACTGCCATCACAACCCTGGGTCCTCGTAGGACGACTGCATCTTAGGCAGACACCTGGTCCTGAGTTTGGCCCAAGATTAGCCTCCCCCCTCCCCCCCAAGACTTGGCTCGTTGCCTACACTCGCTCAGGCCATAGCTGATGACATGTGCACATAGATCAGGCATGGTATGAAGGGAGAACCTGACACACGGACGCACCAGTGATGACTGCAGATTCGATGGCCTTGGACGAGCCATTGATGATCACGCGAGTGAGAGCGATGGCTACTGATCATGAGAGTTCAGTAAACCTAGAAATAAAGCCCACAGCTCGCCAGACGACTTAACCAGACCATTCCTTCCATACCTAGGTACAACCATCACATCCTGAACATGTACTCAGGTAGGCAGCACTTGTGTCACAACAAATCAGAAACACAACTACCAGTCACAGACCAGTGCTGTCCCTCCTTATGGAAGAAACGTGGCCCGGATTAACGACCTTGATAACGCCCAGAGGTATGCTTTGGGGTAGCCTCCAGGTGGCCCTTGTGATTCTAGGCAGGGACATGTGTCTACCTCTCGCGCTGAGAAATAGCGGGCAAAGTTCAACAAACGACGGCACGTCTGACGCGTGCCGAGTAGCCTGGCGCCCATTGGAAATCGCAGCACTTGCGAGCAGATGTGAAGAAAGAGCCTTGAACGATGGTCCTTCTCGTTGGGATTGTCCACATCTTCCGATCCCGAGGTCTGAGTAGGCATCATGTGCCACCCGGACATTGCCGCTCTCAGATCCTCATGAGATCTTCTGAATGGCTGTCCGCTAAAGCAGACAGACTAGCTCATGCACAGCCGAGAACATGTATATAAACGTGTGCCTCTGCATTCAAGCCCAGAACAAACCTTACGCATCCCCAACACATCCCACACATCCCAGCCATGGGATATAGCCAGCCAGCCAGCCAGCAGAGAGACAGCCCAGGAGAAGAAGAAGAAGAAGAAGCAGGTAATCCTCAAGGTGCACGCTTTCAGACAAGCACAAGCACCACTGTAAGAATATTCCTTCGCATGGGCGTGAGTGGCTGCTCGGGACGTTGTCGTGGCACGCCTCATGCCAGACACGGTGCTCTATGCCCCTGAACAGCTTACCTTCCTAAAGGACTGTTAAAAGAGCCTAGGGACAAGGAGCTTTTCAATCCCCTCGTGATGTTCAAAGCAAGGCATACGGCCCACGACAAGATCAACAACCTACCGCGGCCACCAGCCATCGCGTCCCCGGGTCATCACTCCACAACTACTCAACCCTTGGACCATGGAGCTAACAGCTTTCTCGTACATCATGTCTTCATCACGCCAGGTCACCTACTTGGCGAGGAGAATAGCCCCAGCATGCTGTTCAGTAAGCCTTGCTCCCGGACAGTCCCAAAAGCCTTCACCGAGTCCTCCACTGAGTTCCGTGACAGCATGAGATGGCAGTTCCCAAAGTCCCCCAAAAGTGAGTGTGGCCCAACTCAAACGAGCTTTGTCAATAGTATGCTGCAGTCTTGCCATATTGGTGTGAATATACACACATCCCGGGTTCCACGGAGTCTGCTGTGCAGAAAGACGCCTGGGAAGAATCCTGATATTATGCCCTTGCGATGGCAGTCCATCCTCAGGAATTTCAAAGATTTTGAAACCAACACTCGTTGATCTGAGATGCACTCCGAGAGTTGGCGCGTGGAATGGTACGGAATATAAGAAGCCAGGGCAGTTGCCGGACACGGTACGAGATCACAGAGATTGTCACACCTAGCCATCGCAAACGCACGAGTCTACCACCCATGGAGCAGTCATTCAAGTCATAACACCCGCGTCTCTTCCCTTGCTGTCTAACTATCTGTATGCATAGCATTTCTCCCACAGCCTCGTGTGTGTTGGTCGTCAAGAGAAGAACGTGACCCAAATCGTCAACCAAGCCGGACCTCTCCCGGAATCAGTCACTCGGAATGCAACGCCAGCAGCCAGCCACAGAAAAAAGGTGCAGGAAAACGTGTCCGTATTGATGTTGATCTACCGCAAGCCCGAGAGGATGACACAGTGATCCCCTCGTCCTCGCCATGCCGTCCACCATCTCCAAAGCTCACAAACACACCACGCGAAGACGTCCCCCTAGGGCAGGAGGAGAGCTAGATGGCGTACTTGCGGGTCCACTCCCTGGCAGTCGACTCGTATTGGGAGCGGTTTGTCTTGTACACGTGTGCGATCTCGGGAACAAGAGGGTCATCGGGGTTGGGGTCGGTCAGCATGGAGCAGATGGAGAGCAGGACTGCAGCAACGTTAGTTATGCACATCCGGAGTAGGCTTCGAGGGAGTTCAAGCGCGATGCCGGCATACCTTTAGAGATGGTCAGGGCTGGGGACCACTGGTCTCGCAGAATATCCAAGCAGATGCTTCCATTGCTGTTGATGTTGGGGTGGTAGATGCGGGTGGTGAAGTTGACCTTGGGAGGCTTGAAAGGGTAGTCTGTTGGGAAGTGGATTGCGAGGAAGAAGACGCCGCCCGAGTATGGGGAGTCACTCTGTGAGGCCCGTGGTCAGCGACATACTTGGCTAGAGGGGATCGAGCTCGAGGTGAGGAGGCCCGTTCGACAGCCAGCCTGAGTCAGGGGACAAATGTCCGGGATGCTGTCTCGAACAGGTGGCATCGAGGACAAAAGGAATCTGGGGGTCAACTTACAGGTCCCATGATAGTCGCCTGCCAGTGAAACTGTGTGATAAAGAAACGTCAGTAAAAAGAGGCCCAGATGATCGATGCAGCCGTTGAGATGGGTCGCGTGCCAGACTCGCTCGATTGCGAGTGGTGTTGGCGCTTATCGGGACCAGAGGCGAGGGGCAGTGCGTACCAAATCCTCTCCAACGGGACCGGCGGAGCATGACGAGGGAGGGTCACTGTTGATGAAATGTCAGCATCACGGTTTCTGCATGGCTATAGTCCGTCTGGCCTCGCGTCTTGACTCCTCTGCTGGATTCGTGTGCATCGTGGAATACTGCAAGGCTGAGGGCTGATGGTGTTTTGATGTTCGCAGCAGATGCCCCGCCCAGAAGCAACAGCGGCCGCAGTAGCAGCAAACACCCCACCTTGCAGCTCGCGACGATGGACTGCGAGAGCGAGAGGAGACGACGACGGCCAAGGGGATAATGGGCGAGATGACATACCGGCCGAGGTCGGTAAGTTCCTTGTTGATTCGCTTCAGCGCCATTTTGTGTGGGTTGTTGAGGTTGTGGGATGTGGAGGCTGGGAGTCCTCGAGGGTGGTTGGTTTGGGCGGGTGATTGAGATTGGGAGAGAAAGAAAGACGTCGACGGGCTGCAGGTCGTGTTTTAACTCGGGTCAGCAGTTTGGAACCACAGAGAAGGTCAGTGAATCATCAAAGGGGTGATGCAGGCAGGCGGGTGATTGTCAGAATAGTAATAATCGAAGTCGTCTGGATGCAGGCAGGTATTGGGGCTGGGTGTGCAGGCTGGATGGGATGCAGGCTCAACTCACGAGATGCGGGTGATGTGGCGGGGTGAGGTGATGGTATCGTAGTCTTGGGGTGTTCGGGAGCAGATTACAGGTGAAAGTCGGAAAGTGAGAAAGAAGCTGTCCGGTGATGGGCGGCAAAGTCTACTAGATTACTGGACTGACTACTGTGGCGGCAGGGCAGGGTACGGTGGGTATTTGGTAGGGGAGCGAGAAAAATCGGAGCAGAGTCAGTCAGGCAGTCACCCGCGGAAGGTGGGTTGGGCTGGAGTTGTTCCCAGTTCCTGCCCACAGACAGACAGACCAGACACACGCTTGGGCAAGCACTCAGGACACCAGTCAGGCTCAGGCAGGCACGC
Source organism: Diaporthe sp. HANT25 (assembly GCA_013435955.1). Taxonomy (NCBI): domain Eukaryota; kingdom Fungi; phylum Ascomycota; class Sordariomycetes; order Diaporthales; family Diaporthaceae; genus Diaporthe; species Diaporthe sp. HANT25. The sequence continues at coordinate 1,522,691 of JACBFG010000009.1, read as the reverse complement.
TGGCTGCAAGTGGATGGGGCCCATGCAAGTGGGACAAAGAAGAGGCCCCAATGCCTGAAAGGCAGGAAGGCAGAAAGGCCGCAGTGGATTTGACCTGGCCTGGCCCTGAAAGCACGGATCCCTTCCTTCCTACTGGGAAGTCTGAACACCCTGGGCAGCAAGCCACCTGAAGGCCTGAAAACAAACATTTCACCTCTTGCCATGGCACACGGCCACGGCCATTCACAAACACGGTCAAGTATCCCATTCCCGGATTTGGCACACAAGGTACCCCATCCACAATAGTATTATTCTGCATCAACCCCGCCACCAACAACTTGTCCTTCCACCCAGGTGGCCAGGGCCTGTCTGAGCAGGTCTGGTTGTTGATTTCTCAGCCTTTGCCATGTTTGTTTGCCTCTTCCCTTTTTAGGATCCAGCCCAACACCCAACCATTCACATCGCATCTGAACTGCCCTATCTGCCGGGAGAGGCGACATCCTGGCACTGCCTGACCATGTGCACATATAGCAGAGACGTCAAGCTCAAAAATGACGTCGATCAGTCAGGTCGTCAGGGGCGCTAAAGTCAGGGGTTCAGGGATGGGTCGTTGAAAGGGGGCCGGCTCGATCCGATCGTGAGCCGGCCTGGCTGGGCAAGGCTCCCGGAGGCAGGACGGGATGAATTTTCATATCCGGTGCTGCTGAACAATGTGAATTTTGGCCACAGCTTTGCAGGTCTACAGAATTACACAAAATTGTGAATAATAAATAGACACCCAAGTAGTGGCTTCACTTCCTGCGGAGTGACTTGCGTGAGGTAAATCAAGCTCTTCATTTTACATTATTTCTTTTATCTCAACTGGGCACATATATAACATCCACAATGGGCTGTATATATACAGAATGATTGCTGCACCCGGTGACTGGCACAATTCAAATTCTACGTGATAGAGATACCACATGCTCAGACAAAGGCCTGGATACCAGTAATGGCTCTGCCGAGTATCAAACCTGTGCAAACATATTAGTATATCTGCAAGAGCAAGAAACATCAAGGTGTGACTTACTGTGAATATCGCTCTGGCCCTCATAAGTCTGCGTGACAAACAAGTTGGCCACATGCCTGCCAATACCATACTCATCACTGACAGCATTACCCCCAAACACCTCCTGCAGCACCCGGGCATTCACCAGCGCCCGGTCACAATTCTGCCTCTTGATCATGCTGATCATCTCAGGCGTCGCCTTACCCTCGTCCTTGAGCCGCCCGACCTGAATGGCCGCCAGCATGCCGTACGCGGCGTCCGTCGCCGCGTCGGCCAGCTTGCGCTGCACCAGCTGGTACTTCGCGATGGGGTTTCCCTTGAACTGGCGGCGCTCGAGGGCGTAGGCCCGCGTGCGCTCAACACAGTCCTCAAGCGCGCCCACCGTCCCCATGGCAATACCGTACCGCGCGCTGTTGAGGCACGAGAAGGGGCCCCGCAGCCCTTCGATGTCCGGGAACATCATCTCGTGGGCGACGGGGGCGCCGTCGAGGTGGATCATGCCCGTGATGGATGCGCGCAGGCCCGTCTTGTGCTTGATGGGGGGCGTCTCGAGGGTCCCCGGCGGGCAGGCGTCGCGCTCGACCAGGAACCCGCGGATCTTGCCCGTCTCGGCCAGCTTCGCCCACACGAGGAAGACGTCCGAGATGGGGCTGTTGGTGATCCACGTCTTGGAGCCGCTGAGGGAGTAGTAGCCCTTCTTGGACGGGTGCGGCCGCGCCGTCGTCTCCATGCTGCCCGGGTCCGACCCGTGGTTCGGCTCCGTGAGGCCGAACGCACCCAGGATCTGGCCCTTGGCCATGCCGGGCAGGAACTTGTCCTTCTGCTCGGCCGTGCCGAACTCGTGGATCCCGCCCATGACCAGCGACGACTGCACCGACATGCCCGACCTGTACCCGGAGTCCACCCGCTCCACCGCCTTTGTGATCAGCCCGCCCGCCACCGTCGACGCGCCGGCGCAGCCGTACCCGTCGATCGTGGCGCCCAGCAGGCCGAGCTCGCCCATCTCGCTCAGGATTTCGCGGTGGTAGTTCTCATCGCGGTAGGCCTCTGTAGGGGTGTTCACCGAGAAGTTAGCAGCTGCTCGCGAAGTTCTAGGGCCCGTCGAGGGGCGCGTTGGGGCGACGGTACTGGCTTGAAGCCAAGCGGGGAGGGATTGTGGGAGGTGCATTGCATACGAAGGACCCTGGGCAGCAATTGCTCCTGGCAATACTTCTCCGCCGTCTCTGAGATAGCCAGCTCCTCCTCCGTCAAGAGGTTCTTCGCATTGAGAGGGTCCTGCCAGTCAAAAGGCGGCGCGGAGGACGCAGCAGCCGCGTAGTTTCGCCTGGCGCCGGCCCGCAGTGCTGGTGCGCTCCGCCGGGCGCATCTCGAAAGCAGGGCTCTGGACATTGTCGTGGGAGTTGCAATTGGGTCCCACAGGGAGTTGCAAAAAGAAAAAAGGTTGGAAGAATCAAACAGCCACCATGCTGAGGGGAAGTACTTGTCCTTCTTCTCTCCACCTGCTGAACCGCGGCTCTCTGTCCGGTGTCGGGCTCGGTGACGCCAACGACAGCGCGAGATGGCGAGGACCTCGGCTCATCGACTGCCGTGGCGCGGGCTACCCGGTTTGGCCCTTGATCCCTTCATGCCACGGCCAATTGATGAACAGCCAGCAAACGCCCAGCATAGAAACACAGAGTGAATCGTTGACATTAGTCGCAAAGACAATATGCTACTACAAGTTCTGTAATAGTCTATCGCAGATCATCTCACCAACCGCGTCGGCGTTCGGTGCAAACCTCGCGTCTACTCCTCCCCAGATCCGGGGACGGCATCTCGATCTGGACATTCACACTTTGGAGGGAGTCTCACATCAGAGTCCCAGTCGCCATGCATCAGTGTAGAATTTCTCAGTCTGGGACATCATATTCATGTTCGTTACATGGAGGTCCTATTAATGCCTAATCCAACCCCACCATGCAAGTGATGAGCGCCCAACACCCTGGAAGGCCGAGAGGTACAAAACAGAATGATACATAAGAAATAATGTACTAATATTAGGTCCATCAAAAAGAAACACATGGATGAGTACCTAGGCAATCCTACAGCAGGACGAGCGCCCCAAAGGCAACGCCGCACAGCAGGACGAACATCTCCACGAACCGGTCCATGCTCGCCCCGGCCGTGACGGGCATCGTGGGGGCAGGCTTGGTGCCGTTGTTGGGCGCCGCCGTGCCGACCGCACCGTTTGGAGGCGGGGCGGGCGGGCCAGGGACGGGAGCAGCGCCGGGAACCGGGCCAGCACCAGGGACGGGGCCAGCGCCAGGGACAGGGGCAGCGCCAGGAACACCAGGAGGACCCGGAGGCGGTGGTGGCGGCGGGGCAGGAGGACCAGCTGGAGGCGCCGGCGGTGGAGGAGGAGGAGGCTGGACGGGGGCCATCGCGCCCGTGGGCTGCAGCACCTGCACGGTCTTGGTGATGGCGACAAGCAGCGTGGTGGTGTACTTGGTGGTGTAGTAGTCGACGGTGGTGACGCAGACGGAGCTCTCGGCCGGGTTGTACGGGATCCTGCTGACGGTGGTGGTCACGAAAGGGGTGACGACGCCATCTTCGCGCGTCTTCGTGTACGTCACCTCGCAGGGGGTCGTGAACACCTCGGCCGTGATGCACGTCGTGCCGATCGGCACCGCGTACGTCGTCACCTCGGGCGCGCACACGGGGCAGCGCGTGATGGTCGACGTGATGGTCTGGTAGACGGTGTTGGTGTACGACGGCAGCACGGGGCCCGGGCTGACGCCGCCGGGCAGGCTGGTCGGGGTAGGCGTCGGCAGCGGCGGGACGGGGATGCCCGGGGCCACGATGAGCAGCTCGATGGCGAAGGTGTATGTCCCTGCCGGGGCCTGCCTGCGTTGAACCGGCCCTGTGGTGGGCTGGCCGGCCGTCACGGTGACGATGAACGGTCCGAGGGGGAAGTTGAGCGGGACCGTGCCGTAGAACGATGTGATGTTGGCGTTGTACAGGAGCCAAGGAGGCGACGGGATGTAGGACAGCGCCTGGTCACCAAGGGCCCTGAGGAAGGGGAAGATGTTGATGGTGAACGGCTGGCCGGGGCTGAGAACCACGATAGTCTCGATCGGGGCACCACCGGCGCCAGTTGCGCTGGGCGAGGCTGTGCCGCTGCCCGACGGGGTGGGCACGACTCCTGATGGGAGAGAGCTCTGAGGAGGAATTCCACCACTTCCTGCTGCGCCGGAGCTCGAAGGACCGGGCTCTGCACCTGAGCTCGTCGGAGGCAGAACCTCGCCGGCACTGGTGCTCGGGAGAGTTGGGACGCCGCCTTCGAACGAGCTTGAGCTCTGCGGGGTGACACCCCCAACGTCGCTTGAGCTCTGAGGAGTGACACCTCCGAGGTCGCTGGAGCTGGTAGGTGAAGAGCCATCATCTACTGCGCTGGATGTCGGTTCAGGAGAAATCACCCCAGCGCTAGACGTTGCAATGTCTCCGGGGGCACTGCTGGTAGGGGACGTCGTGTTGTCAATAGGAGGCGCAACACCCGCGTAGTAGCTGTACAGGAAGCCGAGGGTGCTGAGGTCAATGCCCCCGCAGTACTGGTTGGCGTATGGCGCGTCACAGTTGAACGAGCAGTCCGCATGCTGGCTGTCGGCGTACGACTTGGTGACGACGGGAGAGGTAACCCAGCAGGAGCAAAACCTTGGGCAAAGTCAGTAAGTAGGTCTCTCGGGAGGCTGGATAAATTTCGTAGCGGGTGAGATTTACTGGGCTTGTATGCCCGCGTACGTGTAGCCTATGCCTTGGCTGTTGCAATACGCGAGACACACCGCGGGACCGATAGGATACAACTCGGTTGTCGTTTTGATGGTGGAGGTGTCGAGGGCCGCGCAGCCCATGTAACTGAACTGCGCCTTCGCCCCGAGGGCCAGCAAGGTGGTGCCGGCGGCCAGTGTATGTAGTCTCCCCATGCTTGGTCGACGGTTGCCTTCGCCGTTGAAGGTCTACAGAAAGAACGAATGAATGGTCGGTCGGTCGGTACGAAAGGGCGGGAAGAGAGAGTCAGACAGCAAGCCCGCAATCAGAAATGATTGATTTTATAACACCGACAGGCAGAGCAAAGGGAGGGAACAGAGACGAGACGCAGATTTACGTGGACGCGGTCCATGGTCCTTTTCAGTCCCGCGCATCAAAGACCATCGCACGATGAACGAGAGAGCAGACATAACAAGGCAAGACAGGCTGTTCCCGACGCGTTACCATTGAGATGGCGATTGAGGTCGGTGGCCAATGGAGGGACGCGGGCCGAGACAGACTCGTGGTTGAAGAATGGAGTCCTCGCCGAAGGTACGGTATTCCACGTTCCAGTGCAAACCGGAGGAATGTACGGTATTTCCGAGCTGTCAACACGACCCAGGTATTAATTTAGCTGCGCAATCCATTCCTGCAAAATTGCCTGGATAGCGTCGCTATTCTTCTCTAGGAACATCATGTGCCCATTGCCGTGAACCCCAGCCGCTCCCAGCTCGACATATTCCAAAGAACTGCATCCTGCCTGCCGGAGATAGTCCACGCTGCAGTAGTCGTAGAGTGCATGAAATGACGACTCTGCCGTCACCACCAAGATGGGCTTATCAGCCAGGTTGGCCAACCTGCGCGGCGCCGGACTATCCGCCTGCAGGGTGCAGTCGACGTGATCTTCGTCGGGCGCCGCGACGATCTTCCTGGCCAGGTCGACGGCGGGGTCGGATACTGGCGGATCATAGGTGAGCGGGATATCTGCAACTCCCCAGGCACGAGCCGAATCGTTCCCCTGCACGCCTGCGTTGATGAAGGGCGGCCCTGATGGCTCGAGGAGTATCAGGCCTGCCGTGAGACCAGGGCGTGCGTCTGCAATCACTATCGGCAGCTGACCCCCCGAGCTGTGGCCCACGAGGATAGCAGGCTTGCCAATTTGGTCGAGCAGGGAAGCACCTGCAGCCTGAGTTGTGTGTTGCTGAAACGTCAGGTTGGTCGTGTACTGCACCTGGGATGCGTAGAAGCGATCGAAAACTGGGTCTCCCATCAAGCCGGTGCCGTTCCACTGCGTATGCAATGCTGCCTGTGGCCAGAGGTTGTACCTCTCACTGGCGGTAAATCGTTGCTGCAGGTTCTCAGCCGCAAAGGGCGGATCCAACTCGGGGCCGGTATCTGGTTGCCATGCCGAGCGACCCCGTGACGGCTGGTCGACGAGGAATAGTTCGTAACCCTGCTCGATGAAACGAGACGCCCACCCGCGACCGCCGTCGGGCTTGTTGAGCCAGTTCTTCCGGGAGGGTCAGCCTTTGACGCGTAATCTCATCTCGAGCAATCTGTGGTGGGCGGCCCACTGACCGTTGCTGTCTGTGCCGAGCCGTGAAGGAAGACGATGGGGTGCTTTTGGGTGACACCATGCACGGGGACCAGGTGCTCGACGTAGATCTGGTCTTGGAGGATGTGCTCTCCTGCACTGTTCTCGGCGTACTGGCCACCGGCGTAGAGATAGTCCCGGATCATGGGCGCCTCATGTTGGGGGGCTTGGTCGAGGGCAGACGCAAGCGCGGTGGCAGGCAACGGGATCGCGGAGACGGCCAAGAGGAGGGTAGCGAGCATGCCTGGCATGATTGTAGCCGGATTCCGTAGACCGGTGTGTTATTGACAGAGGCGATGCGACCAGGATTGAGAGCGAGAATCAAGCCGCTGCCGACGTCGTTGCTTTTATCTGAGTCGTCGAACCTCACGGCGTATTTTGCGCCTCATCCACACTCTGCCGTCCCGAGAGTGAGTCCGTATTACATGGCGCTAGACTGCGGGGAACCTGGGCAGCTTTGAGAGGGAGGCACTGGGGAACGTGCTGGGCCTGCCCGGGGCAAAAGAGAGAGGTTGATTTGATTGTGCGGTGGATTCATCGTTACAACGGGCCGCCGATCCTGGCCTGTCCTGTCAGCGGGACAGATCAGATTATGGCATGTATGTGAGATGCAGCCGTTCACGGGCTCGAGGGGCGCCAGACACAGGCTTCAGACGCAGGACGCAGGCGCAAGGTGGCAGACTGGCAGTTCTCGATGAGAGCATGGAGCATGGAGCAGCATGGAAGAGGGAGGGTCCCGGGCGGAAAGGGTTCGACGATATTCAGACCGGTCGAGCACTTTTGTCTCTGGTCATCAGCCGCGTTGCCGTGACGGCACGATCGTGGTGTGGCAGAGGTGAGCCTGGGAGGGCAGAGGGCGTCCACGTCGGTGGTGTCGGAGCTGTCGGTCTGCTGGTCTGGGTCCGCCTTGGGCCAAAAGCCGTGCAGGACCCAGGGAGGCTAGATAAATAAGGTCAAAGCCCGTCCGAAAGAGGCGTCCAATGGCAGCCACCACCAGACGCCATATTACCCCGGAGCAGCAGGACCATGTTGAACCATGGGTCGGCCATGGCACAAGATTCGTGCGTGTTTGACAGGCAGGCACGGAGGACGGTGGAGGGTGGGTGGGTGGTTGAGCCTGCTGCAGCAAGGGCGAGTGAATGAGTGAGTGAGTGAGAGAAGGTGTGTCGCACATACAAGGGCTTGATGATGATGATGGGACCTGGGACGAACGGCACCAGCATGCAATGCAGTCAGTCAGTCAGTCAGTGGCCTCCCTGCCTGTCATATCATATCATCATGGCCTGCAAGTCCTATCCTATCCTGTCCCGAGCCAGCTCTGTCATGTCGTATCCTACCAGCCAGCTGGCGTGTCTGCGACGTTGTATCTGTATGTACAGGAAGCTACCACCCAGACCCAGATAGTGCCTACTAGGTATGCCGAGCTATCTGGTCCGTTTGTACCTTCGCCATAACTGTCAAGTACACCAAGATAGCCCGTAATATTGAACAATCCCTGCATCCTCTAACAGTTCTCACACCCTTTTGCGAGCCGTCTGACCGTCTGGTACCTGTTCACTGGCGGATGCTCCCGCCTGCCCGCCGAGGACCCATCCCCGCTTTGCCTGAGCTGCCAAGCCTTTTCGATGAGCGACCAGGGGTGCGATGGGGATGGGCAGGATGAGGAAGGATGGGGGAGAGGAGGACTAAGGGACTGCTGTGTCGGACGGCATGGGGACGGCATGGATGCCTGCACAAGCTGTGGCGAGGCGATACCGGTGGTCTGGGCCAGGAACACCGACGACCCAAGCGGGCACCACACACACACACACACACACTCACACATACATACACGCACGCACGCACGCACGTCCACACACACCTCAACCCACCTCACACAACAGACAGACCACCCAGCAGACCACGGAGCCCAGAGCCCAGGAGACCCAGGAGAACCAGACCAAGACGCCAGACCTTGTTACACCTTGAACAACTAGGCCGTGCAATAACCCCGACCGACATCATCCATCAATCACCACCAACACCACCCTCCACTCTCCGCCGCCAACCAGCAGCCGCACCAGCAACACGGTATCATTGCCACGAGATGGCGCTTACATGATGACACGGGTATTATTGGAAACACCTGCGGATCCGGTTCACTTGATGACAGCCAGCCGGGAATAGCCCGACCCAGAGTCAGAGTCCCAAGAAAGCCAGAGAGCCAGAGCCAGAGGCCGGACGGGCGCACAGCAGCAAGCGCAGCGACACACAGCATTAGGCATCACATCACGCATCACACATCTAGCATCGAGCGTCAAGCATCAAACTAACTAACTCTACCCGCCCCCCTGGGATATACCATGATCCCGGGTCGGCCTTGACGGCATCCCAGCTCTGAACTGCCACAAACAAAAGCAAAAAAGTTCGCCAAAGCAGAACACTACATCTCAAGCGCTGTCTCATCACCATCCCCATCACACAACCTACGCCCGCCCCATTCAACCCCAAACTAAACTCTGGGCCCATGGTTTCCGAGCAGCGCACACTGACAAGCATGAGGGCTGGCCAAGCAAGCCAGGGCTGCTGGACATGCAAGAGTGAGTAATCGCAACCCCTGTGTCTCCAGCTTACTGTTGCTTTCTCCCGCCGTTGCTGCTGTTGTGGGGGTGTTTTGGTGGATGTTGCCGTTACGCTCTGCGGTTGTCGTCGGTTTTGATCATGTTGGTGTTGATGTTGCCGTGTCACACCTGCCTGCCTTCTCCCCCTTTCACTGACTGCCCTTGCCGCACACACACACACACACGCAGGCACACATATTGGGGTCAGATATTGATCTGATCTAATCTGTTTCCCTGCTGGTGGACCCTGCCCCTTTCTCCACCCATCAGTGTCCCGGCGATCCGTCTTCGCAGCCTGGTTGGGCTTTGGCTTCGTTGGTGGCCAAATACGGGCTCCTGCTGACACCCGCCTCGTACTCGCGCGAATAGAAAGGAAAATCGGGTGTGATAAAGGCCTGCCCTCATGCAACAACTGTGTGAGAACGGGCCGAGAGTGCATGGGATATGGCCTCCGGCTCGTCTGGCCAGACATACCAGATGGCCGCAGGAAATCACCCAAACTCTCCCTGCAGCACCACACGCACGGCCAGCTGCAGGCGTCCGGATTGTATTACGGCCAGCAGTTTCTAAACATCTCATTCGACGACATCGAGCAGAACCGTCAGGATGTCAGCACCTTAACCCTCCAGGACCACCACGCCCGCCCTCAGCAAGCCCTGAGGCTTCATCCCGATTTGGTGGGCCATGAGGTCGAGTTGCTCGCCTATTGTGAGTTGTCGGTTTCTCCCTGCTTCCCCCCAGCCCAGTCCTCTGACCAAGCCTTCAGACGAACACAAGATTTCCCGCATGATCTCTACTGTTGATAGCAACAACGGCTTCCGCCACGAGCTTATCCCCATAGCCGTCAACGGGCCCAGCTTTGCCGCCAAGGGTCTCCGCATGGCCATCCTCGCCCTGTCAGCATACCACCGCTATGGCCTCGGGGCTGCCCTGCCATACAAGATTCAGGCCCTCCGCCTCTTGTCCCACTCGCTGGACCAGGAGTCGTTTGACGACTTGCCGCCCATTGAATCCCAACTCGCGGCTTCCATGATGCTTTGTGTGTACAACGTAAGTCTCCACCCCCACAGTAATCATTTCGTCATGGGTCAAGACTGAGCCGAGGCAGGTTTTTGACGAGGCTGAGGGCAAGTGGCATCTGCACTTAAACGGCTCAAGAAGCCTGCTGCACCGCTACGCCGATATGAGGGGCGGCGCGCTGGACTATGACTTTCTCAACACGTGGTTCCTTTATCATGAAATACTCGGCTCCTTCAGTCAGCCACACAAGCACAACTATGAGGGCGCGTCGTCGCTTGAACTGCTTCAGGGGAGCGATTGCGACAAGACCCTCATTATCGGCTCCCTCGGCTGCTCCGTCGAGATCATGGAAATCATCCATCACATCAACCAGCTGCGGTACCCAGCTGCACAGAAATTTCAAGAGAAAAGCGGCAGATCCGAGCTCCCGTCCGTGATGTGGACATGCCAGGGTTTACAAGACAGGCTGAGCAGGCTGAACCAACGGCTACCTCCCGAAATCGAGATGCAGTCGACCAGGGAGCAGACAAAGGTCCGCCTGACAGCCGAGCTCTACAGAATCGCTGCCGTCCTGTACCTGCGGGCCGTGTGCCCCAATATAGATGCCACGAACCAGACGCCAATGTGGCTTCAGGCAGGTTTCAGAGTGCTCGAGAACCAGGACATCTGCACAAGCCCTTGGCCGCTGTTTGTGGTCGCTTGCGAGTCGCAGCTGGACGACCAGAGGATCATGATCCTGCGCACGCTGGACCGCATGGATGCAGATCGAAAAATTGGGAATGTTTTTGTCCTGAGGAATCTCATCGAGAAATACTGGAAGCAGCAAGACCTCCAGGCGGACGGTGACCGAGCTAAGCCGCTGAAGTGGTGGGAGCTGATGAGCTTCGACACTGCGGCGCCGTGGTTTATCTGACCTCTCAATGACCTCGACAATAGGATTTCAAATCACAACGAAAGAAGGACGATGACCACACCTGGTCTGACTGGACCATCTCGGCCCAAGTCCGGCCCTTTTTCCCATGGTCAATGATCTATCATCTAGTCATCTGAATCGGTGGTCCTGCCGCCGAGACATTTCGAGCGATATCTGAGGCTTCTCGAGATGGAGTTCACTCGTTGCCTATCACAGGATTCGATTCAACCGGAGGATTTTCCACCAATATGGAGCCTTGCTCGACCTTACGGTCCAGCATAGCTACCACTACCCACTTTAGCGAGGGTTTCAGGCAGAGCGTGACCAAATTCACCTGACATTGCCATAGGGATTTCAGTGTGTATAGATACCCGGGCTTCATCGATGGCCTACCACCACAATACCTGCTGTTGCAGGTTTCCTTTTCTATGGACGAGCTGGGGATGAACGACGGAGGACTTGCTGGGGTCCGCTGGGCAAACGACAGGATCAGCTGTGGCAAGTTGACGAGAGGACGAGGGACAAATTTCCTTTGTGGATGAGCCTAACACTGGGGTCGGACAGGGAAAAGTTCATCCGTTTCGATTCTGTGGGCAGGAGTTGACAGGTCAAAATCGGAGGAACTCAAGTGGGTATTGGAGAATCCTGATAGTCACTCCTGAAGAAGTTTTGCCTAGAGAATGTTGGGAAGACTGATGTGACGACCTTTGGACTGAGATATTCCCAGTAATGAGATTTATGTCAACGATTGCCTCCCTAATTAGCGTAGGCTTGAGATCACGCACCTAGATAGTCCATCCAATGAACGGACGTCAGCTAGACAGGGCGTACTCGGGTTCTGGACGTCCCCAGGAGCTTGTTGCAGCAGACTGGAGCAGACGATCCAAGCCTTGCCAACGTGCCGGCGAGACAATCCAGAGTGAATCCAATAATACGTTGCCAGCTCTCACAGTGATAATACAGGAAGACCACACAAAGCTAAAAGCCGCGCGCCCTAGACGGACCGAGAATATATTGCCATATGCCGCATGCTCACCTGAATTGCAACCTTGAGAGACACCAGTCGACATCAACACGTCAACGAAGACCAGCTTTTCCGATTTGAAATCAGCCCCATCCCCGGATCGTCTCATACTCTCCGCAAAAGAAACCCATGTCGACCCCAGGAGAAACGCACCAAAAATCCCCGTGCACCAGAGAGAAGGCCCGAACACGGTCCCGAGCCAAGCAGATCCCGTGGACCCATCATCCCGGCCGCACCCACCCCCCGGGCGGCAGAGTCGAACCGACAGCTGCCAGATGCGAGCTTAATATCGGATCGTTCGCGCTAGGATCTGGTCGCTCTCACCCTCACGTTGTGGCCCCATCCCTGCCTCTCGAGGGGGAGGGGGCGGTTTGTCACTAGGTGCAGTGCAAGTGCAAAGTGCTGTCACCACACCTTGTTAACTCCCCTCCCCCACCCGAGCCAAGGGCCGCCGTTCGGCTTAATCTACCGCAGGGGGACGGGTCTTTGGCCGAAAGGGGTAAATGTCGAGAGGCTTGAGTTTGGATTGGTGGGTTGGCTTGTGTGGATTATACTATGTCGTCTGACTGACTGCCTAAGCGTACGCGGCTACTGAGCGAACGCGAGGATGTCTGCCTACATGATAGCCATGCCGCTGCTGTATGATGACTGTGAAGCTGATGATGAAGAACGGACTGCATGATATTGGTGGGTTTCTATTCCAATGCCAGTCCCCTCTGTATACCTCAAGAACTGTCTAACATTCCACGTCCATTCGAGATACAGTCTTTGCCTAGCTAGAACAACAAGTTACAACATAGAGTAGGTGTAGGGCGCGCGGTAAAACGACAAAGACCAACAAGCTCAACGCCTTGTGGAGACCTCCATCGACAGTTGCATTGACGCCTCTCCAACTCATATTCACCACACTCTAAACAATAGGGAGGGGGACAGAAATTGTACAAGATAAGCATAACTGTCTCCACGTCGATCCCGAGGTCAGCTTACCCTTCCCCCCAAAACCCGGCTGTCATCCGGAGCACCAAAACATCAGATAGATTAAACAATCGGGGAAACCCAAGGGGTGAGTGGCAGGGATCCCACGCCCGGCGTGGCTCGGCCGACGAGGCCGTACCGAATTGGGACAGCTGCCCGAGAGCAGGCCAAAGTTCGAATACGTGTAATAACACACTGCGAGTCAATACCCATGGTTGGAGTGGAAAGTTGTCGAACTCTTGTTTCGACGATCTCTAATTCTGGGCAACGGTACCAGATGTTGTGCAGATGATGATGTCGTACCATGCCCACCATCACGCGTCAACCGCGCGCTACCCACTGCCGAATCCGACATGATTCCCGAGGCTGGGGATATTTGTGTGTACGTGGTCATACCTGTCACCTGCGTGTTCTTGGACGTGAGTTTATTCCTCCACGAATGAGTGAGGACATATGGCCCAGGGCGGCCCGCCCGCTACATCTAAGTCATGTGGTTTTACTTAGCTGCTCCTGAACAATATCACAGAGCCCGACTTCTGGGACCCGGCGCCGTGAGCTGTCAGACAGGCTGGGCAGGGCACCCCGACCCGCCGTCACAACGGTTCCCGGCGACCGACTAGTTGGTTAGCTCGAGGCCACGGACTCATCCAGGCCACCAGGGCATCTCGGCGATACTATGATGGCGCCAAACACACAACCAAACTGTGCTTGTATGGCTGGTCCTCTTACTCAGGATCAAGTCAGCCTTAACCAATTTGAATAAGCTCCAGAGCTACCCCGGAACGACTTTATTGTCGTCGTCGAAACGGGCCGTTTCCTGCACCCCTCGTGAACCGCGCCTAGCTCCCGAGATCCCAGTTCGAAATCGTGACCAAGGCCGTGGTTTGTGGGGCTCTTCCAGGCAGGTTGTGGGCCGGTAGTCGGTTGGAGACGCGGGGCCGTATACTCGAGTTCCCCTTCTGTCCCTTATTGTGGCCGTTGACAGGCATCAAGTCCGGCCCAACGGCGAGCTACCCCTGTAGGTGTGCAATATGTTCGGGACGCGGAGTGGCAGGCTCTTTGCTTGGTGATGGCTTCAATGGTTCTCGGTACTGGGGTGTAGGGTCGAAGGTGGAGGAGGCTCTCGTCCATATAAACCACGAGCAACTCCCTTGATGGCGTCCACAAGAGATCTCTCTATTCAAGCTCAACGCTCAGTCGTCTTCTATTCTCTCTTTCAATCACAGGCTTCCTTCTCTTCAGCCTCCTTCTTCAAAGTCCAGGTTGTACCTACGCCATTCACTTCGCCTTTTCTCACAAAAACTCACTCACAATCCTTAAAATACTATACACAATGGGTTACTCCAAAGCCCTCGCCTTCCTCGCAGCAGCCGGCCTGCCCCTAGCCCAGGCAGCCGTGCCCACCATCGACGGCTTCACCCTGACGTGGTCAGACGACTTCGTCGGCACGGCCAACAGCCTGCCCAACACGGCCAACTGGCTCTTCTCCACGGGCACCTCCTACCCGGGCGGCGCCTCCAACTGGGGCACCGGCGAGATCCAGACCTACACCTCGAGCACCGAGAACCTCGCCCTCACGGGCAACGGCACCCTCGGCATCACGGCGCGCAAGGACGCCTCGGGCGCGTGGACCTCGGCCCGCGTCGAGACGCAGCGGACGGACTTTGCTTGTGCCGCGGGCGGGAAGATGCGTATCGTGGGTAGTCTCTCGCTGCCGCCGCTGGGCGAGAATGGGATTGGATACTGGCCGGCGTTCTGGGCTCTTGGTGGGCAGTTCCGGGGCAACTACCAGTAAGTGACAGATATATACTCGCCCTGAGCCTCACAAGCAAGGTTCCTTCCTTACTGACACTTTCACCACCAGGAACTGGCCCCAAGTCGGCGAGCTCGACATAATGGAGAACGTCAACGCCGTCAACAAACTCTACGGCACGCTCCACTGCGGCGTCAACCCCGGCGGCCCCTGCGACGAGACCAACGGGATCTCGGGCAACACGGTGCCGTCGCCAGCCATGCAGGGCAACTTCCTGCAGTACACGGTCGAGGTGGACCGCACCGACTCCTCGGCCGAGGCCATCCGCTGGTACTTGGGCGACACGCAGTACCACGAGGTGACGGCGGCGCAGGTCGGCGACGCCACCGTCTGGGCTGATGCCGTCCACGGCTCGTACTTTGTCCTGCTCAACTTGGCCATTGGCGGGTCGTTCCCGGACAAGGTGTATGGGAGCACCACGCCTATTGCGAGCACGGCGTCGGCTGGGACTATGTTTGTTGAGTATGTTGCTGTTTACAACAGCGTGTAAGAAGCCCCTCTGCGCGGTATGATTTGCTTGAAAAGCCGAGTTGGTCGATCAGTCAATTGGCCTTGTGGTGATAGAGCGGAGGCCGTGAAAGCGACGGAAGAGAACGAATGGGTACATATGATCACAGGACCTGACTGATGCAAGCATCCACTTACTAAATTATGCCTTTCTATCTTTTTGTATATAAATTTCATATCTTCTTTGGATGAAGTTTGAAGATTCATCTTACTACCGAATGAAGAAATTGGAGAGCAGCGTGGACAAGCTCTACACCCCATCCTGATTGTGCTGGCACTGGTGCTAATTTTGCGCGCCGCCTCAGAGCTTTTATAAGGCGCGGGCTTTGCAGAAACAACTAATCAGAGAATTTGAATTATAACTAATGTCCTGCGCTTCATGAATAGGAATTTGAGCTCGTATTTGCTCTTTGAAAAGGTCTGCCTATGTGGAA
>JACBFG010000009.1:1445591-1506995 GCA_013435955.1 Diaporthe sp. HANT25 | reverse complement strand
CCCCCCCCCCCCGGAAATCAGGGGTGAACCCGGCAAATTGCAGCCCTTGAGGGTACCTAGCTCGAGCCTAGGTCCCTGGCAGTCACACATTCTAAGCAATCGCCTGTGACACCAACACCCTTCCTTTCCTTATCAACTCACAGCGTCCCAGTGGCAATGTCTAGAGGCCTACCACCCTCCTTCAGCGTCATGCTGCTCAACGAAGTGGACCTTCATCGTTGAGATTGACCCTCGCTGACTTGGCTGCGAAATGAGCAACCGAGGCGTGGCCACCGGCCTCTGTAAGTATTGCGAGGGTATCGACCCAGAAGCCATCTGGACTGAGCATCTAGAAGTACGACAACGCGATTCAATGGAGTACGAACTGCAGCGATCCAGCTCGATGAAGTCTTCAGCACAGAATGGCTGTTCTGGATGTCATTTCTTTCTCGCTGTCCTCAGACGGGACACTCATAATGCGAAGGCCGTGGACGATGCCTTGCAAAGGGAAGTGCGGATCTCGATCCGTGGGCTGTCTAGGCTTCATGTCGAGAATGCCAACATATATGATTCTTCCCCTTTAAATTTGTGTCTTGTTCAAGGTGCGCTGCCCGAATCTCCGAGTCGAACTAGGTGCACATTTATCTGCGATCTGGAACTGACTTGACGCATGTACCCATAGCCGAAAATGATCATATTATTCCAGCAACCCGCTCCGTGATTCGTCGACCCATACCCGTCGACCCCTCGTCGGAATCCTGCATGACTATGGCAAAACGCTGGCTGGAAAAGTGTGCTTCTCATGAAAATTGCCCGCCACAAGCAGCGGTTCCTCTTCCGACCCGCCTGATCGAGATATCTCAGAAGAACGGAGAGTGTAGATTGCACAGGTCGTCTCCTGGAGAGAAAGGCCACTACGTCACCTTAAGTCATTGCTGGGGTCCAAATGGTGTCAGATGCCTCTTGAAGAAAGCGAACCATGAAGAACTGCAAAGCACAATAGACACCGAAAATCTTCCGAGGTCTCTCCAGGACGCCATTATTATCACTAGGCGGCTAGGATTCCGGTTTTTGTGGATAGATGCTCTTTGCATCATTCAAGACAGCGTGGAAGACTGGACTTATGAATCCTCTCGGATGGCTGGGATCTATCGAAATGCGGTTCTGATGATATCTGCTATGGCAGCCCCGGACAGCCAGTACGGGATCCTGAGACCTCGCGACAATCTCTGGTCCCATCGATTTGGTAGAAACAGGGAATTCGCCTTTCAGGAGACTTCAAGGAATAGTTTCTCTTTTGAAGAGAATCCGGATGAGCCGCTCCATGCTAGGGGCTGGTGCTTACAAGAGCGAATAATGGCACCCCGGATCCTGCATTTCAGCAAGCAAAAGCTTCTGTGGGAGTGTGTCAGCCACCGGTGGTCAGAAGACCATGAGTTCAACAATGCTTACGAATGGAGGTCAAGATATGTAGATCCACGAGATGCCGCGATTCATTTCATGTGGCCTCCAAGACCAGGGCTGGAAAATGAGACTCGCCGCGTGGAGCGAATTTCCGCGTTCTACATATGCGTCACCGACTTTTCCAGACGTTTGCTCACCAAAAGGTCCGACAAATTGCCCGCATTCTCAGGCCTTGCATCTGCCTTCCATATACCCGAGTTCGGTGCCTACCTAGCCGGATTGTGGGAGAGTGACTTGGTATATGGCCTAAATTGGCGCACACGAACACCCGAGCCCTACGAAGACCCCCCTGACAGGGACGAATACATCGCGCCGTCGTGGAGCTGGGCCTCAATGTCCAGCCGGTGTGAATTCCTTGGACACTGGTACCGCATAATGAAGTCAGATATGTTGTTGAACCAAGTCGACTTCGCCGAGAACCTCAGGCCCCGGCTACTCTCACACCATATCGAATTAGCAACGTCTAACCCCTACGGCGGAATCTCGGCTGCGTCCATCACGCTGCGGGGACACGTTCGGTCATTGCTTGTGCGGCCTGATCGGGCGGGCTCGAGGTCGGGAAAGAAAGCAGTGCGAGGGGTGTTCTTAGATCGGTGGCTTGACCCAGATGTACGCAGTGGGTTTCCGTGGATGTTTGGGCCTCCGCACGAATTTGTGCCCAAGGCTTACAGGCGCCAATGGAATACATCATCTGCGATCGATGATCACAAGGTTAGGGAGCTCATCGCCTTTCCAGTTGGTATGACAAACGGTGGCGCCATGTCAGTGGTGGTGCTTGACCCTGTCGATGGGTTGGAGGATACGTACCGACGGGTCGGACACATCACGGTGTTTGCAGAAAATGAGGTAACAGATCCGGCTAGGTGGGAGCAAAAGGACTTGACTCTTATATAGCAATGTCATCATCGCTCATTGACATACAATATTTAGTGGTACATCATATGGCCATGGACGATTTTAATTACTAGATGCTTCATAGCAAAGATGAGATGTCTTTAGAGTCATCATTTGAAATTCGAAGTACACTTAATTCAAAATTCTTGAAGTAGACCTGAATATTGATTTATCGCCTGGAACCCGCTTTCACATGATTTGTTTATATGCAGTATTTACCATTCACGCGATATATGCAGACCTTGCGCTTACAAGAAGGAGAAAGAGAAGAAAGCAATGTTGGTTTCAGCTGCCTTGGAAACTCAGCCAGCAAAAGATTGCAAGGTCTTCCAACCACTGGTCAACAGCTCAGGATGCTTTTGCACAGCCCTCATCGTCATTATCCCCCCGACGGCCGCCACAGTAGCGGTCAACAATAGCGTCGCTGGTGAGAGTGCCGCAGCCTTCTTCTCCACCCGCCTCTCCTCGTCTTCGTACATCACCGTGTGCGGGACATCCGGGACCTTCCACCCCTTGAGCGCATCGCCGGCCCGGATCACCTTCGTGGCGCCGTCGGCGTGCACAGAGTTGGGAAGGAGCGGTAGGAGAACCTTGTAGCGGATCCTCTGGTAGCCGCTACCCCATCCCATCAAGTTCACGGCCTCCTCGGATTCATTAACGGCCGACTTCACCTTGTCGACTCGCATGTTGGCTAACGTGGTGAAGGCTTCGTCTAGTGGGGCCATGTCCCAAACGGGCGAGCTCTTGAGCTTGTCGCCCAGGGCGTCTTGGAGGCAGTTGATGAGTGAGGCTGCTGAGACCAGGCAGTTCATGCCGCCCTGGCCGGGAAGAGGGTTAAATTTGTGTGAGGAGCTGTGGCAGTGTTAGCTGATAATTTCATCGAGTCATTTCGAGCAGATAAGAGACAAGAAGAGCATGAGAGTTTGGGATGGCTCTTGACGTACTCTCCAATAACCACAATACGGCCATGGTGCCACTTCTTTAGCACGAAATGGGGCAAGGCCGTGATGCCGCAATGCTTGGGGTCTCTCTGGTCATACAGCTGATCAAAGTCTATGTGGAGCCCGTTTTCCCTTGGGACCTTGGCGCACAGCGCCTTGGCACGGGCAATCGCTTTCTCGTGGTCCTCGTTCGTGAACCGGGGGATGTTATCGTGGGTGACCTTGCGGGATTCCCGAGGGAGTTGAAAAAACCAGAAGGTGCTATAGTGATCCGGTGGTTAGCTGGGCCATCAAGATATGCTTCATGGATCCACTTCAAGGTGAGCATGATACCGGGCAAACATACAAGCAGCGTCCATCTTTGCCAACCATCCATCCCGCGTTGTAACCCTCACCCGCAACACTGCCGACTTGACCGCGAGGCAGTGAAGCTCCGTACTCGGACACACCGTAGCAGGTGGCCCAGTCACAGGTGATTTCTGCAAGATAAAAATGAGCATATCATCTCGAAGTGGCAACCAGTTTCGACCGACCTTTCTTGTCCTCGTCGGGTACAGCACCCACCGCCTCGGCATTTCTCCACATCTCCTTGCGGACCGTGGAGCGCACGCCGTCGGCGCCGACGATGCACTGCGCCTCGAAGACATCCCCTGTCGAGGTTTGCACAACCACTTTGTCGTCGTAGGTATCGACGCGGACGACCTTTTGGTTGACGAGGAGGCGCTCCTTCTCGCGGACGTGCTTGTGCAGGACGCAGAGCAGATCGTACCGGTTGAAGTAGCCCGTGTCGTAGCCGTGGCGCTCTTTCAGGATTGAATTTGTCTCGAGCTTGTGCACTTTTCCACTTGAGTTTTTCATGCTCTGGTCAGTTTATCTAGGGCTCAATTCTATCCCTTTGTGGTCGTTCCGACTGGGAGAGCAACGTAGTCTGGCCTTCTTAATACTCACGTATCTGCGTCCACGCTCATCGCCTCGATGACTGGTTGGTAAATAGCTTCTATGTCTTTGAGCAAGCCCAGCTGGTGGAAGATACGCAGCCCTTGGGGCTGGAGAGCAATGCTGGCTCCCACATTAGGAGTACAACTGCCGTAGGCTTCGAGGAGGAGGTAAGGGACGCCGAGGTCCTGCAGCATCAACGCAAGACTAAGGCCGGTGAGGCCGCTTCCGGCGATAATGACCGTGGTCTCTCGCTTTTGTGTTGCCATGGTTTGAGCTTTAATGGTGCCTGAGTTCCAGAGAGTGGTGAAGCTGAGTGTGTTGTGGTGTTGACGCAAGGGGAAGATCTTTGAGGTAAGGGAAACTAGCGATTTAAATATCAGAATGGCGATGATCGCAAAACGTGGCACAGGGTATAATTAGGTGTGGATGCAGTCGCCTTTCGCGCAATTTATGGAGATTCGAGTCCCCAATGTGACCTTGAACTTCCCTACCGATCCGAATCACCGATCCGAATGTCACTTTGGCCGCCAAAGGATAACAGAATGCTACCTCGTGGGTTAAAAACGCCGATATATAAAAATGCACCTAATGCCTTGAATTCATGTGAAGGTGTAGATCACTGGCCGCAAGGGGGCTGAGACACGCATGTGGGTCTACGTAGGTGCTCCATAGGGTGCTCCATAGGCGGGCTCCCTATTCGCCCCGGACCCGTCCGAGTACCAGGCGATGCCCATATAGATGCAATGCTCCCTATTCCCCTCGAACTCGATTTTGTCCGACAAAGTCAAGGCTGTGACAGGCCATATCGTCGCAGTGTGCCTGTTCCTTCCTTCAACCAGCACAGGAACGTAACTCACAGACGAGTTTTATGATTTTCCTTCTTGGCAAATTCTATTGATTCGATCTTTGCCGCGCTAAAAGCCGACTTTAGAGTTGCACATGAACTTTATATCTTCCTACAAATCACTACTGCCATGTCGCTACTGTACCCAAGATATAGAGAATCGCTCGGCAACGGATCTTATCCGAGGCAAGTTGGCGTCACCTAAGGAAGAAAGTCACAACAGTCATATTTGGATCTATCATCCGAGACATCATCAGGGAGCGTAAGCAAAAACGTCAGGAGAGCTTTTATTTGTGCGAGAAGAAGACACATCAATCCGACTGTCTAATGGTTCAGAACAGAATCGAGCATGTCAGCGAGTATCCCGATCCCCATCGGCGCAACGTCCGAGTTCGCATGAGTCCAGTCCGTGTTGACGATGGCAAAGCTGCCGAGCCCCTTATTGACCATGTTCATGACCCACCTCACCGCGAACCCCGAAGTCAGACTGGTCTCATCGAAATGGTGGATCAGAACGGCGGACTTGCCCGCCGTGCCATCTGCCACAACGTCGTCGAGCACGGTGTTGTTGTAGAACTCAGCCGAGTCCTCAAAGATGACGACTGTGTCGGCGAGACTGAAGTACTCGTCATGACTGCACGCCTGCCCAAGGTTGAACACCTTGCTGTAACCCCCGAGGTCTGCCAGCTGTGTGACCTGTTGCATGAAGGAGACATCGTATAAACCTCTTGTGCCATTCCAATTGGGCGTCTCATCGAAGAATATTCCATCTATCGTGATATCCGCTGCCGTGTAGTGATTCCATAAGTCCCAGTTGTCGATGTCGGTGGTGATGTCTTCCAGGTCCCTGTCCCCGTAGCCGGCAGACACGTAGCCTAAGGTGTCGACGTTGTCGTAAGAATGTAGCTTGGAGACCGCATTAATCCAATGAATGTTGTATCCGGGAGTTGATCCGCCGGGCCCGGTGCTGGGATTGAGGACAATCTGGAAGTCTACAGACGGATGCGTCGCAATGGCATTGAAGATGGGATCCCACCCAGGAGGGGCCGGATAAACATACAAAGGAAGCAGAATTCTGGTTGCAGAAGCAAAGGTAGCTGCTAATATGACAGCAAAGAAGTAGAGACTCCGCATTTTGAGGAACTATCCAGGTAGGTGTGTTGTAGCGATCGTGCCGTTGAGTAAGCCGTAAGAGAGTGGATATGTGGAAGACGGTTGGAAAGAACGATCTTGGATTTGCCTCCTCAGACATATAATGATTCTGGATTTTCATGAAAGGTCGAGGAATAAGCACATTGCATCCGAACCATCTTTCACATCAGAGCCTGAAAGCAACGAAAAGTCTGGGCCTGAACGGTGAGACTCACCGTCAGGAGAGGGAAGGGCGGAAGCACATACTTAGCCAGGCACGCCATGGCTGCATGACCGAGGAAAGAACGCGTGGCGTGAGTGACGAGCTTCTGAAAAGCGATAGTAGTTTTCTAATCCGGACATACCAAGCGAATAGCCTACCTCGACGTCCCGATCACCCGAAGGGTGTCCCCCCTGGGACGGCCAGAATGGGGGCGGGAGGCCACGCTATTGATGACTTGGCAGGTACTATACCGTGGAACTTTGGACCTCACTTCTGGGCCACGACTCTGGGCGAGAAGCCTGGCCAGACTGGCGGGATTTCCATTTCGAATAGATGCAGGCTCTGACGTGCCGCAAAAGGCCGATTGGTAAGGGCCGTGCCGAGTCGCATATTAGTCTACCTTGGTAGATATTAGTGCCGCGCACTCCCATCTGTTTTAGCCGGTCTAAGCGATCCAGATGCTGACCACAGAACAAGGGGTTCGGGCTTCGAACTATTCTCTGCATTCGGGATGGAGAATAATCCGAGTGGAGGGCGATCCTTTGCTCTTTCGAAGCGACCTGGCAAAGATGACATGCATGACATAAGTCTGGTTGCGAAGATCGAGCGAATCAGTAATACAACGGAGAATTAAGAGTCTCACCGAGAACGACTCTACACGTTTCTAGAACCTTAGCACATCTGATTCCGTGCGCTTTGTGATACACAAAAGTGGTGTGTCGCATTCGGCCATGAGAGACTGATCAGGAAGAGAGGGCATCGTGTGCAAGAGAGGAGGAGACGCCGTGATTGATTTGGACATTAAGTCTCAGAAAAGAAGCAAAAGCGAACAGACTCATGATGTCTAGCAAGATGGCAGGTGGACTATCAATGGATGCGATGCTGGTTTTAGCGAGAGGTTCTGCATTCAAAAGGCGATGCACGAACGAGTGTCGAACAGATCACCATTAGGTGGAAAAAGGCCCAGAGAGATGAGCAGCATCTGGAATTGCTAATCGATGCTTCACATAACGGTGGATGCTGTCTGTAAACCGTCAAAGCTCGAGACGTGCCTTCCCAGGATGGTTGGGAGAGCTTGTGTGGAAGGTGCGCCTACCTCCTGCCACTTTCCACTGTGCAAACAAGGGACACTCCCATCTCAGACTGCACAGGGCAAAATCTTGGTCCCGACACAACAATCAATCTCTGCCTCGCGCGCATCACCGATCAGACTGAACATCGAACCACAAGCCACCACTGATCATGGCCGCCAAGAAGAAGAAGGCCGCGAGAAAGAAAAGAGCCTCCGTGGCCCGCGATACCCGAAACCACCTTGACCACCTACCGGCGGAGCTGTTCTGCCTGGTGGCCGAGGACTATGACCTGTCGGTCCGTGATCTGATCTCTCTTGCGCGTACCAGTCGCCGCTGCTACGAGAGGACCATTCCCACCGCATACAAGAAGCACGTGAAGGAAGAGTACGGCATTGCCAGTGAGTGATTCGTGGTGCATGAAATGACACAGAATTGCAACAGTCGTGGCTGACCATTTTCAATCAAGTCTACTGGGCAGTCAAGAACGAACAATACGACACGTTGGAGCGACTCATTGAGAACGGCGTTGACATCGATTTAGCTCAGTGCAAAATTGATGAGGATATGTCTGAGGAGTCTGTGGTTTTCGAGTTCTCGGAATTCCCTGAGCCTGAATCCATCTTCGACAGATACAAAAACACTCGGGCGGATGTGCGGGCGGATGTGCGTGTTGACCAAGAAGAGAGCTCATTCACACCTCTTGCATTGGCAGCAAGTCTCGGACTGGACAAGATGGTACAATACCTGCTCGACCACGGCGCGAACATCGAGAGCGGTGGCTTGAACCTCTGCGGCTGTGATATCTGGTTGCTTCATCCCTGCAGTCCTCCCTCGTTGCCGCGTTTCCTTGACGACATAGACCCTAGTGAATCATGGTGGACACCTGTACACTATGCCATATGCAAAGGTCACGAGTCAACCACCAAGCTCCTGATTGCCCGAGGTGCCGACGTGAAATGCGTCGGCGCCGACGATGTGACCGCACTTCATGTTGCGACACGCTGGGAACAGGAAAGCATCATCGATCATCTGCTCAGCAACAAACTCGTCGACATCAATGCAGTGGACTTTGATGGTACCACAGCCCTGCACATTGCTTACATCGCGGGCAACTACCGTCTTGTCGACAAATACCTCGACCAGGGCGCAGACATCAACCTCGCATACAGATGTGACACCGACGGTCCTTGGACCATTTTTTCAATGGCTTGTGCGGAGCACAAGCTGAAAAAAGCTTTGAAATACCTAAAGAGAGGTGCGGATCCGGGGTTCCTCCTCACTGCGGATGACGGTGAACAATGGACGGCCATGCGATGCATCTATGATCACCCCGATTCACGACCAGCACCACCGGGGTCTTCGGAAGCGCTGCGAAGAATCGAATTGGAGAAAGCAATCATCGAAGCCAGTGGTGGGAAGCCTCCAACTCGTTCCTGATTGAAAGACAGACATTTCGCAATGGGATCCTGATTGTTTCAGGACAGCTTTTGCTATTTTTCTCGACTCTCCTGGTGGAGGAGCAGGTCACAATTACAGATGACGGTGGCATGAAAGGCTATATCCGCAGCCAGTTGCTCATCAATGCAAAGTCAAATTCACAGATCATGGGCACGGTATGGGCCATTGTGATTACATCCATTAATATGTACAGACATGCTATCATAATCTCATTACTAACACCTCATCCCCCATTGCCACGCTCACATCAAAATTAAGCCGAGACAGGCGTGATGTTGGCAGTGACCCTGAGGTCCCGGCTGCTGAAGCCGACGCTGAGGGTGAACTCGCCCTCGGGGATGAGCCACTCCTGGCTGACGACGTCCCAGTAGCTCAGGTCCCTCCTCATGAGCTCGAAGCCGACGGTCTTGGTCTCGCCGACGGCGAGGGCGACCTTCTCGAAGCCGCGCAGCTGCCTTGGCGGGGTGCCGGCGAGGGCGGCGTTGCCCGAGGGGAAGCCGACGTAAAGCTGGGGCACGGCGGCGCCGTCGAGGTCGCCGGTGTTGCTGACAGCGACGGTGACGTTGTAGACGGTCTCCCAGAGGGCCGGGTTGCCGCCGGGCTGGATCTCGTTCTCCTCGGGGGCGGAGGTGATGCCCTCGGCGGCGGGCTCGGCGGCGATGTCGGCCAGCTCGAAGGTGGTGTAGCTCAGGCCGAAGCCGAACTCGTAGCGGACGCTGATGTTGTGGGCGTCAAAGTACTTGTAGTCGATCTCGAGCTTCTCGTCAAAGTAGGACTGCCAGTCGTCGGGGCCGTCGGTCTGGATGGAGGTGGTGACGGGCGCGTTGTAGTCGGTCTCGTTGAAGGCGATGGTGTAGGGCAGGTGGCCAGAGGGGTTGACGTCGCCGTAGAGGATGTCGACGAGCGAGTTGCCGCTCTCCTGGCCGGGGTAGTGCGCCGCCAGGATGGCGGTGACGTTGGGGTGGTCCGCGAAGGGGAGCATGTTGATGCCCGACGAGTGGCTGACGACGACGGTGTTGTTGCACTTGCTGGCCACGGCGCTGACGAGCTCGGCGCCCTGGTAGTCCAGGGCGAATGTCGTGCGGTCGGCGGCCTCCTCGGCCCATGTCTTGACGAGGACGATGCAGACGTCGGGGGTGTCAGGGATCAGGAGAACGCCACCGAGGGCGCCAGACTCGCCGGAGCTGCCCAGGTTGTTGATGACGAAGGTGTTGTTGAGAACGTACTGCACCAGGGCGCCGTCTTGCTTTGCGCGGGCCTTGATGGCCTCAAGTGGGCTGACGATGTAGGTGGCACGGCCGGTTCCGGAGCCGCCACCGGCAAAGAGGGTACCGTATTCCTCAGTGTTGTCACCGTACTGGCCGTTGGTCACGTCACCGGCGTCGTTGCCGAAGACAGCGATGTTCTTGGGGGCCTTGAGGGGCAGAGCACCCTCGTTCTTCAGAAGGACGGTACCAGCAGCACCGTGCTTGCGGATGAGCTCGCTGTGGTTGCCACGGACGTCGCGGCTGGACTCGCCAGTGAGGTTGAACTCCTCCCTCCAGCTGGAGATGGGGGAGAAGGTGTTCAGGGCGCCAGTGGAGGGGTCAACGGTGGGGAAGTCAGCAGAGTCTTGGCCGAAGAGGTAGTAAGGTGTCATGATGCGGATGATCATGTCATCGACACGGGAGACGTCGAGAGTGCCGTTGTTGACGGCGGTGGTAACATTGGCACCGAAGTAGCTGCCGCTGCCCCAGGTCGCGCCGTAGTTGCCGAGGTCGCCGGGCATGTCCATGTCCAGACCTCCCTCAATGCTAGAAAGACCAGAGTGGGTTGCACCCCAGTCGGACATGACGTAACCCTGGAAGCCGAGCTCGCCCTTGAGAACTCCGTTCTGCAGCTTGGAGTGCTGGCAGGCGTAGGTACCGTTGATACGCTGGTAAGCGCACATCATCGAGGCGACCTTGGCCTTGACTGCGTTGGCAAAGGGCCAGAGGTACTGCTCGTGCAGAGTGCGGTCGTCGAGGTTGGAAGAGATGGCCTCCTGGAGGACGTCGGTGAGGGTGCCGTCCTCGTCCCAGGTTGGGTTACGCTGAGTCTCCTGCTCGTTGGCGATGAAGTGCTTAGCACAGGCTTGCACACCGGTCTCTTGCACGGCCAGAATCGTCTTCTCCATCGCAACACCGGTGAAGTAGGCATCAGGCGAGAATCCTTCCCAGTTACGTCCGGAGTAAGCAGATCGTCCCATAGGGGAGGCGACGGGTCTGAACATGTGGTCAGTCTTCGTATCGACAAGTGCTGCGCACGGCTCGAAAGAATGCTTACCCAAGGAAGATGTGAGCACCCTTGGCCCTGAACTCTTCACCCATGGCATATCCACGCTCGTAGAGGATGTCCTTGTCCCAAGAAGCAGCAACAGAAACACCAGCAGAGAAGACGCTGGCGTAGTCTGCTACACGGATGGCCAGAGGACCATCCTGAAGGCAGAGGCCAGGGAAGCCGAGACGAGGAACGCCGATAATGTTGCCAACGCAAGGTCCAGGAGTGCCAGTCACCATGTTGGCCTTCTCCTCGATGGTGAGCTCGGCCGTGAAGGCCTTTGCCTTGGCCAGAGCATCTTCCCAACCACCGATACCAGTGGCATTTGCTGAGGAAACCAGTTAGCAAGGCGAGATTGTCGTGGAGGCTTGCAGACACTCACGTGAAGGATAGTGGGGCTCCACATGGCCGTACTGGCCGAGGATTGTGGTGTTCAAGGGCTGAACATATGAGAACTGGCCGCGGACTGCGGGAAGCAGCAGGGCAGCTGACAGCAGCAGAGACGAAGCCATGACGGTTGAGTTGATGGCGAGCTGAGGAGGACTGGTCGCGCTGGGGAGCTACGAGAACAGATTCATGCAACGCGGGGGGATATCTGCGTCTTTATAGTAACCGGTCGACAGCTCACGATCGTCGTTGCCCCCTCCAGCATCCCGGGCAACCCACGAGTGGTAGGAGCGGCCCCGGCTGCTTGCCCGGCAGACCAGGTCTTTGCGCCTGCGTGACATCTTGCCGGACGACCCAAGACCTTGCGGGCAGCACTCGGCTGCCTGCCTGCCCCACGCGGCAGAAAACCGACAGAGATCAGCTGTGCTGCTGTGGATGTCCCTGATGTGTGCCCAGATGGGGGACGGAAAAGGGCCGAGCGGATCGGGATACTGAACTGAGGTCACTCGATATTTGGGTGGAGTGGGCGTACGCGGTCAAGAGTTGACCGAACGAGACGAACTCTCTGGGCCGATGTCTAAATTCCCTAGTTTCTGTGGGGGAACCCAGTGGTCTGGAATGGGGGTGGGCCCCCCGGACAAGCCTGGGCATCATGGTTGCAGTATACCCTTCGGGTGGAAGCACCGGCATAGTAGACCTGGATGTGCCTGGTCGGGAAGGAATTCCCCCCCTCGCTTGGTTCCTGAATCAGCCAACCCCAGGATCGCCGGTTGAATGCTACTCAAGCATGCGTGGCAGACAGCACGACAGCAGCGGCGGGCCGGTGAGAGAGGCACACGGGCCAGGGTAGGGGGGCCCGCGAGCGTCGAGTTGTAAGGTAGGTAACCTTATTACTCAAAATATTGTGAGCAGATGTGATCGAGCATCACATCTGATAGATGGTCGGAGAAAATCTGGCGACTCGCTGGGCAGGAGGTCGGCACTTCCAGTGGCATGTCGAATGTCGTCATGCAACAGCAGAGGGTGGAAGAAGTCCGGGGGTCGCGCCTTGGAATCGTCGGCGTGGTTTTTCGTGCCGCCGTAGAGGCGCCGAGATGATGGGGCTTCGTGATATGGGAGCCCACATGCTTTACCGGATCTGGGCAAGCGAGTACCTGCGTATTTCTCCGCCTGGATCGTCAACGCTCGATGCCGTCGGGTGATGTGCCTCTTCCCACGTCGAAAAGTCGAGAATTCTTTTTGGGTTGAAGTTGATAGATGTGCCATTGACTGGATACAAAATCAGTAGTCGAGAACGTGTTCATGGTGTTTTGCTGCGGGTTTCTGAGTGTTTCAAACCATTCCGGGAGCCGCCAAAGCGCCCCCAAAGGAACGATTGGCAGGCTGCCTTTTCGCGGAGATCGTGGGGTGAGCTTGACAGCACAAATCCACCCCGGCCCCAGATTGCCCTTTCTCCAGACCCGCTTCCTCGTGAGGTCTGGGGCGCCCCTGCTAGGCCCTGCACAGGCCTGCCTGCTGCCTCCAGTTCTGGAATGCCGAAATGTGGGGATGCATGGGGTGGTCGAGGTGCTGTCTCCCGATTCTCCCCACGAAAAGCCTCACACCAGTGCCCACTAACACATGCAGCCACCATGGCTAAACATCGGCCTCTCTCTCCTGCCAAGACGTGGAGCTAGTGTAGCTGCAAGCCAGTTAATAGACTGTGCCCCAGTCCTCACACCTATCGTCCATGGATGTTAGCTCTTGCTGCATAGTAATAGCGAAAAATATTTTATGGCGATAGACGCCCAGGAAATCGTTCGAGGTGCGGAATCGGACATGCTTACCCAGCATTGAACGCCTGACTCGCCCCTCCACGGTCGACTCCATCTCTTCAGTGCTTGGCAGAGCGGAGGAAATGAGGTCGCAGTCGGACCGCAAAACATTGGACGAGCTGCCCCGCGTTGAGGACAAGCCCTCGCGGTGTGCCCGATTTGTCGGCAGCGCTGGGTGGGTAACCATTCCCGGGCCATGAACGTCTTTCGTCACCGCTCACGGCAAATTCCCTGCCTGGCCCAGGTCAATCACAGATTCACACTGGAGAGGATTGTGGATCCAGTCGGACGCACTTGTGTTCTTGAGCAAGCCTTGCATGAAGGCCGGTCATGATTTCCAATATAGGTCTATGGAGACTCTAGTTGGTCCTGCTTACACATTCTTCCTGTGATGTGAGCAATAAGTATTGTATCTTTGCTAGAAATTAACGAGAAACAGTCGAGGGAGATAACGAGCCTGCAATGCAAAGAAGATGGTCTTGATATGTGATAAATGACTGGTTGAAGCCGAGGCATTATTACGCTCCAGCAGATTGGCACAGCACAATAAGGTTATCTGCCTGTCATCGCGGACACGACGGCATGTCCTATGACGTTTTGTTCGAGACTTCGGTATGAATATCCATGTTACCCTGTTTGTCCTTCAGTCATGATTTGTTCGCATTGTAGATCCGCAAATTGTGGGTGTGCAGTCGCGCTGATGGAAAAGGAGTGCAGAGACATCGGGAAGTCAAGAGGAATATGAATATGTTGAGCCAACCTTCAATTGAGCTCCGTTCTAACTCACAAAAAGAAAGAGAATGACGTTGCATGGCCAAACCTGCAGCACTTTGATAGCAGTTGAGCATGTCTTCTTATGAGCAGAATCTTCAAAAATCCGGTATCTCCGCTTACGTCCAGCCCCATTCTTTCACGACTAAGTTTTCAGTCTCGTTGAGCGAGACCCTGATATCAAACACCGTGCTATCTCTGCTATGATCATCATCATTTGCCTCTATAGTGTGCACATTCTGGGACTTTTCCTGTTTTTGTTTATCGGATTTTACATCGGTCTTTAAGACTCGGCACTCGCAACTGTGCTGAATTGCGCAACACAGACATGTCGATATGCGGATATTGTCTCTCACGTTTCACACAATATATTACATTTATTAAACACCACAACGCCCCGAGCCGTTATACTGAACTCGTGTCGATCCCAGGGAATAGTCTAGTAGCCATGAAAAGATTCACCAGTCTGCGCGCCAGCCAACCCGTGATGTCACATCATCAAAGCGAACTCCCAACACAAATTTAGAGACCTAGTTGGCCGCGTTCTTCTTTGCCTTCTTGCCCTTGCCCTTCTTGCCCTTGCCTCCTGCTGCTGCTCCTGCTGCTCCTCCGGCCTTTTTGCCCTTGGCAGCGCCCGTTGACTTGGCAGCGCCGGCACTCGCTGCTTTGGAACCTGTTGCCTTTGCCTTTGCGCCCGATGCCTTTGCGCCTGATGCCTTCGCACCCGCTGCGCCTGTCGCCTTGGCCGCGGCACCGCTGGCTGCTGCTGCTTCAGCTCGTGGCAGGATGTTGTCGGCGGGCCCGCGTGGGTCTTGCAGCGCGACGGCGCTGGTTGCGAGGAACCAGATTGCGGCGGTGATGAACTTCATGTTGTCTGTGATGAGGTTTTGATTATGAGATTGCTTTAATGTTGGTTTGGTGGAGTGGTTTATCTGATTTTGCAATTAAATGTATCTTTTTTTGAAGGACTCTGCAAATTGTATGAATGCCAACCAGGGCTGCGCGGTGCTGGACTGAAATGATTAAATATTCTTATAAAAATGTCTAGCACAGAGACTGGAAAACGCGTTTGCCATGGCATGTGCAAGTCGTTTCCTTTTTATGTCTTGGCATTTACCGAAAACGAGAACGTCACACTATTCAATCGAGCCCGTATTCATCCCAAGATGTTTAGTAAAAGGTTCTGAAACCGGCAAACGGGGACACGGGCCATGCATCGGTTAGGCGGTTACCAGCGTTATTAGCCTCGTCCGTAGTCCCTCACAGCCCAAGAATCAGAATTGCCGTTCAGACGATCTCGCTCGCGTCGCAGCCGTTTTGATCCGAAAAATCTGGCGAAATAGTAAGTTTGAACTCTGCAAGCCGCTGGGCCGGGCGCGTCCGATTGCAAAGGGCCCAGATGGTTCTGCGAATCACTATGGATTGTCTGGACTCTCCAGACGTCAATTGTTAGGCATAGCGGGGGATTCATGTCTCTGGGGTTCTTCAATGCCTCCAGGACCTTGGGGACCCGTTGGAGGTGGCGCAGATCCAGCACCTGGTTTCGTGACAAGACTCTGTATGGTCCTAGCTCCTCAGCGAAACGTGAGGTCTGCCCTACGAAACTGAAATGTCTGTGACAACGCCTCGAGGGAGTTACATGAGTATACACATTGAGCAATTCGATCAGCGAACTCGATGCCTTAGATGGAATGGCCTCTCTTGTGCGCTCACAAACAACAGACATTACAAATCTGCCCCGGCAGATGCATGACTGGTATACTGCTCAATACTGTGAAACTGCACATGCTACAATCTCCCATGACTCTTGTCTCGTTCATAAGGATGAGCTCTTTTGTTTCGCTCTCGCTTGCATCGCTGACTGACCGCGGAGTGACTAACATCTCACCCGGGCGCTCAGCGGTGATCGCCCACTTGTGTTAGCTCCGGCGATCCCCATCCGCGATTTTCTCAGGGTTAAGCAAACTATCAACCCCATGTGTAGTATCACTGGCACCACCTCCTTTCCTGTAGCTCTAGCTGCTTGTGAGAAGCAGTCGCCATGCAACTTGGCTGCAACAGCCACACTTCATTCTGAGAAGCAGACGCTCTGACACGGCATGGAACTCGCTTTCGGATCTGAACATGCTCAGTCACTCCTTTGATCCTCAGAACAAAAAATTGTAGAGCAAACTCAACTTGGCAGACATGCACCTGCGGCCGTAAGCGGCAATTTAGTTGTAATATGGCGTCAAGTCCCCCATTGAGCTCCGGCAGCATCCTGCATGGAACATTTGGAACCGGCGAACCCGAACCATCAAGGTTACTTCCGGCAAGGATCGCTCCGAGCATATTTGCTCCAGAGGAAAGTATGTACAACTGGGAAGTACCACTCGGGACACACCATCGGTGTTGTCGATCTCGGTCCGGACCGGGCTTGATTCATGCGCGAGGGACCAACCATAAGCCGCCTCCCAGCTGCTCACCCTCCGTCCATGGCGGGGAATGCGAGTGTGCGGGACAGACCTGCGTGTCGGATAAATGTAGCAGTAGACATCACGATATCAGAGACGAGGCCTGTGCCACTTCAAATCGTCTGGAAGGGCTATTTCGTCGGACTTCACTGTGGGGTTGTCAAGACAGGCCCATGCTGCCGTCTGAGCAGCTGGTGATGAGGGCAGATCTCTGGGGTGGCGTAGACATTTTTGTCTCTCGAGTTTGGTCGTGATATCTTCCTGGGATAGACAACAAACTAGCCCATCCGTTCGGCAGTAACATCTACTCTTATGCTCTTTTTGACTGAATCTTGTGGGAAACTCAAGTCAAAGTCATAAGTTCGGCACCGATCCGCCTCAACTTGAACATGCGCAGTTGAAGCCGACAAAAGGTCAAACGTGTCGTTGTCGCTGGTCTCCCATGCATCACAAGGCCTTTTATGAACAGTGCCACGCCAAGGTGGCTGGTTCAGCGTCCTGACATTGCCGTATTCCAAACTTTGAGCATCACGCCTCCTCCCGATCCAGCTCAGGAGCCTGATTCTACTGAGAAGATTTCGAACAGCCGAGCCTTGGGAAGATAGAGTGCGGAATATCTTGGGAACAGAGGGCACTCCGATTATCAGGAACGCGGCAGTAACTTCGCCGAGGGTGAAGGTGCCCATGATCGGAATCAGATATACGTCATCTTCTGAGTGCAAGATCTTGGTGAGCCAGACCATCCGGCAGAGTCCACAGACGGCGGCACTTTTGTCATGTCAGTTCGGTCTGAGTTCTCTTGGTCGGCACCATACCCCCTTGACAAGATTGCCCACAGCCACAACACACCAGGGGCGAGGGGTAGGAGAAGCCACTCACAATACTCCAATCAAGAATAATACCGCAACCCCAGCTCTAGTGGCCTTCGTCATATTGAGCCTCCAGATCACCCATTGCGGAAGGGCCAGTATAGTGACGTCGGAAATGATGTTGATCACTGAGGCGACCAGATTCATCACCTTTATATCAACCTGGCAGTGACCTCCCTCGTACGAGACGTCCCAAATCTTTCGTTGAGGCGTGCAGTGGAATGAGGCAAGAAAAATTGAAGAAAAATAGAATACCACGTTTGCGGCCAGAAGAATATTAATGGCCCAGAACATCGCGGTGCGTTGCCTTAGTGGATTGAAGAGCTGTGCCCAGTCGACCAGGATAGCCACCTTCAGCAACATGAGAGTGACGCTGTACAAGCACAAGGAAACCCAGGCTCGCTACATAGGGGATTAAAAGGTTAGCATGGAAGTATCTCGTTGTAGCAGCAAGCACGAACTAGGTTGAACCGCTGTGCTACTCACCCAGCTGAATATGCTCATGTCCCGTAACCTCATGTTCCATTGGTGGACGAAAGTGCCAGGGAAGACAGCAATCAGGTAGCAAACATAAATGAAACCAGAGAAAGAACCCTGAACGATGACATGTCAGCTCATGGTCATTCTCACGTTGCGGGGAGAAAAATAGGTGGTTGCTAACCAGTGCACAAATCAGCAAACACTCCACAAAACCGAACGATCGAGGCTTCATCATCAGTCGTGGCCAGACCCGCATAGAAACCGAAATCGTCGCAATGATAGCACAGATTATAAGCGCTGCCTCTCCTATCTTATGTTGGCCACCGTTGTTATCAAAGTCGGGGATCTGCCCCTCAGGGGGCGCCATCGCGGGTCCATCTGGATCCATAACGAATTGTCTCTGAAAGAGAGTTACTGCCTTTGAGAAATCAATATTGAATTGTCTTGGTGGTCAGGACAAAGCTAGGGGCACGAGATGGGGGTAGAGTGCAGCATGCATGTGTGCACTTTGAAGGTGAGAGCAAAGAACGGGAGACCGGCAGACGACGGGGAGGAATGCACGGGGTCAACCGAAACAGAGACATAAGCAATGGGCTTTCAAGAGGCATCACGTTGCATTTAGACACAGGAAGACGTTCTCACCGGTTGGATGAAAATGTATGCTATTTGAGGACTTATCGGACCATGGGGGCGAGGCAGAGCCTCAGAACGGAGCACGGCGCGGCCCCCACCTTCCACGACCGCTTGCTAGCCGTTGTTGAACAGCTGCAAACTCCTTTCGCTGCAAGTCTTCCTGTGCTTACGACACCTCACGAGCAGCTGTGCTGCAAGGCATTTCATAGTTTGTCTTGGCTTGTCTTGGAGAGGAAAAGTGCGTTGAGCGCTGCTGCATGTTAGCTTACTCATATCCCAAAGGGGCAGATGTACAGAGACCTATGGATACATTCGCAATGCTGCTTGGGTCTTTCAGCAAGTCATTGTCATACGATAATATAACGGCGCGATCACAGTGTTCTGCACGGTCTTTGTAATGCATTACCTGACTAGTCTTCCCAGCGTTGATCTAAGTCGGCTGGTTTTATTCCAATGGTGACAGAAGAATCTGGGTATAAATTATCAATCTCCCTGATGGAGATGATTGTTTCGCAAAGAGCTCTTATGGAAGAGCGGTTAATTGGGGCTTTTTGAGAAAATGTGGGAAAGCCGATGTGCTAGGCTGGATGCTGGGCAACGCCGAGGAGCATGATATTGCTGTTGATGAACGCCCAGGGAAAAGGATCCGTCCGGCGGAGAACTATTCTATTATTTGTGAAGCTACTGCTGCTCCTGAACACTTGGAGTCTTGTTAGAAATGGCCAGTTCCAGGGCCGCGAGGAGCTCCTCCTCCATGAAAGGCTACCCGATCTCTCAGTCGTACATGTCGTAACTTCACAGGGAGACAATAGGA
Source organism: Diaporthe sp. HANT25 (assembly GCA_013435955.1). Classification (NCBI taxonomy): domain Eukaryota; kingdom Fungi; phylum Ascomycota; class Sordariomycetes; order Diaporthales; family Diaporthaceae; genus Diaporthe; species Diaporthe sp. HANT25. The sequence goes on along the minus strand of JACBFG010000009.1, from coordinate 1,487,530 downwards.
AGGGCAATGGCGTTGCAGTCTCGCGGATCCTGAAAGGCCCATCGTCGCTTCGTTTCCGCCTTGCATCTGCTTTTGTGAACGATTGACGGGTTGAGATACTTATCATTGTCCTCATAGGGGTACAGCAGAGTCCAGCGAGAAGATCGAGGCCTAGGTCTTCACTCGTGTTTGGATGGCTTGGATTGTACACAGCCCATCAGCGTAGGATATTTCCACTATGCACGTCATGGCGATGAAATACACACACAGTGGTCCTGGCTCAAGTAGAGGCTGCAGTTGACATCCGTGAGTCCGGTCGAAGCAATGGATACGAGTGAAGTGGTCATAGTAAGGTGCTCTTCAAAACTCTCACCTTGCTTAGTCGTCTGGTTTTAGATTCGTCGTTTTTAAGCCTCTGGAAATTCACTCCCCTGGCTTCAGTTCAAAATAAAGTAGTCGTAAAAATGAATCGAGGGATATGTGCGAATTGTATATATTCTCAGTGAATTATTACTACCATCTTTGACCTTGATGTTCAAGATGATGAAACAATGCGAACTTCTGTTCGCCTTATGATTCCTTTCAGACTCGAACTGTCGTCAAACCCTTCTAGCTCGCGTCCACGCGAGGCTCGTGAGGCCGACGCATGGTACAATCCAGCATGCCTGTTCAACAAGTCAAGCTTGAGAGTAGATGGTTTACTTCTAAGAATGATACCGCCCTAACACGAATATGTCAGCCAAACTTCAGATGGAATCAAAACCACCACAGGCTGCTTCTCGTTGCAGGTTTTGGGGCGCCAAAATGTTTCTTCCGCTCATTGTTCTACTTACTTCGCCGGAGTAATTGTATTTCCCGTCATAAACTGAATTGCAACACCTGAACACTCTGTGGAGGGGCGGCAAGGAGCAGGCAATAGCCCCAAGGCCGCATTCGATATTTGAGGAGAGGTTGATCATGCCAAGGTGATCTATGTGAGTCAAATCACGATCAGTCATGGTTGCAGATACCAAACAAAGTCAGACCCCATAACTCACACAAGTAGTCCTCCGGGTAGTTGTCGATGTCGATATACCTCAGATAAGGCACACGAAAGCAAGCAGAAACACTTGCAAGTGCACCAAGGCCAAGGACGCTGGTGATCAACGCCTTCTGGTGGAGTTGCATACGCGTTGCAGCCACGATGAGGGAAGGAATGAAGACCAAGACCCAGTCTGTCGCCAGCTGGGTCATGAAGACGAGGTAGCTGAAAGTTGTCTGCCCCAGTGTTTCCTGACATGTGCCCCTATTCAAATCAGTCCTGAACGTTCATGGTTCCATGCTCGGGCGCGTCTGCACTTTGTCCTCGTGCTCATCAACCAGGGATGGATCCAAGGGTTAAGAACTCACAATGAGGAATTCCATGTCGCTGCCAGTGGACGGCATGATACAAAGATGTAAATCAGAGCCAGGACAGTAACGACTACCACGACTGACATGTTGACGGCCATTGGGATGACATATCGTTTCCGCGTATCCAGTCGCATGCAAGCGAGCCCAATGGCACATTTGGTCATGCTGGATGAGATAAGGTACGAAACCTTCCAGTAGACCACGTATTCGGAAGCTCGGATTTGATAGAGTGGCGAGGAAAGGTCAATGTCCCGCGCGCCGAGTCCGTACCGGGTGGCCCATACAGCGAACACGATCGCGGCGAAGAATGCAAGCTGGTAGACATTCAATGGTCAATCACATTGTAGACATAGAGGAATACCAGCGATTAGGTTGTGGAGGGGAAACCTTACATTGCCGATGACAGCTAGGATATCGTCTAGACCCCAAGATCTGCCCAATCCTCCTGAGAAGCGCGCATAAGCTCGTAGAGAAATGACAATCAAGCCGATGATCCCAAGGGAGATTGCGAGCCATTCGATGGCGAGGCCGAATCCTTTGGGGGCGAGAGGCGCCAGCTGGTAAGCGACAGCTTGTGTCTCCTCGCCAGACACAGAGGAGGCCATCCTGAAGACGCGCGCTGACGGACCACACAAGTTTGTGGATGTCTTCAGGTGGCCGGAGTCGGCCAAAGCTGGCGAGAGGTGTATATACCGTCCGGCCGAGTCGCGACGGCGGGACCTGCTGGAAATTAAGCAACAAAATGCAGGCAAGACAGCTATATCGAAAATCAGCCGTCTTATCAATAACATGTCAAATAGGACAGGCTTTTGTCCAAGATCCACATCCAGCCCCTCGCCCCTTGCAATTCGGCAAATCAAAGACCCAGTTCAGAGCGGTGGTCGTATCCCATCCCCGAAGCGGGCAACGGGCAATCCGGGGCAGCACCGGGAAATTCGGGGCTAAACTACCGCCCCCAGGCTGCCAGGCACTGCCAGGCGTGCCAGGGAAGAAAGATAGGAGGACGGTGAGCTTCGCACTCCGGCATCCCTGCATTCGTTAAGCCGTGGCATGGGTGCTCCGGCGCAAGATCCAGCCAACGGGAAGGGTGACGGCCCTAGTCGCACTGAAACATTCTGGAAAACAAGGTACAAAGTCGCGTTGGCGCGTCGGAGAAAATCCTAATTTCCCTGTCCCTAGCGTCCCTTAACAGAGTCAATGCATTGCTCTTCAGCCCTGGCGCGTCCCACGAGGTGACAAGGGAGCTTCATTTTGTCGCGCTGTCGCGGTGGTCTTTTTATCATGGAAATTGAAGTGAAATGCTGAGGTCTTACCACTGTAGTCAAAGCCACTTTCAGGCACTGGCACTGCCGAATGCCTTGCCCCTGATTGCGCACATGCATGCACATGTGCCCTGGTCGTATTTGCGACGGTGCGGAGGCAAAATACTGAGCGCGCCGACTTTTCGACGCTGCAAGTGTCCGCGCCCTCTGATGCGATTGGACTTCATATTCTTACCACGTCAGCTAAGTGGTATTATATAAATTTAGTTGATCTACAGAACGTCTCGAACCGGCTCCTTGTCTGTCATAAGATTCGATATAGGCACGTCAAGGATATCCATGCCGTTTATCTCAGGACGATACTACGTAAAGTAGCATTCCCTTCTCTCCTCGGCTGTGTCAGCCGCCACTAGTGGAACCTTGGAAATAAACCAGACGGGCCAGACGGTTCAGGCTGAGCTCCTTGCAAATTCGACGAGCAGAAGAACATATCAGGTTAGTATCCCCATCAAGAGGCTTGTTTTGAGTCAAGTTTTGAGCGGCATGTAATGAGAGTTCCACAATTCAGGACTCGGGACCCGTGTGGCAGTACTTATGGGGTCTCTTTGTGCGGATTGTGGGTCTTGAATTGAGAACTATGGAATGGTCTACGAATTGGCTATTTGACCGCAGAAACCAGTCTATCGATGACTCCTATCGATAGAGCCCTCCAACTGCCACAGCGTGACATCATCTGTCCTTCATAGGAAGGTAGCATCTTTGCACATATGTCCATTAACGAGGGGCGGATTTCCTCGGGAAACCTTCTCGAACAGCGATACTTGGCGCAGACGTGCTTCAGAAAACACCAGTGGTCACTGATCAGGTAATTTTGTGCCGCTCACGATGCGCTATGCAGTAACCCAGGAAGTATGCAGGCGGAAGAAAGATAACAACGCCCACTGCAGTGTTCAATTATGCGTGAAACGAGTGTCCAATTGATCACGAACATTGCGAGCGACCTGACTTATCGTTTCGTTATATACATCTGGCTTAAAATCAAGACAAGCAAGAAGTTAGAAACCAGGCCGAGCTGACATGGCACTTGATTCTAGAATTCCTCCTTGTTTCATTCCTGGATTCCGCCTCGGAACTGTGCCTTGATCGCTTACGAAACTGAGACTCATTTCTTAGAAGGTGCTCCAAACGTGGCATATTCAAAAATGCAAAGGTAAAATAATATTCTAAGACGGCAGACTGGAACAACCCCAGTTACAGAAAGTATCTGGTATCAAGATGTCAGTAGCTGGCTGTTCTGGAGAGCTCACGAATTTGGCTTACAGGATAGCTATCCTGAAGGACATGAGAGGTGACATCAACCTCTTACATAAGAATACACGAATAAGTTTCAATCCTCACGAGTGAGAAAATGAGTGCCGCCATGAGTCTCCACAACCTCAATGATCAGTTCAATCTAGAGACGTTTCCTCCCGAGAACCCTGCTCCATAGACAGAGTCTATTGCCGACCATAAGTATTCAGCTCGTGCAGTAGAGTCTGCTAGCTGAGCAGAGGCGAACTTTAAGTCACTAAATGGAATGTAGTATCGGAATGTCGATTTGAGGCCTCAATTTTCTGCAATCTCTGGATAGACAATCTGCCGAGTTTAGAACAGCAACTTGCAGACATCTTAATTAGCAGTCTGTTGGCTGTACAGAAAACTCAAGAAAACGATCGCTCTATTCCGCTGGGTTTGGCGGCTGTTGTAAGGCGCAACACTAAAGTGAAGCCTAGTGTAGTTGAGAGGAAAAGAAGACGCTGAGCGCCGCCAGCTGATATAAAAGCCGTCTCAAGCAATCACCTCTTCCATCCCTGTTTCAAGATTCACCTCCATACCGCCTCCAGAATTGACAAATCTGAGCCCGGAGGCTGACTTCCGCCCTTGAACTCAAAACCAGGATCAGCTTCTGCAAAGAGTTCTGTCCACTCTTCCAACTCTCGATCTGCTGAGTTGAACAACACGTTCATGCTGATAATCCCCGTCCTCAAGGCTGCCTCCTTTGGTTTTGGCATTTTGTCTGGGCTTGGGATAATGTAATCCGCTATGACGATCTTTGCTCCGGGCTTGAGAGCCGGCACGAGGTTCCGCAATATTTGCAGAGCATATTTGTGGGACCAGTTGTGGAAGATCGCCCGGAAGAAATACACGTCAGCGTTTCTAACTGGCTGCTCGGTCAAGAAGTCGTGGACTTGGTAATGCACCCGGTCGGCGAGCTCTTCTGGTCTCTGCTTCTCCGAAATTCGGATGACATCTTCGTCAAGGTCCTACGTTACCACCGTCAGTCTTCACCTGCTTGTGAAACAGACATCAAGGTGAATCTCAAGGAGCTTCCTTACTTGGACAATAAAGTTCAGCGACGGGAACTCGCGAGCAATGGCACATGCAACGACACCGTGAGAACCACCCACGTCGACGACAGTTGCGCCATGAGGAAGATCACCCCAGGGGTATCCTTTGACAACGTGATGGGCTTCTATACCCGGCCTGCGAGAGAACAGGCGCATCATGTCCGCAAAGCGCCGTAGCCGGTCCGGCCGCTCCGACAGGTACGGCCACATAGCCTGGCCGCCCTGAGCCAGCGCGAATCCCGTCTCGTCCGGCTCGCCCGAGTCCGGCCACTTGGCCATGGCCTCACAGGAGTGGAGGGCGCCGCTCCAGCCCTCGTCTGTCTTCCACGCCATCCACTGGTGGAGCAGCTCGTCCTCAGCCAGAAGGCGCGACGCCGCACTGTGCGCAACGACACCTGGCCGGATCTCTTGCAATATGTGCTGGGCTATCGCCAACCGCAGCATGCGCTTCATGTGCGTCACGCCGATGCCGGCGTGTGTCGCGAGCTGTTCGAAAGTGGCCTCGCCGTTGACTGGGACTTCCTTGGCCAGGCCGAAGCGCGTGATGCCTTGGATGCCAATGAGTTCGGTTGCCTACTAGTCCCGTGTGTATCAGTCACATTAACAGTCCATTCAATAATTCAGCCTTGGTTCAACGGACGGAGGTCTCACACTAAGACTTGCCAAGTACTGCGCTGGGCCCTGCATTAAGATGCGCAGCTCCTGACAGTCGTAAATGACGGCTTGGCGCGCTGCCTCGATCTCAGGTGCCGTGCTGGGCGAGATCGCGGGTTTAAGAGGGCTCGATTGGTCAAACGACGGCGTAGGTAGTCCATTTCGAGTGTAGAAGTCGTTGACGAGGGCAGTATTGGTCGCAATACGAGCTGCCAGCTCGGAAATACTTGAACTGGACATTGTGGCTACGCCGGAACACAAGAAAAGTGCTAGAATCACGTTGGAATATCCTTCACAGTCTCTATATTAAGAAGAAGGTCGTTGAATTCAACAGCTCGACAGCGATCAGGTAGTTTGGGATCCAGTGTCTGCGAGATTCCGACAGAGATGCGCACTTCGAGACTCCAGAGAAAAGAAGCTCAGCCCAAATCAAGAGAATGCGGTGGGAATGGCGGAGGAACCAACTGCGCCGCATGCTTGCACTGGATTAGCTTGCCGAAACCCCAACTTGTAGGCTTCACACGTCACCAATGCGCCTAAAGCGAGATAAGTACGGCGCTTAAGTTCATCAAAACTTACTTCCTGCAAGGAGCTAGCCTGTGCATGCATCTTCAGTTTGAAATTGTTTCCTCGATGTAACCAACAGTATCTGCTCCAATCTACCACCTTTCTAAGAAATTGCACACCAAGGAGTGAGGGGGGCAGGCTCCTTACTTAGACAGATACCCGGGCAATCTGGACAACTTCGTTTCGATTGACTGGGTGCAATGTCTAGCTCACCCGTTGCCTCGTCTGCAAATGTGCCACCCGACTAGACCCAAATGCTTCGATAATGCAAGGAGGTTTCCGCTCAGGGCTTTGAGACAACCTTAATGAACCTAATTGTTTGGCCGATCGCATCTACCTAGGTACCTGAATTCTTGCCTCCGATAGAATAACAAGACATCAAATATTACAGAATTTTTCAGGTAATTTTGAATTTTGATAGAAGAGCCTTGATAGAAGCACAAAAGTCCTGTCCAATTTAGGCAGCGGCAGTAGATGTCTTGGGCGAGGATTCCCAACCCCTGAGAGTGGACTTGAGCACAGTTAAGCAGCAACTCCATGGACATAGGAAAAAATGAAACGTTCAACGATGACTATTCAGCGTCATTTTCTTTCCTAGGGTGGGCCTGGGGGTCTAGAACTGGATGTGGAAATCTGTCTGCTCACCCAATGGCGCAAGATCAATTTGCTGGCATAGCTGCGGAGTTTCTGCGTCATGACACTCGCCTCCGTGATTCTCAAAGCCGGTAAACATGCGCAAATCACTGGCCGACACTTTCGTCATCTTCCCTCAAAAGACCGGTCTATTCGGCCCTTCGGTTCTTGTCACTGCCCAGCGGCCTGCTCAGAGGTGATCGCGGCCCAAATGTGCTGGCCTCAGATGATCAGCCGTCAGCCATGAGACTACAGCATCCATGGCCTGCTTCAGTAGTGATTGAAATTTAATGAAGAGGTCGCGGGACAGGTATGGGTTGGCCGTACGCCTCGGAGTCACGACTTCAAGAGCCACGCCACCTCAGAAGAATTCCGCCGAGAGAAAGACGCCGATAAGCCACAAAAGAGTTTCGAGGCACCCCTTCATGGCAACCACTAATTATGTTACCCTCGTATTCCCAGCTGATATTTCTGGAAACCACATCTAAATTCCAGTCCGCTGCCAGTCTAAGAATGTTGCAGTACGTCTAAGGTCATTGCTTTGGGCTCTATCACCGTATGGCCTTCATTCTCCGCGAGGGTCACCAGCTCCCCGGATCAAGGCCAACAAGAAGTGTGGAAAAACGAGTTAGCCAGACCATGGTTATTTCATGGTACTCTTGCTGTTGAAATGAGCTCATGCGAAGTGAAAAATCAACAGCCATCGAGTGATGATGCTGCCAGTGGCATGTTCAACCCAGGTGTTCAGGTCTTGGGCGAGAGCGGTCGTTCCTCGGCACCTTTCGATGCAGCCGCCACCTCTGTCTACGTACAAGACCACTTACGACAGCAGCTTTTAATATGTGACCAGCAAGTCGCCCTCGGGCCTTTTCTTCAATCTCGAGGAGTTCGTGACACACATGTCTTGGCCCTCGGCCTGTGACTTTGATAGGTCATCTGATCTGCAGGTCGGCATGCCGCCTTGGGTCCTGTCAACCACAAAAGTCTGGTATGGGGATTCTCTTGGGTGGCACGTACCTTTTTTAAGCCCGCGAGCTTCCCCATTGCGCGGCTGCGTCCGAACGGTCGAGAATGCGGGCCGAGCAGTCGGGGGCGTGGCATGCATCGGATGACGGCCGCATCACGGCCCTATTCACCCCGCGCTGGTTTCCAGTTCGAGATATGACAGCCGGCACTAATCGAAACTGTGCCCCGGAGGCATACTCCCGCACCTGCGACCAGCTTAGATCCGGGGAAACGAGTTCGGGTAGGGCCGTTTCGCTTGGGGTTATCTCGGCGGAGTCTGGTCAGCTGGACAAATAGTCTTCGGCGAGATTCTTGAGTCTGGATCGTGAATAGTCGCTTCACGAGAACATGTGTCAAAGGCTTGAACTCTAAGTTTGGCCATGCTGAACATAAAGTCGGTGAGGAATGCTTGCTTGGAATTCGAAATGAAAGACAATATCAGCCATCGAGGATTCTTTCCAGTTTCCAACGAAACATTGACACCAGTCGTATCGCGCGCTCCGACTCAATTCCCCTGAGATGAAGTCAGCAACTACATTGGCCTTGGCCAGTCTTGTCAAGTCCGCCTTTGGACATGGATACTTAACCATACCATCCAGCCGCACCCGGCTTGGTTTTGAAGTATGAGCAACGTCCAAATCCCTGTCCGCCCTTGCTTACATACCGTTTACAGGCCGGCATAGACACCTGCCCTGAGTGCACAATTCGAGAGCCCGTCGAAGCCTGGCCCAATGTCACCGCTGCCACTGTAGGCCGCAGCGGTCCATGTGGCTACAATGCCAGAGTCAGCGTCGACTACAACCAGCCGTCGGACAACTGGGGCAACTCTCCTGTGGCAACATACACTCCTGGACAGACCGTTGATGTACAATGGTGTGTCGACCACAACGGCGATCACGGCGGCATGTTCAGCTACCGGATCTGTCAGGACCAGGAGCTGATTGACAAGTTCACAACTCCCGGCTACCTACCCACGGACGATGAGAAGCAGGCCGCCGAGGACTGCTTCCAGCTCGGCACGTTGAAGTGCACTGATGTGTCCGGCCAGACCTGCGACTATAGCCCAGACTGTTCCGAAGGACAGGCCTGCTGGAGGAATGACTGGTTCACCTGCAACGCGTTCCAGGCGGACAATCGACGAGGATGCGAGGGTGTCGACAACGCGGCCCTTGGGTCTTGCGCCACCACCATCGCCGGCGGGTACACAGTGACGAAGAAGATCAAGATCCCCGACTACGTCTCGAACCACACCCTCCTCTCGTTCCGGTGGAACTCGTTCCAGACGGGCCAGGTCTACTTAACCTGCGCGGACATATCCATCGGCGGCGGCGGCAGCAGCCCGCCCTCGTCCTCGACGGGCACCAGCACCAGCACGGCCGCGGCGACCACCACGAGCGCCGGCTGCGCGTCCGCCGCCAGTGTCGCCGTGACGTTCAACGAGATCGTCAAGACGGACCCGGGCCAGACCATCAAGATGGTTGGCTCGATCCCGGCACTCGGGAACTGGGACGTCTCGTCGGCGCCGGCGCTCTCCGCCGCGCAGTACACGAGCTCGAACAACCTGTGGACGCACACGCTGACGCTGGCGGCTGGGCAGAGCTTTGAGTACAAGTTTGTCAACGTGGCGTCGAGTGGCACTGCGACGTGGGAGAGCGACCCGAATAGGTCTTACACGGTGCCTCGCAGCTGTGCCACTGCTATCAGCGTCAGCACCAACTGGAAGTGATCTATGGTTGGGGTGGGGGAGGGGGGCGAGGTATAGAGAACGCTTTGTGTTGTGTTTAATGATGTCTTCTTTTGTCTATCTGGATGTTTGATATGACTGGAGAAGCAAGATATTTCTTGATGCAGTGTAAATATCGAGGGGATTTACTTATTATCGTCTGGACATATGGTCGACGTATACAGGAAATCACACATTTTCTTTCTTCACACACCAGAAGCAACCGTTTCGTACATTATCTACTTACCGGCCGTGGCGGGAGGTGCTTATTTACCGTGGAATTGTGTCCTCGAGTGTAATGTGATCGTCTAAGCTGTGCTTCTAAGGGCTTCTAAAACCTGTAACAGTCCAGACACAACCTCCATCACAAAGGTCTAAGGCAGGTGTCCATTGAATCCGGCATCAATCAACCTTTGTCCAGCATCCCACACATCGCGGGGAATCGTCAGCTCTATTTGGTATCCCTTGGCAGGATAATCTCGAATTCTGATCAGATCTCCGACCATGATGTTGATGACCAGGTCCCGCGGATTACCCTCATCGGGATATTCTGCAAAATCCAGCTGCGGTGACGTAACACTGAATTCCACCTTCTCATCATCACCAACGCCTGTTCCACCAATGCCGGGCCACTGCTTCATGAAGGTGGCATACGTCCTCCTCTCCATGTATGGTTTCTGCACCAGGATGAACGTCCGGATTCTTCCCTCGCCCTCGAGCAACCCTCGCTGGCTGAGCAAGTCGTGAGTAAAACGAACGTTCTCGCCCGTGTTCGTCGACCGTGACTCGACGATGATGGCTTCCTCCGGTACGCCCTTTGCCCGCGCGACATCGGCGAAGACCTCTGCCTCCGGCTTGTTGAAGCGATTCTCAGTCAGCTTCCCAGATCCTCCTGAGAATATGAGGTAGCGCCCGTAGCCGTCGAGGTGGAGCTGTGCGGCTCGGTGGGCGACGCGGAGGTCCAGGCTGCAGAGGCAGAAGACGGCGTCTGCGCTGGCGGGGAGGGGCATGCGCGTGCGGTGGTAATTGTAGACGAGTTCTGCGTCTCGTAGCGTCTGGTCTTCCATTGTGGACTGTTCCGGCTTCATGGCTCCTAATCGGGAGCTCGCTTGGCTTTAGATGTCTGAACAAGTCCTCACCACTTGAGAACTCTCTTTCGAAGGTACCAACCACCACATATTGTAAGCAGAGCCAAGGGCGCTTCGAATCCCTAACCCTTTGACGGAGCAACAGTGCTGGTGCTAAGACCCCGGTGCTTTATGTAAAGCGCTACTCTGCCCAGGTGGGAACAGACCTGTGTACAGTAATGTGCTCTCCTTCTGATTTCATCTAGAGATATGACAGAGATTAAGGGACGCCTCGAAATTGGGGACCTACCTAGCTACAACGCCTAGGAAGGTATATACTTCCCTATGAAAAGATGCCGAACAAGATTCAGGTGAATGGACCCCGCGCAGGCAGCAGCGGCCCAGACTGTTGGTCATCCTGTGCAGACCTGATTGGTCTCATCCCCAGGGATTTAAAGACCCAGCAATTTCCCTTGTCGTCCTGGAATCTGCTTGCACAGTTCTAATCCAAATCAGCCCCTCGCACCCCAAAATCCAGCGTCAAGATGTCTGGACAGCGGGCGCTAGACGGAGCTATTAGTCCTGTTGGTGGGCACTCAGCGACTGAGCCTAGCCACAACGACGACCGGCAGCCCGTCCCTGCTCTACCAGTTGAAGTTCTCATGAACATCCTCCATTATCTCAGTCCCAATGGATCCCTCACTTCATATGATTCAACCGCGATGAGACCTGATGTGAGCTGTGACTTCCTTCAGTCGCGAGTCACCCTCGCCAATTTTATCCTCGGTTCCAGGCTTTTCTACCAAGTCGGAACGCCTTTTCTATACCGCATGGTCCTCCTGAACGATCAAAAAGAAGTGTTACACTTCTTCCGCACAATAACGAAGCTCTTAGACCGCCGCCTTATGGTCCGCTCCCTAGCTTGGACTACTGTGTTATCCACAGACGACATCAATGTACAGTCTACTATGCTTCGACAATCTCAGTTGGATTCTACGTCCGCGGAGTGCTGGGACTCTATCAAAGAAGAGTGGCCGCGACAATCAATAGACATCCATGTTGCAGAGATCAGTAAGCTAGTTCCCCTAAACTTCATGACAATGACCATCATCCACGTTGATCCCGGCATTGATCTCGATACGAATGTCACTAGGCTAACATCTTATAGTGAACATTGTTAATTCCAGTAGCCTGCAGACTTGGAGGCTACTACGGGCTATTCTAGGACTGTGCCCATATATCAGAACGCTGTTTATGCTTCACAGCAGCGGGCCGGTACATGTGCCGCCTTCGTGGCCCCCCGGGTATCCACGTCCTAACCCTCCCAGTCGAGAATTGGACGCTCTAATGCCGCTTTTGTGTCATCGCACTCGGCCTTCTACTCATCGCTTCCTAGCAGAGTTAGAGACCCTCACCATCGAAGCGCATGAGGATCCACCGTCTCATATAAATGCCCAGTTTAGTATTTCTCTAATGATGATGAACTCGCCTACGTTGAGCCGTATTGAGATAAAGGGCCCACTTTTACTTCAAGAGATGTGGGATGGTTTCCAGCACTACCCAGAGCGAAAGATTCTTGCAGGCAATGTAAAGGAGCTAGTGCTATTACGTGGAATTCACCCTCAGGACGAGATGCTGGCAACGGTAATGCTGTTCCCAAGACTTATCTCGCTCCAGGCCGAGTACGACGACGCATCGATGCGGCCTGGATACATGCCTACCCCGGGCTATACTATCACACCCGCTCTACTCAGACTAGCGGACACGCTTGAGGTACTATCTCTAACGACAGCACCAAGCACCCGCAATCATTGGTGCCATGTCGACGATTACCCACATTGCCTAACTAGTCTGGACCAGATGCACAAACTTAAGGACTTTACCACGGAATCAATGTGGATCTTTGGAAGGGTCGACACTAGCTTCGCCTTGCAACTGCCAGACCTCCTCCCATCTAGTCTTGTTCGCTTTCAGCTCATCGATTACTGGGGTACTATGACCACCAGTGAATCTGCCGACTTCTACCCGGAATTTCCGAACCAATGGACCGCGGCTGAGTTTTATTACCATGTCCTCATGGCTATGGGCAATGAGGTCTCGTCACGCTTTCCGGACCTGAGAGAGGTTACGCTTGTTTCCAAGCATCTCTGTGTAGAGGCGAGCATGTGCAATGGCGGAGGGGATCAGGGTCAATCACACACAGAAACAGGCTCTCGAGCGTCTATGTTGACGCTTTACGAGTTCTTCCGCAACCTGGGGATCGAGTTCAAGCTGGAAATGCCAGTCAAAAGCACAGCAGCGTCCCAAGCGATTTGGGCGAAGTTTAGCTAGAATGTTGGCTTACCGCCTAAGCGTAGTCATTCAACACCTCACCTTTGAGTGAACGATGCTGAAACACCTTCAAGTTTTGAGTGATAGCAATGCAGATGAGATGTTGAGCCTCAAGCTGCAAGAGACGTGGTAGTATAGGCCAGTGAGCACACAGTGCATGTATTAATCGAGAGGGCCTTGATAATGCTTCAATCTGGCTTTTGCACACAATAAGCTTCGAGCAATCTGGGCACACATGTTTTAATTCTCAGATGTCTTTCATATTCCTGAGTAGCAGTGTCTGAAGGGCTTAAGAACCTTAGGATCTTCTCTATATCATCCCTCAAGCCCCATACCAGCTAGATAACAGAAAAGCGAATATAGCTGAGCTTGTAAGTGGAAGCAACAAAGGGGGAAGGTCGAACAGACGCGACCAGCACAAGTACAGGATAGAGGCAGCGAGAGCAATTGAGCGGGGTCAGCAGACCAAGCCAGCGACTTTGATATGGCAGCCCGGCGACGGGTAGGGCCAGTGGCTGCCAGGAGCCAAGCTTTAGTACCCGGCCAATCCGCATCCAAACCTGTGGCAGTGGCGGCCGAGTCCTAGCATATGGTGACAGATGCGTGAAGTTGATCGAAAGTTATCGATAGCGAGCTGAAGCTGACGTGCATGGGTCCAGAGGGTACTGAGGGTGGCTGAGGTGTGGGTGGATCAGAACCGAGTCCCTGACTGGCCCGGTTGGGAGCAAATTGGCGAAAGACTACTTTACCTACATAGAATCTAGGTAAGCACCTTTGATATCAAGGTCACGACAACAATGCCAGTCTGGACCGACCGGAAAACGGAAACAAGCACAGTCAACTCAATTCAGTCAGCATGGAAGGCCGATTGGAACGCACAAGTCAGACTTCAATGCCGACAACACCGCCAGACTCACCTGCTTTACCATCTTCAGAGCATGGTGAGAGGCAAACCCCGCGCAAGGGCAAAGGCAAGGCTACCGGTGAGGGTGACGCAACAACCGAACCACTCGTGTTGCATGCAATTATCACTGGTGATGAACTCAGTATTGAAGAGCTCAGCGACTTTGAAGAGAACGACATGGACGGTCGGGATGATGTTCTTGCACCTCACGTCATCGAGTATGCCGAATCGGAACTGAGCGATTCGCACATCGAGGGTCATGTCATAAAGGACCTCCGCGACCTAAGATTCCGCAGTCCAGACCCAGATCCTTTGTCAGACAGCTCTAACACAAGCGATGATGAGTACCAAGAAGTCATACGGCAACAGCGGGCTTACGAGCGAAAGCAAAGGAGGGTAGTAAGCGAGTTTAAGCGGGCAAAAAGCGAAAGTAGTGATAGCGACCACGAGGACTTGCGACACGGCATACTAGACTTTGACCAACCCGGGTCGAGTGCGCGACGACTAAAGAGGCGGGTCCGCGACCGACGAAGTCTGGTTTTCCAGGACCCGCCGCCAAAAATCGACGAGATGAACGAGCCATCAGATCTGGAGGATACCATGACGAACAAGAAGTTGCTGGCCAAGGATCTGCCATTTTATGCCTTCGCAACCATGGAAGTGGACTCGCCAGGGGCATCAACCACAGACATTTCACGCACCAATCCAAGCTCGCTTGAGAATGCCGAGGGAAATGAGCGTGCTCCTCAGGAGAAAGAGGGTTTCCATGGCAGACCCAGCTTTGGGATGAACCCAGAATTGCCCCCCAAGATTGGCGAGAACACAGAAATCGCCGAAGACGAGGAAGGAAGTCGGAGATACCGTGACTCTTGTACCGATGAGACAATGTCCGTTCAATCCTACGCCGATTCGATGTTTGATGCCGGCTCGGTCGGAAGCTCCATGTCGTCTGTCTATAATGACACGCAGGCGCTGGTCATTGAATACGTGGACTTCCTCGCTCGCGATCTAGAGCTCGAGAAGTTGTTCATGATGTCCATGTTGCCGAAAGTACTTGGACCCGAACGATTCAGACGGAATTACAGCAGGATCCTGCAAAGCTACGCGAGAGACCTGAAGCGACAACTTTCAATATGGAACGAGCCAAAAATGCCATTGCGTACCCAGGGACTGGCATTTATCTCCCGTAGATCCATCACGATGAAAACAGCCAGCATTATTGCAACCAGATATATGGAAAAGGCACCACGGACTCAATTACAACCTGGAAGGACTGAAGTTGACAATGCTGGAATTCCCGGAGAAAACGAGACTTCCTCCGGGGACGAGTCTCCTGCCAACGAGCCAACCCACAAGTTCAACTTCATGATCAGTGAATTGGAACAATACTTCCGAGAAGGAGCACCGTTTCAACGAATGAAACGAAATCTGCGAAGTCTTGTCATTCCTCCCGCAGACCTAAGCCGTGTGAAAGCATCAACCGAGCGCATATTGGATCTAGTCCTCGGCGACGAGTATCTGCGCTTTCTGCTATTCAAGGCGTTAAGTGATGCTTTGGCGCCTCTCAGAGACAATCAGTTCGACCCGGAAATAGGGATCAAGTATTTTGGCTCCAGATTGAAGGCCGAGGCTAATTCGCCAGATCGTGTGCGTCTGGCGGAGTTCATAGAGACTTACGCCGCCTACATTGGCACCAGGGCCGTCCAGAGAATAGAGAGCATGGATATAGAGACTATTCTTCAAGAATCGAAGGTCAGTGCACCCATCCTATGTCATCTTTGGTGCCTAGACACGCAATATTGTTTGTTTGAAGTACATGCTGATAGGCGGACCGATGTCCAAAGTTCAACGCTCATATCGGGCGAAAAATCATCATAGAAGATAACAGTCACCAACAAGAACTGCCGAGCGACTCCGAGCACCAGACAAGTCGAACTTCAAAGCTACTTAGAGCAATATCTCAGGCCAGAGGTGGTGCAATTGGCACATTGAGACTCATACTTTTCAATATGCTGGTTTTATATACCTTTGGCAAGATGATAGAAATTTTGGCCAGCCGATTCGAACAACACCCCAGTAAGTGAGATCATTTAGTACCTTTTCACTTGACAGCATGTTGCTTTCGGGATCTCCGAATCTTGATCACTCTTATGCCTTCCGTGATCTCCTCAATGAGGCTACACCCCAAAAAACATCACCAGCTGTGATGCCTGAGAGACCACATGTGCACTTTCCAGAAAGAATCTGACGAGTCTTTCTCAGTTGCGTGTTTTACAACCATCTTCACGTTTTTATATCTTTTTGAAGATGATTTGAACACCTCAATCGCGGCCTTGCTGTGGTACTGCAGCACTGGCACAGCATCTGAGGAACGTTGGGAAACAGGCACTGAGGCTTTGAGGTACTTCACACATAAACTTCAATGGAGTATGGGAGATGACGGTGACTTCAGACAGAAGTTACAGTCTCACATTTGGAAGCCCTACAGAAAATACCTCTCATCGAGGTCCGAAGAAGTCTTGGAGAGCATCATAGACGATAATTTCCCAAATCTTTGCGATGCCGACATCAATTCCCATTGGTCCTTCGTCGCTTCCAGTAAAGTCTTCAAAGAATATGTCGACAGCCTCCGAGATACAGCCATCCCAGCCTTCTTTTCGCAGGCGAAAAAGCTCGTGGCCGAAGGGCTGATGGGCGATGAGGACCCAAACGCGGCAGCCGGCAAAGCCCACTTGCTAGGCGCTCTGGAAGAAGTCCAGTGGTGTTTTATGCAAACAGGAGTGGCACCCACCATTTGCATCTCGTCCTCGAAACCGAGCCTGAGGAGCTTCCGCGTCTCGAATCTTGTCAAATTTGGTGTGGAAGCAAGCTCGCGATCGATGTGGCAGTGGTGGCCTCTACAACCACCGACATCGAGGGGGAAGGCCAGCAACACAGAGTGTCGTATGTCGTGGAAATGTGTAAGTCATCTCGGAAGACCGCTTCTCTTTGCGAGCACTGGAGAATCCGAGTGGCTCATCCAAGAAACATTGTCCCCCAGGACCGCTTCTCTTTGCGAGCACTGGAGAATCCGAGTGGCTCATCCAAGAAACATTGTCCCCCAGCTCTCCAAACTCACAGAACCATAGGAATGCGGTACACAGAGAGAGGAGGTAGTACCGTCCGTATACGCCTCACAATTAAGTCATCTGGCTTCTCAGTTCCCACTCAGCAATGAGCCTCCGGAGCGGCCACCGAGCTCCCTAAGTAGCCACAGCTCCCAAGCTACAAAAGCCACCAGTGGGTCCGAGTCACAATCCACATCTTCTGGTTCTTCCTCTGCTTCTGTCAGCTCAAATCTGCATCCTAGCACCGCCGCGACCTCGCCGAGCTCGTCTGTCATATCCTGTGGCACCCCGCCCAAGGCATTTGTGTTTCTGGTGGTCAAGGCTGCAAGATACACCTTAGCACCCATAGATGTGACGGAAAAGAAGGCGCGCGACTTCTTTAAAGCCATCGTCGAGACGTATAATCAGAAACGTGGATGGCGTCGACTGTTGTCGATATACGTCTACAGCCACTGTGACTTCGTCAAGGTCAGTCAACACGGACAGACCTTAACTTTCTCACCATGACGGCTAGAAATACTGACAGTGGTTACGCAGATCAAGCGATACGCACCATACAGCTTCGATCCGGGCGTCAGGTTCTCCTTCCCTCCGCATGATGAGTCGCCACACGACAAAGAGTACGGATACTACCCCCGGCCGATGCCCCACGCACCCGTCTCCAGACACATGTTCAACCACTTGTTCAACGCCTGCTACAGCGATCAAAGCCTCGCCCACAAGCTCCACTACCCATTCATCACGCCCTCCTGCGTCATCAAGAGCATCCCAGGCAAGCTGCTTGACGGGATGCCTAAGAGGGACCGGCTAGTCGACGGAGAGGCTGAGTTCAGCGAGGACCAGGACGTCGAGGTCTTCTGGGGGCTTGTCGCAAGAGAGCAGAGGTCAGCCTTGAGAGTAGCTGTATACATGCTGCTCGGGCTTGGGCCTTCGTTATGGTTCATGTTCCAGTGGCTGTTTGGGTGGGGTCATGACGGGGATTTGCAGGATGCAACTGTGCCGTTGATGTTTAGTGCGACTATGCTTGGTATTCTGTGGGCTTTCGTGTATTCTGGCGACGATGTAAGGGAGATGGAACAGTCGCGTTAAGCTGGGCGCTGAGTTATTTCCTAGCCGGGTGCCTATTCTCTCACAATTACGATTTCGGAATTGCAATCCCGAATCGGATCTCAGTCCAGCGAGCCTCTGAATTGCCGTTTCATTGACCAGGCGCTGTAATCCCCACAGCAACATGTGGATTGCGCTAGACAAGTTGGTGAATACGCAATTATCTCGGACCGTACAAAGTTACTGGGCGTCCTGGCCTCAGCTGGCATGGAAATGAAGACATGGCATTCTTGATGCCTGAGCAACAGGTTTCTGAGATGTTTTCGTCCCATTTAATCCACCGCACATGTCAATCCTGGCTTCTGGCCCCCTCCTCTACTCCGGATTGCCTAAATGCAAGCGCGTGGAGCTGAAAGCCCTCAGCTGCCCAACGGGAATGTGACCGTTCGATCCCTCACATGCATCCGTGAATTATTTCTGTTGCTTATTCCGACAATGTCTCAGCACGGCGCAGGACGTTGTCATTGGTTCCGTAGTCCCTTTGTCTCATCGTAGCGTGGTAACCGGCCCGTTCCTCGAGTTGCACCATTGGAAGCAAGAAAGATGCATGAATCCGTACGACTCCCCGGCATCTCGTATCATGAACATGGGCCATGTCACTTCTTCAAAAGTCAAAAGCTGTCACGGATAGATATCGATCTCGGTTAAGCCAACTTGTTTCCAGTGAATCCCGTAACGCATTATTCTGGCACTATTCAGCCCCTTCTGACATCTTGATCTTCGAGACGCCGACAATTCGTCATCAGAATGGAATCCTGGGGCTGAAATGACACTCTTTGTTTTCGAATGTGACTAGCGACGCCACCATTCTAGCACAAGGCCTAAAGACCTTTGTTTCGCGCTTCATAATCCTCAATGCGCCGTCGCTATGGCTTCTTCGCCAAACGAACTGAGGTACCGTGAGATTTTGAGAAAGATGTAAATGGAATATGCTGATTCGTACTTAAATGTCTCAAGCCCTCTCAACTTGGGACCTTGGTTGGCTCAAAGCCTTTCAGATAGGCACCACTGGCACTCATCTTCATGATTTGGCAGCTTGTCAAGCTGTATACACATACATCAATACAACCCACACACATTGTCTCTTGTCCTATTAGGACAAACACTGTCGTTCCGGCTTAGTAGCGGAACTCAAAGAATACAAATAGTCTATACAGATACATCAATATGTTGGCCCTTCGTGATGTCTGGATCATCGTCACCGATGTTGCCAATACGCTCTTCGGATCGCCTTTTCTTGCTCAGGGATCTCAGCATCCCATCGGAGCCAAAATTGGCTTGTCCCGCCCTGGGCTTGACGCTGTCAAGCCTGGGCATCCAATCTTTCGGCCTCCCGGCAGTAATATCGATAAATTCGTTTGCGACTACTCTAATATGAAGGGTTTCGCCCCATGCGGGACTTCAGATGACCAGAGCTGCTGGCTGCGCAATGCTCAAACAGGACAGGAGTTCAACATTACGACCGACTACGAAAACATGACTCCTCTGGGTATCACCCGCGTATATTACCTTGATGTGACTGACGGCTCCATCAATGCTAATGGCCTGGACTTCAAAGAAGCGAAGCTTTTCAACGGCACCTTCCCTGGTCCTCTGATTGAGGCCTGCTGGGGAGATACCGTGGAGATCCACGTCCGCAACTCTCTGGCTAACAACGGAACTAGCATCCACTGGCATGGCATCCGACAATGGGAGACGATGCATATGGATGGTGTGAACGGCCTTACGCAATGTCCCATTGCCCCTCAATCGGAGTTTGTCTACCGCTGGAACGCGACGCAGTATGGTACCTCGTGGTACCACAGCCATTACTCCGTGCAGTATGCCGATGGACTGCAAGCACCCATAGTGAGTCGTCCTATGTGTTTACAAAGATGCCATTTCTTTTCAAAGTACCTTACTTACATCTGGCAGACCATTCACGGACCGTCCTCTTCCCCGTACGACATTGCCATCGAGCCAATAACCATCACTGATTGGGGTAAGTTGCTTACAATGCTTTATTTGTGGAGTCCATATTAATGTTTCAATTGCAGCGAACAACAGTGCATTCTCATGGATGTACAAGGGTGCAGATACGTTAGATTTCCTTCTGGGGGGAGTGGGAAACATAACTCGGTTTACGCGCGGCAAAGTCCAAAACGCCGATCCGATCCCATCTGGCTTTGAACTTTTCTTCGACGAAACTGCGGCCAACCCCAAAACCGGAGCAAAGAGATATCTACTACGTTTGATTAACACCGCTTTCGAGAATTCGTTTGTTTTTTCCATTGATAACCACATTTTGCGAGTGGTCGAGGCCGACTTTGTTCCAGTCGTGAATTTCACGACGACTTCGATCCTCATCGCCATTGGTCAGAGATACAACGTCATTGTCGAGGCTGCACCTGTGGTGAACATCTCGAATCCCTCTGGCAACCCTTTGCCAAAGGACGGGAACTTCTGGATTCGCACCTATGCCACCGTTGATTCTGATCTTTACAGGCTTCACTACCCCGTGGATCCGGATAGCTACATGAAGACTGGTATTCTCCGCTACGATGAAAACAGCACGGCAGATCCCACCACCAGCCCATGGAACGTCAGCACGATTGGCTCCGACCTGTCTATCAACGAACAGCTTGAGCCCACTTTCCCTTGGTCCGTTCAGGCCCCTGCCAACGGGAAGGTCGGACAGGTATTCAACGTTGTCGCCCGCGACGATAATGAGACTGGACCATACGCAACGTCGTTCTTTGCTTTCCAGAAGCCTGATGAGAAGGAAAAGACTTACTTCCAAACCACATACGGCAATCCCACCTTCTTGAATTTAGCCAATGTAGGAGACGAATGGCCTACAGGATGGGTTGTTGTGCCCGAGAACTACAGTGATACCGACTGGGTGAGTGCTTATTTCTCAAGCTCTGTTTTCAGGAAAGCGCCTTGCCCAAGAATTGGTTCGACTAACTATCTGGCGCTTTCAAGGTCTATCTAGTCATCAACAAGCCGAAGTTTGGACCTCACCCGGTAAGTGCTTGCCGTAACACGAGGCAGTGACTCCTTGGGAAAATACGATAACTAATTTGTCATCAGATCCATCTTCACGGTCACGACTTCGCCATCGTCGAGCAAAAGGACGATATGCCTTTCGACCCAGCCGTATTCAAGCCCATCTTGAACAGCAACCCTCCTCGTCGTGACGTGGTGCTAGTCAGCGCCAACGGGTACGCTGTCATTGCCTTCAAGGCTGATAACCCGGGCGTCTGGTTGATGCACTGTCACATCGCGGCGCACGCTTCCAGTGGTCTTTCATTGCAGATCCTGGAGCGGCAGAGCGCCGCCAATCAGCTTTGGCAACCTGGCAATTCTCCTGCCTTGGACGCGGCTCATACGCTCTGCGCCAGCTGGAACACCTGGGCATATGACTGCAAGAATCAGTGGCCAGGTAACACGGCCGGCCCGGGAGAGACCCCGGTATATCTTGCCTGTGATGATGCCACTGAACTTCAGAACGACTCTGGAGTCTAGAAGTAGTTTGATTTCAATGATTCATGTTGTTGATCGGATAAGGCACCCAAAACTGGCTCACAGCTCTTAATATTGTGATCTGTTGCTGTGACAAAAGCTCGTGGCTATACAAGCACAACTTAAAGTGAGTGTATCAGGCAGATGGTGAAGTGCAACCGTACTGTTTTCGTGTGGTCTAGTGATAGTCCACTGAGACCGTTGGCTGTGATACATCCATCGGGAATGCACTGCGGGGGATGATGACATATGGTCGCCCCAACCCCCTCCCAACTGGACCTTAGGCTTGGATCAGCGTCGCCGCATTTTCCACCTGCAACTCGATAATCAAATTAAGATAACGAGACAACATTCCATCTCAAGCAGTTGATACAGCCATCCGACGAACATGGGGATCGTTCACATTGTAATGTTCGCATTCGAGCCACTGGCTCCTCCCGATGAGGTGCAGAAAGTGAGTGGCTGCAGTTGAGCATGTGACCCTGCTGAGCAATGTCATCTACGCCCCCGACGTCAACATTTGCTGACCAGGTTACCAGGTCTGCGATGCGATGCTGGCTCTCAAGGACAACTGCATCCATCCAGAAACCAAAAAGCCGTATATCAAGACTGGACAGGGAGGCAAGGACAACAGTCCCGAGGGCAAACAGGTAGGTTACTCCCCGTCGACGGCATGATGGATTTGCGGAGACATAGGCCACTCCAGTCAGGCTAACTCAAATGACTCTAGAATGGAATCTCACACGTTTTCATCAGCGAATTTGAGAGTGAGGAGGATCGGGAGTACTACTTGAACGAAGACCCGGCCCACCTGGCATTCGTCAAGAGCCTTGACGGTATAGTTGCAAAGGGGCAGGTGATCGACTTCACTCCTGGTGTCTTCTGATTGAGCTCTCCGGGTCCACAAGTGATGGATGGAAGTCGAACCGCTTGGAACGAACCTTATACATGTGATGACGTTAGGAGAATGGAAGGCCTCACAGACGGGGCTGGTCTGCTAAGGACATCGTGAGGTCCCTTTTTGTGCATTTGTTGAGTCTGCAAAAAGTCTCTGCCCGATCATCAACCTGAAATAAGAAACGAAATGCATTTACTGGTCGTGGGCAAGTGAGTTTATGGGCAGACTCTCGCTTCACTGCGAGCACCATGATGGTTGCTGGTAAAGTCGAATGGGAGCACAGATAATCGAATCCCTTCCCTGTGAAAGCCTGTCACTTCAACTTTCCAGCTGGGAAACATGGGAGCCTTTAGGAGTTTGTAGAGAAACCTTGGAACTTAAGGCTTGTACACTGAATTGCGTGGTGACCGGCCGCGAAAACTAATAATATCCATTTGGTTGGCATGACAAAGAGTTACGTTGAACTTCTTGGAGTAAACCATATCGATTTTGGTACAGTTACTGGCAAACTTGAGCTTGTTCCATTACTCCCGCACTATTTCACCACCTTCACCTGGGGTGAAACCTCGGGTTATCTAGCATGCCACTTCCCTGTTCCCGTAAGTGGTCAGTAGGATTCAGTAAGGGCTTTCTGCACTGATGCGGTTATATTGACATCTTGGCATTCCCGATCGCCATCCTCCTACCCCTCCCGGCCGACGTTGTCACTCTCACTCGCTTCATTTCACAACGAGAGATGGCAGCTTACGGGCATGCTTCCCCGCTAGACCAAGAACTGGGGCTGGAAGGCAACCCTATACTACCCCATGCGACCCCAGACCCTGGCTTCATTCGAAATAGTTCCTTCGGGCCTGTCGCTGGAATATCTCACCGGCATGACGGACGAAAGGGCTGCTGGGCCTGCTGGGCAAGTTTTTAACCTCACTTATAATTAAGTGCCCCAATATGCAGTTCCTGATCCACTCCATGGCAGTACCGAGTTATGTCCTATGAAGTAGCCGGCAAACTTGACGATCAGGAAACAAAATGCTACCTTCCCTGATACTCCCCACATTTTGTGCTCTGCTTCCTCTGAGTGCCGCCCTACAAACGGGGCGCAGGAGTCAACATGATGGCAACTCGTCCGACATTCGTCGGGACCTATCATTGAACGTCCCACTACGGCTCTACTCCGTGAAGAGGCCCATCGATGGGTCATGGCAGTCTCTCTCGATTGAGTTCTCTTACATGGCGGACTACTTTGGGAACTTGACGTATTTGAGGCCCCTATGACCCACGGAGAAATAATCAAGCTGACATTTGGTTCATAGAACACCGAATAAGCTCTCATATAATCTCCTGGAGAACCTGCAGAACCTATCCGGGTCCCCGATCATCATCCGCGCCGGCGGCTCGACCGCCAATGTGGCAGTCTTCAACGCCAGCCAGAAGCTCGCCGTCGAGAACCACTGGAACGGGTCCACCAACACGGGCCTCGAGGGCTCCCGCACCGACCAGCCTAGCCTGACCAACATCGGCCCGGCCTGGTTCGAGGCGTTCCTGACGTCTCCGGAGGGAACGCGGTTCATCTACGACCTCAACTACCGTGACAACAGCACCGCGGGTGTCGCTTCAACGGTCGACGTCGCGAAGCGCGTGTGGGACACGCTCGGACCGGACCTTCTGTACGCTTATGAGATCAGCAACGAGATGGAGCGGTGGGGAGGCAGGTACCGGAGCGACGAATGGGGGCCCGAGCTGTATACGGAGGAGTTCCTCATGTACACTGATCTGATCGAGCAGGCCATCTGGGGCGAGAGTGAGCATGGTTCCCAGTCCCAGCCGATTTTCCAGATGGGCACGTTCATGGGGAGTGGGAACAAGACCATCAACACGCCCTGGAATTCAGAGGTGGTGTTGGATCTGGGGATCAACAGGAAGCAGCAGATCAGGAGTACCTCGCAGCACGATGTGAGTCGTCATGTTTCCCCTGGCTGTCCCGACTGTGGTTTCTTAACATCATTGGCTGCGTCCACCCCGAGAGATGCTGACCGAAGTGGTGCCTTCACAGTACCACGGTTCGAACTGCGCTTCGACCAAGGAGATTTCCACGCTTCGGCAGAACCTCCTCAACCACACCAACATGGCCAACCGCGCCTTTCCTCACCAGCAGATGGCACCCTACGTTGATGGAACCCATGGCGTCACCTATGTGATTGGTGAGACCAACTCGATCTCATGCCAAGGCCGGGATGGCGTCTCCAACGTCTTCGGCACGGCGCTGTGGTACCTGGACTACAACCTCTTCATCGCATCCAACATCTCAGCGGTAGGAGGCATGTATTTCCACATGGGCACACCCTATCGCTACAGCTTGTGGGCACCATACGAGGGAGCAACCAACCACAGCGCGCTGGTACGACCTTCATACTACGGCGCGTGGCTGCTAGCAACGGCCATCGGAAACGGTGACGTATCGACGGGGAACAACGAGACCTCAGCCCAGGATCTCAAGCCGGACGCGCCCGGCGTCTACTCGCCGTACTACTCGGGCGACGGGGCACCCAAGAAGGTGGTACACCCGCTGATCGCGGAGGAGACGCTCACGGCGTACGCGCTGTACAAGCCGGCACCGTCGCACGCCATCGACTCGGTGGTCATCCTGAACCTGGAGCCGTACAACTCGACGGCCAACTACACGCGGCCGTACATCAACGTAACGCTGCCCGAGAGGATCCAGACGCCTGGGGTCATGCGACGGCTCACTGCGTCCGGGAGCGACATCAAGGACTTTGCGCAGACGGATATCACGTTCGCGGGACGGAGTGTGAGCAAGGAGGGGCTCGTCGTGGGAAATGAGGTCACTGAAACTTGGGCACCAGGGGAGAGCGTGTTGGTTGGTGATGCCGAGGCGGTGCTGATCACCTTTTGAGGGGCTTCAGGGTGTCTGTCGATGGATGTGAACGTTGATCTAGTAGATAGCTATTGGTAAGGTAATGTTGGTAATATGACAGAAGCCATTCATGATGTCCTCACACGTAGAGAGCCTGACCGTGTACTTGGGTACCTGCCCAAGTACCAGCTCAAGCATGGACAGTCGGGGCTGCCCTGTTATTAGAGTTGGAAGGTGGGGCATGGCGTCGCTAACAGCCTGCCACTTGCCCAAACGGGCGACAAGGGTCCCAGGCCTTACGTCACACGCGTGATGCGCTTAATGCGGGACCCAGGGCGTGCCAGGTACTCGTCGCCCACTGGCCCAAGGGCAAGCATCGGCCCCCCGTCGATTGTTTCCCAGGCGAGCTTGAGCTGAGCTGCATTCAGCTCTGCTCCGATCCGAGAGGCCTGCGATCGCGGCTACCGTGCTGGAACTGAACTGAACCTGAGCTGGACTGGACTGGGACTGGGATGTCCAGGGGAGGGACCGACAACAACTCTCCCGCCGCCTCGAATCATCCATGCAATCCAAAGCCAACCAGTCCCAGGCCAGGCCGCCCAGGCTGACTTCGGTCCTTCGATTCGCCCTTCTGGACAAAGACTGGCTGCTGCATCGATCCATCCACCATCACCCGACTTTCCCACCCCAGAGCCTGACTGCGCGACATCACGACAACCCTCGAAGCTCATAAAACCATCCGTCGCCATTGTCGCGCCCGCACGTAGCAACTTCATCCTGGCGACGACCTTGTTGCGCACCGACTCCATCGCAACGTAACAAACAGGGCCCAGACAAGCCCATACAACCAAACCATCGCCCATCGACACCGCACAACCTCCAATCACCATGGCGCAACCACATCCCACCCTTATCAACATCCCTCAGCCTCCCTCCAACCCGGACACTCCATCAGAGATGCCGTGAGCTACTTCCAAGCCCTCCGAGACACTGAGTTGCCGCGCACTGAAGCCAGGCTCTCCTCACAGCCTGGCTGCTTTACCAGGCCCGATACTTTTCTGAGACAGTCAATACTGATGTGATTATTCCCCAGCGGCACTCCCACCTCGACAACAACCTCCCTCTCTGCTCTCTCCACTACAGCCATTAAAGACGGCCACCGCGGTCACGCTACTGCGACAACCCATCACCCCGGCCACCAGCAGCATGCCTCCCAGGGCAGCCTCGAGGCCGAGCGCGCCGACAGGATCTCGCGCCTCGCGGGCCTCTCCAACGTCAACCAGCTGAGATCTCCCCCGAGCGCCGGCTCTGCGGCCCCGGCCCGCAACAGCAACAGCCCCCAGACGACCCCTACCTCTGCCGTCTTCCCACATGCCGCCCACCGCCCCATCGCGCCCCTGATCCAGGGCGCTCCTGCGTATTTCGACTCGAATGGACAGCCAGTCGCTGTGACCAAGATGTCCACCTCCGGCACTGCATCCGCGACTGAGAGTGCAAGTACACCTGGCCACGGGGTCGTCATACCGATGCTTTGCGATTAATGGATCATTCGCTAACAGTATGGATCAACAGGACATCGACATGATGAGCACAGACACCAACTTCGCGCGTGACACGGAGGTCGACTCGGCTAGCGGCTACGTGGGAACCGGTCACAACGAGCAGGCGGACATGGACGTCGATGAGGATTTGACCAGCCGTAGCGTCGGCCAGTTCGAGCAGGACGACAACATGAGCGACGACGGCTCCGCCAGCCTGGTTGGCTTCGGCGAGGGCGCAAACAGCACCATATCTGGACCCATCTACGTGCGACGACCCCTGCCCGGCATGGAGGGCCTGCAGAGGAGCAGCTCCGGCCTGAGCGAGGGTGCGATGATGGCGGCCCGGCGGGAGAGACTGGACCGCGAGGATGCCAGCGCTGCGACCGAGAGGAGGGACGCCCGCTTCATCGACGGCGTAGCATCCGAGGCCACCCCTGGCGGTGCTGCGGACGACGATGGCTTTGTAGACACGACCAACACTGGTCCCGTTCCCGTGTCTGGCCCGGGCTATACCAGCTCCCTACGCGAGACCCAGCACGGCGCACACACGCGGCATCACCTGAATCACCAGCAGGCGCCCACGGCCCGCGAGGCTGCCGAGAGGGCGATGCGCGAGCGCGGGCTGGACCCCAGCCAGCGAGGTGGAAATTCTGCAGCTAGCAGTCCTGGAAAGCGGTTGACGTTTGAGGATCAGAAGTGATTGGCGCATGTGCGCGGGCAATGTCTCCTGTCTATTCTAGGCTGCCCTTGATAGCATTTGTTATGCCTCATATGGTGTCGCTCCTGCAACCGGTCTTGCGCGAGGATGCGGGTCCCCAAAAAGAGTTACTGCACGAGAGCAGTTCTTACTGTACGATGATGGCTATACGTCTCCTTGCCCTTTTTTCTCACCTTGGCAGGACCTTTTGACACTGCAAAAATTTGCCATTCTTTTACTTCAAGTTCATTCCAGACTTCTTACATTGCGTTGTGCTTTTACCCTTGATAGGCGTACGAGGCGTTTCCGGGAAAGGAACGAGATATCACATAGGCTTAGCGAGATTGGAATGGAATATACATGGTCTTTGATGAATTGAATTGAGCTGCGTCAGGATGTTGATCCGGTGAATCACGTTCGTCTATCCGACCTGATGCATGGCTTTGCTCGTGCATCGGTTTTCATTCTCGGTTCTATGTATCCTGGAGACAGACATCCTCAAGTATTCAACAACTGCTTTGTCTAAATAGCATTAACCGACCCGAATGTACCATTGTTTTGATACTTTCAGTACTACAGCAGAGACTGTGGCACTGATATATTGGGCATCACCGCCTCGACAGCAGTCAACAGAACACTAGGACGAAACCGACTGCACAGATATGACTAGAGCGCCTTTACTTCATGATCCTCCGCGCCCAAAAGAAGCAGAATATTGATTGCCTGATCAGTCCGTGCCCTTCAGAAAGGGATGTTCAAGTAGATCAGAAAAGGTCGGCCGATGGTCGGCGTCTCTGCCACCACATATCAGCAACTCAGAATCAGACCACTGGTCGGTGGCGCAAAATACTCACATGCTGAGGCACTGGCGGACGAAGTCCAGTGCCGGTCCGTCAAGCTTGCCAATCATGCCTTCAGGAACCAAGAGCTCCAACGCTGACCCCTGGGCCTCTTTGATCCGTGTAGCCAACGATTCCGCCGCGCCGCCTTGCGCGAGATCGCACTTCCCTGTGAGCAGCTGCGCCGCCATAACACCAACCAGCCACACGTCAGCCTTGCTCATGTCGTCCTGGCCCAGCAGTATCTCAGGCGGCGGTGCCGGGATCTCAGAAGGGAGCTGTTGCCCGGGCAGCGGCGCCTCGACCTTGACGACGCCCACGTTGTCCATCATCACGACCCCCAGGTCCACGAACACAGGGCTGATCCCTTGCCCCCGCAGCTGCTCGAGGCCGAGCACGACCTGGCGCAGGATCGTGCGCGCGAGGGGCTGCGGGATGGCGCCGTAGCTCCGGATCAGGTCTTGCAGCGTGCCGCCTGGCAGGTACTCCGTGAGTATGAACGTGCGGCCTTCCTTGTGCTGGTGGCCTAGGTAGGGAATTACGTTTGGCTGGTTTGGGATGGCGAGTCTGGATTCTATGAGGGCCTCTAGGCTCTCCCGTGCGGAGGCGCTGCCTGGCTCGTCCTGGGGTGGGAGTTCCTCTGCTGAGATGAATTCTGCTGTGTCTGTCCTCATGCCTAGGAAGACTGGTCCGTATCGCCCATCTCTGACCTTACTGCCGATGATCCAGTCATATGTAATTGAGGCGTGTTTCCTATCGGTAGAGATTTGAGTGGACATGATGTGGTGTCACTGATATCTATGCTGTAAGCGGGAAGGAATGAGTTCTTCCGCATGGTTGAATTTGAGAATACTGGAAGAGAAACGTGAATTTAATTTTTGGTATTATTTGCGATAACCTACTTGATGTGTATGCTCACGGCTCAGCTGAACACAGCTGTGCTGCCTAGTCCCCACCACTGGTGAGCGTTGAGTTTCAGCTTGCGCTACTGCTGACCTATAGTTGGTGATGGGACGAATCATCAGCTTCGGGCTTCTTGGTAGTCATACCTGGTGTTGCATTGACTGGACTGAGCCTTTTCATTGCGACCTAGTGGACAGATTGTGTAAGACCGGAACACACTTCGAAGGTGCAGCAGTGATACATGCTGAACACCGCTGGCAGTAGTATATAATATTTTATTATCTCATCGACGGCGTAAATGCAATTAATTCGCTTTCAGGCAGGATTAAGACCTAACATTACACACTTGACTGGCATTATACCCTCTGCTTTCTCGTTACCTACTTCTCTTCATCTTTCCTGATTATCGAAATGGAAACCTGCCCATCAACTTCTTCCAGGCATACCTTCGAATCCTTTATCCCATCTGCTTTCAATCTGGCCTGAAAATCGTTATCGCTAGCCTGCGTCGCATGTCCCAGGTACTGCATGATATCACCTGTTGCAACTTGAGCTACAGCACTCCAGCTTGCACCGAGCCTCGACAGAGTTGTCTTCCGAAGAAAGAGTGAGACGCAGAAAGCCACCAGAATGCAGTGCGCTATAACTGTGATCATGACAACCAAAAATCCAATATAACTAACGGGAATTTGAGCAGTTTGAAAGAAAATCACTTCAGCTTGTGTCCACTTATTAAACTCGCCCATTTGATCGTAGTATGTCATGCTACTGAGCAGGGTGATCATGGTTTGGAGGGCGAAGGCGATGGAACCGTTTGTCTTGAGGATCTCTTGCATAAGTAATGCCTATAAGATGAGTGTCAGCGTTCGAAGTACTTTAGAGTGTGTCTTTCTGCGTGCGAAGGGTGATAGGGCATTCCTGCCCATGCGGGCAATACCGTAATCTGTCTCGGGATCTACATCCCTCCAAATAACCCCTAGGCCACGAAAAGAACAGCCAATGGAGACGGCAGAGGTCTGCATCCTAGGAAGTTGCTTACATGCATGTTCTCCGGTATAACACACGTTGGGATGTAATCGACGCAGTCGATGGGTAAGACTTCCGCACAACCAAAATAACTCGTGAGGCAGGTACTTGTTGAGCTAAGCATGCCAGTCATGGTGGAATTGAGAAGATTCGGCCCTTCCATGTATTGTGCTTTCGTAAAAATCATATCTGCGGCCAGACGAGGATAAAAAGATGGAACTAACGACGAGGGGTCTGTGTGGTTATCTGCCTGCCAGTGTCGCTTTTCGAGCTGTAGCATGCCGCGCTTCCCTAAAGATAGGCTCCGGTCCTGGCCCATAGCGTAACGAAGTGCTTCGAAGGTGTAGGTAGATGTATTTGGATCAAACATTGGCTCTAAGCGTGATTCGGTTCTGTTAGACTGGCTCGAGATGCGAACATCAATGTCAGCCAGGTCGAATGCCGCATAGCAGATCGAGGCGCTTATGACGGTACTGCTATTCAAAAAGAACAAGTCCAGCCATTCGCCCCTCTCGTGAGAGGACTCCGCGACAACAGGATCAGGCTGACCGATGAATCCCTGGTGGTACACGTAATCTATGAGGTCCTCGGGTTCACCAAGGGTGTAGTTCAGATAGAGGTATGCCGTACTGTTGAAGTATTCGTCTACCTGTGTTGGGTCGTCGAACTCACTGACCAGGCCGCCAAAATGTGTCAAATTATCCGGCGCCCCAATCTGCTGCCAGAGCTGACAGAGCGAAATCGCCCATTGATCAGCCTGAGGATTCAAAGATCCACTGACTCTCGACAAATTGACTACACAGTCGAAGTCCTTTGACCGATCTGGATGGACGACTGTGTCTTCAAAGCTTCTGGCATTGCTGAAAGTCGCATTTGCAAGCCGCGGCGTTTTTCTTGTTGCTGCAATGGATCCTCGAAATTTGCGATTGTAATCCAATGTTGCATTCGTGATCTGTGGTACCTGACAAGTAACCCTTGCGTCTAGCACGGTTGCGTTTCCCTTGTAGGACTCCAAACTCTCTCGGTTCTGTGCCGTACTGAAGGGTAAGAACGCTCGTAGAGTTACTCCCGTATCGATAACACCATCTGCCTCGTAGGGAGGCTCCGAGTATTCGGCAAATGATGCATATTTTGAAACTTTCCTGTTCCATGTTCCTATTAAGGGATATATGAATTGAGTCGGGGGCCAGACGTCGGATTGAATGGACCCCTCACAGATCCCATCTGGAGTACAATCATTTTCATGCAAGTTGTAAGGCAAATGTACCGTGGAGACGAGACCTGCAGTGGAACGTAGAGATACGTCGGTAAGGAGTATTAGCAAGAGAAATTGGCTTAGACACCAGAGTAGGGCGGCTGAAAATATGAGCAAGAAGCCTTTGGAATGCCGAGCACTTCGGAGGGAACGGCGAGAGAGATGTTGCCAGGCCATGACGAAGGCTCCTGTACTCGTTGCTGTGGCGCGCATCGCGCTCACTGAGGCGACGTCGCCAATCACTACATCCCTGGACTCCAAAGCCAGGGACGCAAGAGTTGCCGTCACGATACCAAGTTGAAGCATCATGACTTGTTGAATAACTCCAATGCATATGGAAATGGCCTTGGACAGCCAATTTCTGGCAGTGATCTCCTTCCACGCTAGTATGGACGGGTTGCCGAACCAGATGAATGCGAGTGTTCCAATCGATGCGCACAAGAGGACAGAACCAGCGATTAGACCGACGATTGCGAATGTACCAAGCTTTTCTTTCCACGACTGGGGTTTGGGCAAAGGCTTTCGTGCGTCTTGGCCTGGCACCGCATGACTCCGTTCTTGGACCAACGCAGTGGAGGACTCCGGCATATTTTCTGGCTGATCTTGTGTGTCTTCGTGCCTCGGAACAGCGAGTTCTTCCTGTCGGGAGACATCTTGCTGCCGCAGCGGCTCCTCTTGATGAGAATAGGTGCGCTCTTGCACAAAGTTGTGCATTGTCAATGTATTCTGGTCTCTATGAGATGGACTCAGAGTAGACGCATCATCTTGAAGCAGATCTTCGGGCATTTGACTTCTAAGAGAAGTTGTAGAGACAGCAGGAAGAAGGCTGTAGTTGCGACTGCCATGGCCATCCTCGATATTCTCGGACGAGACTGGAGGATTTGACAAAAAAGCTTCCATTTGGTGATTGTTGTGCGTTGTCAGGGTCCATGGGTCGTGAAGTGTTACTGTCAGTAGTGATTTGACAACTTATTAGAATCGGCTGAGGATGAGATATCGGCTTCTCAAAATCCATGGGATGCCTGGAGCCGGGTTCTGCACATAGACGCTATGCGTGTGCCATACATATGCTGCGTTATATGTCGGCTGCGTGATACAGCCTCTCATAGGCCCCTCAAGCCGTTTTATCGAACGTCATTTGATCCGTAAAAGCCTGTTTGCGATGCATTGATGAGTCCTCAATTCTGCCGTGCAACAACGAATTTGCTGATTCTGGATTCAGTAAAGCACTTAAAGACCAAAGTTGAGACATGTTAGACCCAGAGTCAAGACAGACCTTCGGCTGCAATTCGTGGGCTAATCCATTCATTGGCGATATTCGCTTGGATTTAAGGCCGAATGGCCTCGGGTCCAGATGCGAGTAACTCAAGTGTGTCGAGATTCAGCTTACACATCTACTCAGCTAGAGTGGGCAGTAAGACAAATTATCAGCCTCAGGGCTGAAGACTCAGGGCTGAAATTGGCGAGCCTCTTGCGGTCATTGCCAGAAAATGCTGTCGCCTATTGCGTCTTGCATAATTTGCATTGGTTTGGAATACCTAGTTAAGCACGTGGGCTTTGGAGGTGTCGCGTGGTACGTGCTGTAGGCTTCTCGCACTCGAGTCATAATGGTGAAAAGATACCAATATTGTAGATTTCTGTCTAATCGACGGTGTAAATGCAAGACAAAGCGAACTTTTGTTTCTTCCCAGGAGCCGAATTTAAAAGTCCGTTGCGTCGCTGGTAGGACAGTAAATACGACAAAATTGAGGCAAGAGATGAGAAACACGATGGCAGGGTCGACCGCAGTTTCAAAAGCAAAGCTGACAGTAAAGAATCCTCAGACAGACAAACAGGCAAAAACAGCAGATGCTGAGACAACACCACGACCGGGAAGGCCGAAACATGAGATCCCCGAAAGCAGCAAGGGCGATCCAAATTAGAAATTTGGCCGCTAGGGTGATGGGACAGTGTGGCGACATCGAAAAGGTTGAGATGATAAGGCGTGGTAGCTTCGACGACGAGCTTGCCCACCTTTTCACAAAATACTCAAAAAGGACTGGTGGATAAGTCAAACCATCCTCAAACCCAAGCCCCGAAGATCCACGGCACAGCGACACCGCGAGACCCAGCTCACCGCCTAATAAAGGCTCCCTGCGGAGGGAAGATGCAATGCTTCCGAGCCTGCCTGGTCCCGTCCTTATGGTAGAACTTGTGCCCAGGGCACCACCCCTCACGCTTACACCTACGGCGCTCCGCAGCCGCACTGCTGGGCTCGACGACGATGTGGTCCGGCCTCATGCACGTGTCGGTGTGGCAGACGCGGACGGCGAGGGGCTGGCTCCTGTCGTGCTGGACGAGCTTGTAGATGGACTGCT
This sequence comes from Diaporthe sp. HANT25, assembly GCA_013435955.1. Taxonomy (NCBI): domain Eukaryota; kingdom Fungi; phylum Ascomycota; class Sordariomycetes; order Diaporthales; family Diaporthaceae; genus Diaporthe; species Diaporthe sp. HANT25. The sequence continues at coordinate 1,453,520 of JACBFG010000009.1, read as the reverse complement.
CGTCGTGCCAGAGGCGCACGGCCAGGCGCTCGAACGAGAAGCCGTGCTTCTCGCCCGACTCCATCAGCTTCATGCGGCTGTCGCACGACGCCCGACGCGACACCACCCAGCACCCCATGTGCACGCTGCCCGGGTGGGACAGGTCGAAGAAGGCCTTGCCCTTGGCGAGCTTGCGGAGTTTGGCCAGTATGAATGTCTGCGGCAGGCGCATCAGGAACGCCGTTGCCTTGCTGATGTAGGGCCTGTCCTCGTCGTCGAAGGTGATGTTTGGGTTGTGGCCTGAGAGGGGCCGGCTGAATACCTCGTGCTGGATCCGTCTTTGAGCGTCCGCCTCCGATTCGGGGGGCGATTGGAGTGGTTCATTTTGGATGCTGTTCTGTGGTTCCCTCATGACGCTCGGGAGCCTTTGCTCTTGCCTCTCGGCCTCGCTGCGCTGCTCCTGCTCCAGCTGCTGCTCCAGCTCGAGGTCTTCCTGTCTCTCCTCTTCAAGTCGCTGCCTCTCTTGTTCCAGTCGCCGCTTCTCCTTTCTCCTCGGACGGGTTGGAGCCCCTTGAGATGCAAATTGTCGTCTTCTTTCCTCCCTCCTTCCGGCTTGAGAGGCATTTCGTCGTCTCTTCTCCTCCCTTCTTTGAGCTTGGCGACTTGAAACGCGCCGAGGAGCAACGACTTGAGAGACAGAATCTGGGGGAGAAGCAAGATGTTGAGGGATAGTCACTGCGGGAGTGGCAGTGACGCGAGGGGCAGCCTCTGGGAGAGGGGCAACACGACCAGTGGCAATCTCTTGGGGAGGGGTGACATCTCGCTCTTCAGCCCGTGTCTGCAGTTCGGGGTCTCGTACGAGCTCCTCAGCCCGCCGCTGCTGCTCGAGATCATCGATCCGGGTCTTCTGCTCAGCAAGCAGCCGCTTTGTATCCTCCAATTGGGCCCTCTGCTGCTCCATTTCTTTCTCATGACTCTTGATTCTCTCCAGCATCCTCTCCAATTCCGCCGCCTTGGACGCTGAATCTGTTTCCTCAGTCTCGTAGAAGGTCCTCTTTCCCTGTGATCGCGACACGCTCTGCGGAGTATCTTCGTGTGTAGGGGTAGGGAATGGTCTTACAGATACAGCTCGCGGGGTCACGAAAATTCCAGGGGACGGCTGTGGGGGCGCGGTCCGACGGGATGATGGACCAGGAGTTGCCGCTCTCAAGTGACTGGAGGAAGGGCCCTTCTGGGATTGACTCTTCGAGCTGAACAGCTCAACGGGTGGCTGCTCAATGGTCTGCATGATGCGACCTGGTCGTGCCGGGCCACGTCTTTGTTTTTCCTTCTGCTGGGAGTTGTCCTTAACGGGTGCGAGACCTCGGAAAGGGAGTGCAGAGGATCTCGATACTGATTCACCGACGGGGACACTTGCCCCTTGAGTCTCGCGTGAAGGCGGATTTGCCGGTCGAGCGCCACCTGTACGCATTGCTCGCGGTTCCGTCGGGGCATGCGGAGGAGGTGGTGACACGCGATTGATGGGCATGAACCCCTGAACGACAGGGGAGCTGAGGTTGGGGCGGTGGTGGTGATGGGCATCCCGGTCGGCCTGATTCGAGGACTCAGTCACTCGAGATCCATGAAATGATGGTGGAGAATATGAGCTTACCTGAGCCCCTGTGGGCACTACCGCTGATGAGGTCTGTGATCTCGACCGGCCGCTCTGCTCTGGCCGCTTCGGCAAGGGCCGAGAAGGAAGGTCGATGAAGAAGTCCAGTGGTGTATGTCCAGATCCTAGCGATGCCCTATTCTGCACCAACCGTTGCGACGGAGAGGCAGTTCCCGGGTTGGCAGCAGCCGGTCGAACACCAGCGTCTTTCTTTCGCCGTGTGTGTGCCGGGCTTGATCCGATACTGGAAGCAGGAGTAGACGGTCGATACACGCTGGCGCTAGCTTCATCTTCAGACGACGACTCATCGCTTGAACTTGAGTCTGAAGAGGAGTCGGACTCGTCTTCAGATTCGGAAGAGTCAGAGCTATCAGATCCAGGAGACTCTGAGGATGACGGCGAGCTGCTTGGATGATTCGATGAGCCGTGAGCCCCACGCTGACGCGATGGCTCATGGACCTGAGGTTGCCTCGTGCTAGAAGCAGCAGCGCCTGGTGAAGTCTGTCCGTGGCTTTGTTGTCGCCCGTGTGCGCCTAAAGACTTTTCCCGTTTGATGCGAGGTTGGCTGGACTGATGGCCACGTCCAGGGGCATGAGGCGGGATTTGAGAACGTTCTTGTTTGACGGCTCCCGATCTGGAGATGTGGTCTTTCCCATTCTCGTCATCGGAGCAAATAGTGATGACACCGGCCTTTGCGGGAGTCAAGCTGTACTTGTCTCTGCCATTGATCCGTTCCTTCTTGACACTTGGAGCGTGAATATCTGTGAAAGTGTCTAGACGTGGAGGAGGCCGTGCAAGTTTCAGGCTTTTGAGCCGGCCCATGTTGATCTTGAGCACTGCCGTGTTGAGTGTATGGAATTTCCCGAAGGCGAGGAGGATGTCTGAAGAATCAAGTCTTATGGGATGGCCGACAGGGAGCAGATCTTTCAACACCGTAGCCGAACACGTCGCGTGCCCGCCATAGCCCTTGCGCACAACCAGGGAGCCGACGCGTAAAGTGGGAGACCGAGGAGCCCTTACCAATTGAGTTTCGGGAGAAGGGAACGCACATGGGTTCAGAAGGGGTACATTGGTCAGGGGTGGCAAGTAATAAAGCAGTGTTGCTACTTTCACTTGAAAGTTTCCAGAATTTAGACTCTGGCTTATGCTTTGGAACCTCTGACCGGTGTACTGTATCGTCACATCCACCCAAAAGTATATGAAGCCCAGCCCTCGTCCAGGGTAGGGCACACAGAAAAGAAATTCATCCCCAGGCCCATCATTTTCACCGCCATCATGTTGGTACACCATTGGTCGGTGTTGGTCCTGGGGTTGATGCTGGAGAGCGGAAGTACGCGGACGGTTTCCTCCCAGAAAAAGCAACAACGAAACGAGTGAGGACAAAAGACCCTGCGGGGCCAAGGAGTCGACATCGACAGCTGTGCCTTGACGAGCTGCAGAGCAAACGAAAAATCTCGATATCAGTCGATATGGCCTGCATATACCCGGCCACTTTGATTTTGGTGGATCCCACGCGTTTCTGGGGGGCTGAACGCGTCCATACGCCTGCAAAGCGTTAAAGTTGGGCAACCAGGGTACCTCGGAGGAAGCCCAACGGGGGTTGAAGTACCGTCATCGAAGGGAAAGAGGATGAGGTCTACTTTGACTCTCAACGTCGGAAGTATGAAACAAATCACGTTCACTACGACCTCTGCGTGCCCTTGCCGAGAACACATTCCACTGTGCCGTGAAGATGGTCGTGTGGCGTCGGGCCGTCTTGCTCTCATCCCATGCACGCGCCGAGGGTGATTTGATGCAGGGGACGACGCCCTGCATGCGGCCAGATGCGGAAGACTGGACAGTAAATGTGACAGCTCGAATTGACAGGCTGTCACGAGATCCCGTCCCGAAAAGCAAACGAACCTCTGGAGAACAAGGTGCCCGACTGCAGTGAAGAAAGGAGCTCAACAGCAGCTCCGACGCCCTCGACTTTCGTTCGAGCCAGCGCACGCGCCAAACGGGAGAACAGAACTCCGATTGGCTTCATTCCATCCTCTGTCCAGAATAGAGATATCGCGCTGGCAGGCTGGGTGCGCGCGACGCGAAGCTGTAGTGAGCCAGATTCGAGGCGAGACATCGACCCGTGCGCGGAACTCATCCGCTGCTCTGAGACCTGGCAGACAAAAAGCATTGAGAAGTGTCCCTGCGCAGCGGTAGATAGACTATCCGTATGCAGAAAGGGCACGTCTCTGTGAAAAGGCATCGGCTGGAAGATCATCGCGGGCGGTGTCACCATGCTCCCATGACCTCAACACAACCTGCCTGCCTGCCAGCTCAATGACTGCATTGGAGTTGTCATCGCAATACCACCTCGAGCACGGGTCTTTTGCACTGCTTGCCAGTCAGTGGCTCCAGGGAATGGTGTATGGCTGCGAAGGACGACCTCCGTGACTTGATCACGACCGGCCTCTCTCCGACCCTAGCTCAGCATCCTGCAGGTAATTGCCGAGAACTCGAACTCAGCTCCCTCCTCTCGAAGACCGGCAGAGGGGTCGAAATGGCGAGGCACCGTGCGAGGGGGGTGCCGAAAAGACTGCACTGCACTGGACTGTATTGCTTGAGGCCTGCATCGGTTGCATGCCAGCGGCCGAGCAGACATGGGTTCTGGGATTGGAGGGGGGCTCGACGATGGTTGCAAGCGAGAATCAATAGTGCCCTTCGGCAGATGAAGAATCAGTGAAGGAAGAGGTGTGACCGTGGTCGCTGATGATGAACTCAAGTGACAGTCAGACAGGAGACAGAGGCGTAGGCGCTGAGGCAGCAATATTGCCGTGTACGTAAGAGCAGAAAGTCGATGAGCAAGCAGTTCGACTCAGGTTGCAACGAGAGACCCAGCATGCCGGGCATGCAGGGCCGACGTCAAGCGTGGCAGTTGCCGAAAGGTTAACTGGAAAAGCTGCATTAACGAGCAAGTGAGCGCATTACGCCATTTTTATTCGATCTTTACTCGATAGTTACTCGATCAAAACTGTCGTGAGGCTATCGCCAGGCCGAGGCTGTTCCGAAAGCGGAAGGACGGACACGGCGGGCCCCTGCCTGTCGGTACTGTAACTGAGTAAGCCTCAGAACGTTGAGTGAGCCGGGCCTGATTAACCCGATCCAGAGGCAGGCGGGAACGGCGTGGCCCAATGGTACGGCCCTGATAAGCGAGCAGGGTCCTCCTGGGTTCATGGCTCTTTGTCGGCTCGCTCCTTTGCCCCTGATAACGAACGGTAGGCCGACCCGACGCCTTTTTTCTCGTGGTGATTGTCTGCCGCGGAAACACGAGAATGACCGGCCTAAGAGGCCGGACACGGCCGAGTCTAACCTATACACCTACTAGGTCGGCAGCCCAGACAAGAGACTGGCGGTATGGGCGCTGACAGAGAAGTCGCGATGACGGTCTGGACAACAACATGTGCTGCCGCCATGTGGGGAGCATTCGGTGGTCCCAGGGGGACAGAGAGATGGCAACGGCCAACTCGTCTGGATCCAGACCTCTTTGCCTCTCTCTCTCCTTTTCTCGTTCTGTTTTCCCGAATAGATAGGTCAACGGTCAATCTCTCACATGTCCACTATCCCTTGTCCATCTCGAGCATTGCCGTCGTCCTGTGGTCCCCTTTGCGCCTTATCTACTGCAAGATAAGCCCGTCTGCGCCCAGCACACAACCCATCCCACTTCACAGGCTAACACACATCCCACTCTTGTCCCTCCCTCCCTCCTGATAAGGAACTGACTCTGGCATACTGGGTTCCTATCCTCCGTCCTCGATCCCACCGTTCATTCCTAATCTTCAGACTATCTTTCTCTCCGAAACTGTCCTATCCGTCCTGTTAGCCTGAGCAACCGTCAAGATGACCGTTTCCACCACCTTATCGTCCTCTGAGCCCTTGACTGTTCTGGTGTCAACTCGGGCGGTGCTCACCCAACCTGACGATAGCCTTATCTTGTCACCAGCAACAATATCAGTTTCCCCTTCCACGGGCAAGATCGTCTCCATAGTCCCAGAAGTACTCCCGTCCTCCTCCTTCCCACCCTCAACCACATACGTGGACCATGGCTCAAAGGTCCTCCTGCCGGGCCTGGTGGACGCCCACGTTCACTTGAACGAGCCTGGGCGGACAGAATGGGAGGGTTTCAATACCGGAACCCGCGCCGCGGCGTCTGGAGGCGTGACGACCGTGATTGACATGCCCTTGAACGCCATCCCGCCCACCACGACGGTCCGGGGCTTCGAGGAGAAGCTGGCTGCCAGCCAGGGCCAGTGCTGGGTCGATGTCGGTTTCTATGGTGGTGTAATTCCTGGCAACGCAGACCAGCTGGTCCCGCTGGTGGAAATGGGTGTGCGAGGGTTCAAAGGGTTCCTCATCGAGAGTGGTGTAAGTGCTCCCATGGGGGATGCAGTCAGGTGTGACGAGAGACACGAAGGAATGACCACTAACGAACCGGTGTTCAGGTTGACGAGTTCCCTTGCATCTCCTCCAACGATATCGAGCTCGCCATGCGCGCCCTCGCCGGCCGCCCGACGACCCTCATGTTCCACGCCGAGATGATCCCTCCCATCAGCGACAGTGTGGGAGACGCCGTGCAGGCATCACAGCCACCCCTGGCCCCCACAGGCCAGCTGACATCCTACGACACATTCCTCGACTCGCGACCGCCTGTCTTTGAGACGTGCGCAGTAGAGGAGATCCTGTCGCTGGCCCACTTGGCGCCACAGCTGCACTTGCACATCGTGCACCTTTCGGCGACCGAGTGCATCCCAATCCTGAAGCAGGCGAGGAAGAATGGAGTCAACATCACAGCCGAGACGTGCTTCCACTACCTGGGCCTCGCCGCCGAGGATGTCGAGGACGGTGACACTCGTCACAAGTGCTGCCCGCCCATCCGATCACGCATCAACCAGGCCGGCCTGTGGGAGGAGCTGTGCGCGGACCCCGGCGAAAGCGTGATCCGGACCATCGTCTCGGACCATAGCCCCTGCACGCCGGAGCTGAAGCTCCTGCCGGGCCACCTGCAACAGCATCAGCACGCCGACCCCGTCGACACCATCCAGGGCACGCTGATGCACTCCGACTCGGGCGTCGACGTCACCATGCCGGGCGAGAAGGAGGCCAAGGCCGACACGGGCGCGGGCGACTTCTTCGCGGCGTGGGGCGGCATCTCGTCCGTGGGGCTGGGCCTCCCGATCCTGCACACGACGGCCAAGGCGGGCAACCGGCCGCTCGGGGTCGTCGACATCGCGCGGCTGTGCTCGCAGGCGACGGCGGCGCAGGTGGGGCTGTCGCACCGCAAGGGCGGGCTGAAGGTCGGGCTGGACGCGGACGTGTGCGTGTTCGACGACGCCGAGGAGTGGACGCTGGGCTGCCGCGGCATGCACTGGAAGAACCGCTGCTCGCCGTGGGAGGGCAAGAGGTTCACGGGCCGGGTGAGGGAGACGTGGCTGCGCGGGCGCAAGGTGTACGAGCTCGGCGGGGCGAACAGCGGGTTCGTGGGCGGCGCGGCCGTCGGGGAGGCTATCGTTGAGAAGAGGACGGTCTAGGGTAAGATGAGTGTGCATTTGCATCAGGTTTTATTTTTGGTAAACGGGCATGGATGGGACTCGGGCATCTCTTTATGAATGAGGCGTTGCTTGGGCGGCTGCATTGCGTGGTGAAGGTTTTCATTCAGGATAGGGAACGGGGATTCTTGAGGAAAGGAATGCACGTATATATATCACACACAAACCAGAATGCATCTTTCAAATTGACGTGTCGTTTTCTGAATGAGGTTGAACGTGGGGATTGCGTGATGTGACAACATGCAGGGAGAGGTGGTTGCGCCTCCTCACGCTTACGTGCGGCTGCTCTCTCCAAGTCTGACCCCTCGCGTTCACATCCATCCCCCGTGACATGTCTTACAAGAGCGTAATAGAAACAAGGATCGGATGCGTGTGGCGGCTCTACCGGCAGGTTGTCTACCAAACTTTGGGATTCATGTCATTTCTTTTCCTGCTCAGAATGGAACGGGTGTGTCTACTGTATGGGCATTCCCACTCATTCAGGCGTGGTTTTCAGTATATGCTAGTCCATGGTAGCCGTTGGACGACGAATTTGTTAGGAAGACCTGGGATAATGCATCCTCGTCACAGACTGAGTTTCTGTCCCGTGTTTCCAGAAACCAATGCCCGGCGCAAGTTAACAAATCATATGATGCGGATGTACGGGTATTGCATTGAGGTTGTTCCTACTGATGCGCACTTCCATTTCATGTACAAATCCACCCATCCCAAAAATCATGC
>JACBFG010000009.1:1385430-1435141 GCA_013435955.1 Diaporthe sp. HANT25 | reverse complement strand
AACACACCCAGACCTAACACACCCAGACCTAACACACCCAGACCTAACACACCCAGACCTAACACACCCAGTCCCAATCAACATTCCGATGTAGGTAAATGACTTGGCTTTGGGCGTGTGATGGCTGTTCAAATCGTATAAGCGAGCAAGTTATGTATGGTGTATCCTCCTTTTTTGCGAGTGCAAATATCCGATTGCTGATCTCTTCTTTTGTGCCTCAGTGACGAGATCACTGAGCGCTGTCATCCGTCTAACTACTATAACGAAGATCATGGGAAGGTAGGCACATCAGCGTAGTAATATACATGTCGTATTTCAATAGGAAGACTATCCTTAGACGACCTCAAAATCTATGATGGTACCTAGTACGGGTGTACATGAGAACCATTCTCATTGTTCCTCTGCGGTACCCAATGTTCCTTTCTCTTCTCTTTCCGTCTTGACAGCTCTCAAGACCTAGGCACGCTGACCCCAACGTCTCTTTCCTCGCTTACCCTCCGAAATCCGCTTCGGGGGCTCGATGTCGTCATCCGGGCGCGCCTGGCGTTGTCGCTTCGATCGGAAGTCGGAAGTGGGGTGGTCAATGTCAGCCTTGCGCTTGCAGCCGTAAGCAGGCCGATACTTGTCCGTCTTGCGCTCAGGGTCGGGAGGAGGACGAGATGTATCAGCCTTGCGCTTGAGGTCAAAAGAAGGACGATAGTTTCCAGCCGCGCGCTTGCGGTTATCGGGGTTGCCCGGGCCCTTCTCGTAGCCAGGGGCCCAGCCCCTGCGCTGGGGTTGGAATCCAACTAATTGAACAGTCTTGTTAACCATGCACATGAGAACCTGTGCCATGAATGATGGGCATGACATACCATCGTCGGGCAGCGGCTGACGCTCTGGCTGCAGATACTCGAACGCCTTCAAGTCCTCTGGGTCGTTCTCCTCGAACCAGTCACGCAACTTCTCGACGATTCCACTCAGGTCCTTGCCCTGGCTTCGTCGTCCATTCGACTTGGCAAAGTCGAAGCTCGCACCCACGAGCATGAGGGTGACATGGCGAACAAGACGCAGACTGAAGCCACGGACGACAGACGAACCGTCAATAACGGCCTCCCAGTGGCGGTCGCGACGCTCCTGAAGGCTCATGCGTGGTGGGTCCTCCTCTTGCTTCATTCGCAGATCACGACGCTCCCACACGACATTCATGAGCCTGAGCAGGCTGGTTCCCATGGTGGACTTTCCCAAGTTGTGGACTCCGACGTTGTTGGCCTTCGCGACGGCTCTGATGAAGGCGGCGGCGTCACTCGAGTGCCAAAACCAATTGTACGGGATGCGGAGGTTGGTCTTCGGGATCAAAAACATTGCGCGCCACTCAGGGTCCTGGACCGGCTCCTCCACGAATTGCTTGTGGAGCTTCTTCTCGGCAAGCTCCTGCTCCTCCTGCATCTTGGGGGAGATGAAGCGATACTTGGTGCAATGAAGGTCAGGGTGGTGGTCTGGGTGTCCCCAGGGTAACTCGCCCAACTCCTCGGGCGGGACCTCTACGTAGTAGCCCACCCGCTGGAAACATTTGACGTCAGCACTTTGGCCCCCATGAGGAAATGTTGTTGTTAGACATAGTCCGGAGCCATAAAACGTAGGGTACACCGGTACATCATCAACCCTTACCGGTAACAACCTGGGGCAGATAGAGCTCCGCACACCCATAAGCTGACTCGCCCATTCACACACGCCCACTTGGGTGTCAGGTCTGGGTATTAGGTTTGGGTATTGGGTCTGGGTGTGTTAGGTGTGGGTGTGTTAGGTGTGGGTGTGTTAGGTGTGGGTGTGTTAGGTCCGGAAGGTATGTGAATTTGCTATGGGTATGTGGTGAGTGTGCAGTAAGCAAGTGTCGGGTAGATTCCATGGGCGAGCGAGTGATGTAGCGGTGTACCATCCGTTTTCGCAAAAGCGAATATCCGATTCTGTTTGATAAGAACGCACCTCCTTGATCTTCGACTGGCTCATGTTAAATTGCTTCAATAGCAGCTCCTTGGTTTAGATAGAAAGAGTAAAGAAAGGGAAAGGAGACAGCAAGGAGATCATGCCGCTCGAATGCAAAAGCTTGTGGTGCGTAGACTGGTGACAACGGGGAAGGGATGGCAGCGCGCAAACGGTGTCGATCGGATGTACAAGACGTTGTGCAGTGTGCGCGGACAACAAGATAAGAGAAGGTAGCGGGCAAACTGTGTCGCTCAAGGGGAGGAGCAGGCAGTTCGCAGACGACTACGCAAAACAATAGAAAGAAGAAAGGCGGAAAGGAGAAAGAGGAGGAAAAGCAGGGAACGGAAGGGGAGATGGTCGCAGAGGTGGCTGCGAGGGTGGTTATTGCGGGAAGATTGTTGTTGAGCTGTCGACGAGATGGCCGGACCGCGAGATGGCCGCACCCTGTTGTCGACGGCAGGAGACCCACCCTGGAATAGCTTCAGATCGTTTGTATCGCAGCCAGAAAGCTCGGCCCCTCACTGATAAGCTCTGGCACCCTTCACTTTGGCACTTAGGTCCCGTTATCTGACCTTCCTTCGCAGGCAACGGCTGAAAATTATTCGTCCTTCGTCCTTCGTCCTGCACAACCTCCCCGAGCGGAAGCGATCCTCAACACTTCCACTGCAACTTTCAGATCACGACATTCTCACGATGTCTTCTTCCAAGGCTCTCGCGGCTGATTCCGCAGTCGGCGTTGACGAGGATCCCAGCGTCGTTGTCCGCAAGTCCCAGTCAGAGTTCAGGTACGCTCTGACGACTTCGCTAATCTCAAACCTCCTTTGGAGTCCATCTCACGTATTGATGACTTGCTAGGCTTCTCGAGACTGGAGTTTTCTCTGACTTCACGATTGCTTGTGGTGACCGCGAGTGGAAAGTGCACAAGGCCATTCTCAGCAAGGTCCCCTACTTCAATGCCACTGTTGGTGGTGGCTTCAAGGTACGGATACATCCTGCCAGCCTCCCAAGAGGTCTAATGTAGTCAATACTAACGCAGTTACGGTACTACAGGAGGCATTCCAAGAGAAGATCACCATCGAAGAGTTCTTCGAGCCGTTCGAGATACAGTGGCTTCTTTCGTACATCTACTTCCCTCGTAAGCTCGTCAACCGTCCCAACCTCCTTCCTGAATCCGGGTACTCGTCCATTTCCTGCATAGAAACTCCTTCACTCAGGATAATGGATAGAAGCTGACCCATAGCCTCCTGAACCAGACTTCGATCCGGAATCCGCCCGGCTTGATACCGCCAACAAGTCCTACCTCGAGACTTGCGTCCGCCTGTGGCAGCTCGGCGACTACTTCCAAATCGGAACCATGTCGGACCTAGCCAAAGAGAAGCTGGAAGCTGGCTGCGATCGATGGCGCCGGTCCTCCAGAGAGGTGGAAACAGCGAAACACGGCACAACCTTCATCATCGATCTCGAGTCTGCCGTCCGTCAGGCCTGGCGCGAGGACCTGGTTCCGGGCCCTTTGCGAGCAACGCTCGCCAAACTTTGCATCGACTTCGCCCCCTACCTACGGTGCCACGTATGCTTCTTTACGCTCTTGCAGGAGGTTCCGCAGTTCGCAGTCAGCTTCTCGCAGCTGGCGATGGGCTCTATCAAGTCAAGCCTGCGACTGCCGAAGCCGAGTCCTGCCATGGAGTTCAATGGATCACTCGATACGGTGTCCGATTCTACGTATCCAGCTGGGCTCGAGATCATCAAGCGATTTGGACTGGACACAGAAGGCCTCACGAGGTCTTCCTTGTCGGAGACAACTCGCGAGTCCCCGAGATCGCCGGCCACTGCAAGGCGCGTGCCATCTCGCAAGTCCTTGGCGCGCCTTCACATCCCGAGTAAGCATTGATACAGCTTAAAGCCCAATCACAATACTGACTGTGTCAAGGATACGGTGAGGCATCTGATTAAGTGGCCACATCTCCAGCTTTCGAAGCCCACGCTTCGTTCTCGCTGCAGGAATCGAGTACGGAATTTAGTGTGCGAAAAGAACGCTAAGCGTAATGAGAGCTCCGCGGCTATCAGACAACGGGATTTTTCTACTTCGTTTACATCTCTATGGCAGCTTGTGGCGGTCCAAGAGAGAAGAGGCTGTCCCGGATGAGGGTATTCCATGGGAAATCATCCCATCGGAAGCGGAGGACGGTCATCATCGGAAAATATGACAAGGTTAGGTCATACTCGCCTTTTTGGTAATCATGAAGAGCCGTCTCACCTCAATATGCTGCGGTACATACTTGGTCCTCTTAGGGGCACCCCATAGAGCAAGCTGTTGACTGTCGTATCCTCAGCCAATGCTCCTGTGTCTAATACCCATGCTCGAATCTTGACAGTGTGGGTAAGACGGTATATGAGTCCCAAAATGCTCTGTCCAAGTAAGGAAATGATCATTCATCACTTGAAGAAGTCGCATTACAATTCTGTTTACGTGATTTATTCCCTGGCGTGGAGCATGGACTTCATGTATCCCACCAGTGCATACCTTTCAATGTTCGCTGTGCGCTCATGTTGTATATTGGTGTATGACGCATGATTAGCATTCAGTAGCAAGGCAGTATTGCGACTGATTGCCATATCCTCAAACCCTCAGACTCTGCTATAAACGGTCTTTGAGAAGCATGCAGTGTGGTTCCTGTTGGAGTGTAATTGGTCGCACACGTAAGAGTGCCATACCTTTTAAGATTATCATGAGCCAGAAAGTCAAGGCCGGGGTTCTTAGTCCCTTCACTTGATGGCCAGGGGCGACCCATCCAAAGTGAATTCTTTGAACATCCCAGGCAGCGAAAATGCTTAAGCTTGCACCTCCTCGCCTCAGGTGGGCTTCTCGACACTTTCAAAACTCCGAAATTCCAACCAACCTCCGCACCTGTGGTCTCACCGTCCACACGCATACATCCGTCCTTTACACACGCAACCACACAGACAGTGGTGAAATTTGGCCACGATGTCTACTGCCCTTGAAAAGAAAGCCCTGCAGGCATTGTGTGGTCACAATTTGAAGTACAACTGACCGCCCGTTTTGCTCGCATGACGCACCCAGACAAGCTAATTCTGCAAACAGGTTGCTTGAGACTGGAGAGCATTCCGATTTTCTCGTCGTTTGCGGTGATCGCACTTGGAAGACGCACAAGTTCATCCTCTGCCGCATCGAGTACTTCAACAAAGTCATTACGAGCGGATTCAAGGTACGTGACCTTTGCAGTGCCCGATACTGTTTTGATTCATACGAGAATTGGTGTCCGAGACCAGCTGACGTGGAACACCGCAGGAATCGCATGAGAATCAAATCAACATACCAAACTTCGAGCCCTTCGAGATTGACCTCTTGCTTCGATACATCTACCACCCAAGTATGCCTCCTCCTGGCCACGAAACTTACCTGACAACAGACTAATACAGCATCAGCAGGTGTCGCCGAGGTTGCTCGCCTTCAGGAACCTACTCAAAGCTTCCTCGAAACATGTGTCCGACTGTGGCAGCTGGGCGATTACTACAGAATGGAAACATTGTCTGAGTCAGCGTACGAGCAGCTATGGGTTCGGACCAGGCGCTACATCGCGGAGGCAGGTCATCTGTGTGACGTGCTGAAGGGTGTGCCCTTTGCACCCGAGATGGAGGGTGCGATCAGAGTGGCTTGGGATCCCGAGAAAGCCGCAGGTCCACACAGAAGGCTGCTCATTTCTGTTTGCCAGGCTCTCGCGCCCTACCTCCGCGATTACCCTGGCATAATTGCGCTGTTCGACGAGATACCAGAATTCGCCTCCGAGTTCAGCAAGGCCGTGCTTGGCTGTGGGGCTATCGCCCCAGGCTGGCCCCTGCCATTGTCAAGATGCCAGGGTTGTGGAGGCGACACAAGTCTGTCGCACGGTAATTTGAGCAAGTCCGGGATTATCTACCACCCTAACCGCACTCTCGGGGTGCTAGACGGTTCTTTAGAGGATTGGTACTGCTCCCCATCGTGTTTTCAAGAGACAAAACCCTACAGCATCACGCACCGTCATTGCGAGATTTGCAAGAGAGAGGAAGTATCGGAGTGACAAGTACGCAAATTTCGCAGCACCTGGGCCTCGCATGTTGTGGACAAAAATTGTATCAAGCAAAGCTGTTTTGCTGTGGTCAATAGTCAATACAAGCGCGCCGATCAGGAACATTGCTGAAATGGAGACCACCTGGGCAGTTTTGGGTCACACAATAGACAACACAGTACTGCTCTGAAGAATAATGCAAATTTCATGCTTCCGAGGTTAGAAAGGTGCTCAGAAAAGCTCAATAAACCATTCCCACGGATGACTTTGTGCTTCTTTTATTGCACTTTCCTGTGTGTTATCTTTCAATGCCATGGAAGCATGTTTACGATCAGGCCAACCGTAATTTTTCTCGTTCAGACCATTCTCTGGAAGACATTTGGGGAATTATCCAGATGTCTATTCGAAAATTTGCATGCCAGTGATTATGGAAGGAACACAACACTATCAGGTGACATCTCCGAGTAGTCAAAACCCATCAATTCCCTCCATGTCATCGTCTCCATCATAATCCTCAAGCATGTACTCATAACAGACACCCCTTAGAAGCCCTGCTTCTCGACCTGGGCCTTGGCAGCAGCGATAGTAGCGTCGGCGTTGGGGTCGACGAAGCCGCAGCCGAGCTTGCCGTTCTGGGTGGAAGCGGCCTCGGCGGAGCAGATGCCGAGCCCGGAGGCGGAGATCTCGGCGCAGCAGGCGGACTGGCAGTCGGCGTCGTTGACGCAGCCGCCGGTGGTGAACTGGGAGCCGTCACCGGCTCCGACGCTCTTGGCGCCGGCGTTGTTGGGGGCCAGGGCGAGGGCAGAGACGGCAACTGGGAGGGGTTTTAGGTTAGTTATCATGGCTTGGCCGTTAGGAGGATGGGTAGAGGGACTCACAAGCCAGGACAGCAGTAGCAGTGATGCGAACCATTTTGATTGTTGGTTAAAGATTGGTTGGATACAAAAGTGAGTGTTGTATTAATAAGTTCTTTGAAGAAAGAGCGACTCCGGGCCGTATAGAAATGCTTGAGAGAATGAGATTGATGATGATGATGGATAGGAACTACACTACATCTCGGAGCGAGACCACACTCTTTTATATACACGTCGTTCTGGCAGATGTCCAGCCACAAGTGATGATCTTGACCATTCCGAAGCGCATGCACTACTAACGAGGGCCTCTCGAATCCCCGTCCCTGGCCCGACGTTCATGCCCATCCGGCTCGTCTCGGATTTCCAGCCCTGTGGAGAGGCGTGTCGACCCTTCCACGTCCCGCGCATGCCACCGACTAGCGCTTGGATATGGGGCAGTGGGTTCAATGGCATAGACTCGAGCTAGACGAGCATCGAGTGTGTAGCAGGCGCGCGTGTTTGATTCACCCCCAGAACCAGCAGTACGTCGAAGCTTGGCAGTGATCGGCCACCGGCGCAGGCATTGCACGTCCCCCCAGGATCACTGTGATCAGCCCGATCTGCGACACGATCCGTGTTCGGACGACGTGAGCAGGCATGATGTTCAGACGAGTCGCTGTCTCAGCCGCAGCGTCGGTTCGGCTCCGCATACGCAATCCATTGGCGAGAGGCCGGGGCCGTGGAGATCGTCTGATACAGGAGTCGCGAGGACAACTTCCCCTGCTGGCCCTGCTGGGCTGAGGTCGGCTTGTCGTCGGCGGAAAATTGACGGCAGTTGTTAGCTGCTTGAATCGCGGGACTGCGGGATGGTGGGGGCGGGTTGAGGCTGATGTGTGACCCGTTGCCCCTGGATGGTCAGCCAATGATACCTTCGAAAAGAGTGGAGCTAAATGACGTCCAACAACCTCACACCAACTTTTCGCTTGAGGCTTCACCAGGTCCGCGCCCAAAGCACAATCCAATGCAGTGGCGATTCTTCTCGAAGTCTACTTCAACTGCCGAGTCACATCATAGCCACGGTGAAGGGGGTCAGCAATTGGAGGAAGCAGGGTGATGGCGTCGATCAAGAGCTTGTTTTGAGAGTGCAATTTTGCCTGAAGTCCCCTGACACATCTCGGGTATCGGACCAAGAGCTGCCACCTCCCAACGTCACCAGGCAGACCTCCGGCATCAGCACCACACTATGCTCCTTCCAGGCCTTTCAGGGGACCAAGGCCAGTCTTCTCGGCTGCCCAAGATCCCTCCCGCGTCTGGATCCAGCATGGCGCCGATATCCGAGACTTTGACAGTCATCATCACAACCTCACCGACGCCCTCTGCCCCGTCCACTGAGTTGCTGGACACAATCTTGGCCTCGTTCCATGAGCACTGTCCACTGTTGATGGAGTGCAATGTTGTCGTGGTCTTGGACACCTATGACAGAATTGCACCGGCGAATCGCCTGAAGAAGGGGTCTATTACAGCGGAGGGCGCCCAGAACTTTCCAGCGTACAAGGACAGCGTAAAGCGACTTGTGCTGAAGGAGTTCGCTGGAATTGAATCATCGGAGGACTTGTCGCTGCTCGAGGAGGACGGCGAGGCAGAATATGGGTCACCGTGTATATCGACCAACTTCACTGCGCTGAAGATTCGAAGAACTGAGGACAATCGTGTCATCTTCATCGAGCCCTCGGAGCGTATTGGGTTTGGGTTGGCAGTGCGGTCCGCCCTGAGGCTGGTCGAGACTCCGTACGTATGGGTACAGCAGCATGACTGGAACCTGATCGTCAGCATTCCAATCCAATCGATCGTAGAGGTCATGGTAGAGAGTGACTCCAGTGAGGAGGCTCCTGTAAGATACGTCTGTCTACCCTCGCCCAGAATGCTGGGTTACGCAGACTCCGAACATGTCAAACCGTTTCCCAGCTTGAGGGAGACAACTGCGACCCTCAGGCAAGACTTCACGGTGGCAGGTAGCTCACACAAAATCCCTCTGACGCCACTTTTCTTCTGGCACGACAAGACTCACATTGCTTCCACCGAGCACTACCTTAACCGTGTTTTCCCTTCCCGTCTGGCCATGACCCGAGGCGCGTTCATCGAGGACCACATTGGACAGAGAGCGCGCAATCAGATGAAGGAGGGGTTGTTCAAGAAGTGGGCCTGCTGGCTGTACTACCCTGACGGCGGAAATTTGCAGTGCTTGAGGCACCTTCACGGCCGGACCTGGCGAGGGACAGACGCCGAGAGAAAGAAAGTCGAAGCTTGTAAACTGCAAGCTGGAATCGCACCATCTATTTAATACAATCTGAGTTTTGCAACCGGAAAAATGGATAGTGCACCGGTACATAACACGTTTGCCTACAGCCAATTCACACACCTAGACCTGACACACCCAAACCTAACATGCTCCCAAGTCTAATACATCTAGCCTAACACTCCCAGACCTAACATACCAATATAGGTATACGAATTGGCTATGGGTGTGTGGTGAGTGTGTGGGTTTAATGGTGAATGTGCAGTACCGGTGAAGCCTCTGTTCTTGCAGTTGCAAACATTCGATTTCTATTTGATTGAACCTTTTGGTCCTCGAATTACGGATCTGACTATCGTTAGTAAAGCACCAACTTCGTGGCCTGCCTGCCCCAGAAGCCAAGCTTGGCCGGAGCTAATAATTCACCCTCACACAAATTTCCCCCATCTGCTGTTGCAGCGTTGGAGGGGTCTATCGATAACTTGTATCGATTGACTGCGGTCTGCAGTTGGAAAGCCAATTCGTAGACCATTCCAAAGCTCCCGATCCAAAACCCACGACACACAAACCAGATCTGCTTTGCCTTGCGACACCTTTCTGCTTGAGGAAACCTTGTCAAGACTACCATCGCGATGGCGAGCCCAGCCAAGGATGTGATCTGGTCAAGCGCCAGAGGGATTCAGGAACAACACTTCCTTGAGTAAGCCTACCATTTGAGTGTAGTAGCTGTTTCTGAGGCTCTTTAATTGACTTTGGTCCATTACAGGCTGCTGGAGAGCGGCACATTGTCTGATACCCAGGTACGCTGCGGAAATCGTACTTGGAAGGTGCACAAAGCCATTCTCTGCGTCAGGAGCGAGTGGTTCAAGAAGGCATTGACCGGGAAATTCAGGGTAAGTAATAAATTATACATACTACCTAGGCACACAGTTCAATTTGCTAATGATAGCGCGTAGGAGGCCAAGGAAGGGATCCTCAACATCACGGAGTTCAAGGAAATTGAGGTCGACTGCCTCCATTCCACGAGTTACTTTCCGACCAGCCGGAATTCGCCATCGATTGGGCAGCGACACTCACAGACAACTTGACCTCTACCAAACCGATACAGAGCAAGGATAGGTGTGCCAAGTGCGGCAAGGAGCCTCCATACTACCAGGAATATCCCAAGCATGCCAAATGGGTGAAAGGACAGAAGAGTGAGATTTTTTGTACTAGATGCTTCCCACGTCAAGAGCTGGAAGATTGGGTCGGTGGGAGCATCGAAAGTGCTTAGATCATTTGATTGTCGTCGAAACATCTCGATGCCATCAAGTGGATAAAGGCGAGATGGTCCGCGACTACTGGACGGAGTGCTTTCCTGTTCAAAACCTGGAAGATTGGACCACAGACGATGGCGGGAATGCTTAAGCCCATTTCGACAAGCTCTTCAATTGAAGGGTTGTTGGTCAGTTCTTCCAAGAAGCAACGGACATGAGTTCAGACGATGTTCGCTCGGAAGTCGGAAGAAAATGCGAGCTCTGAGAAATGAAGTTGACAGGCACCATTCTGTATCTCTGGAATTGTTCGAAATCGAAACTCGTGACATGTTCCAAAGCCGTGGTCCCATCGTTTCCCCGCATGCCACCCTGATCAGCGTCTTGGTAGTCGACTGAAGTAATCGTGCAGGCAGGCGTAGCTATCAATGGCAAGTCCTATAGAAACTGGATATTCAGAACCGAGGAAAGGAGGGTACACCGGTAGACAACTCACTCACCCATTGCCAATTAGCACACCTAACTACACACCCACACCCAATCCCCCGTGCCTAATATCGGAACCTGATACCCAAACCCACCACTCAGACCGGACCCCAGACCTTACACCCAGATCTCTGATGGTTTCGTGCTATGTACCGGTGTACCCTCTGTTTTGCAGCAGCGAATCTCCAATTCCTTGAACTCTAGATGAAATGATATTTGATAAGCTCAGAATGTTCATGCTTGTCAGGTGCGGCAGAAATCAAGCGTACTTCGGGATTCAAGCTTGGCTCCCTTTCCCTGATGAGTTGTCGCCTTCTCTATTCTCGGACAACATTTCAGGTGTTCATAGATGCAAGTGATGCTCAGCCTGCATGAGCTCGGAATGGATTGTCCGCCCTGGAATATTGCATGACCATAGCCCTCATTTCCCGTTCACATGTCATCAGTTTCCAAGTCCTCACAGCTGATTGTAGCGTGCATCAAGGAATCGACGCCTGGGGAAGCTTCGATGTTGCGTAAACAAAAAACACGAGTCACGCCAGGACTGTGTTCAAGCTGACGGGCTAGCCTTCTCTCTCAAACTTGCTAGTGATCAGTCGAGGGGTGCAAATTCCAAAGTACGGCAACAAGCCGTTTGCACCTTCCAAAGCTGCCAGCTGCGAAAAGCTCCATTGGCCTCGAGACCTGCCTTCTCGCCAATTATCCACTTTTCAACACCAAGTCTTGAGCTTCTGCCCCGCTAAGCTTCAAGGTATTCTGGAAGCCTCCTCTCTCAAGCCTTACTGCCACTTATCGATCCAGGCATCTGCACCCCATACTCAAATATTTGAGCTTTGACTTGCTCGACTCAAGCTTGTGCCGTAGCAACATTTGAAGGTAGACCTTCAACCTCACAAAACGTCATCAGCCCAGTCATCATGGACAAAAAGAAGAATCCTGGCATCTAGGCCGTGACCAGTAGCCTCTTCCAGCAAATCGATGGCGAGTAAGCTACGCAACGTCCCTCCCATCAAGGCTTCTGATACATGGATGCTGACGGTACGAAGGCTGCTCGAGAGCGGAATCCTGGCCGACGCCGAGGTGGAGTGCGCCAAGCGTACATAGAAGGTGCACAAGGCTATCATCTGCTGCAGAAGCGACTGGTTCAAGAAGGCTTTAATGGGATCATTTGAGGCAAGAATTCCCCTTCACTCTATCGACGCCATCGCTGACACTGGCATCACAGGAGGGACAGTCCGCTAAGGTCTTCATCACGGAATTCGAACCAGCTGAAATCGAATGTCTCCTGAAATTCGTCTACACTGGAGTCATCAATCTGGAAGATTCATTCCCCGAAGAAAGCACCTGGCCTACCCTCGTCAAAATTTGGAAGATGGCGGACTTCTTTTGTCTCGACATCATGTGTGACCTAGTCATTCAAGCAGCCAAAGATTGCAGTCGGGACATGGCTCTGGTGTTCTGTGCCTTCTACCAGCCGGATGGACATGAACAGATCAAAATTGATCTGTTTACCAAAGACTTCGTTCCTGCGGTCAAGGCGATTTACGAGGACGAGATGGAAGGCCTCAGATCGCACTTCGTTCCAATCATCTTGGGCCTGACTGTCGCGAGCATTCACAGCTTCTCCCAGATCGCAGGGTTTGAGCAACTTCTTCAAGATATTCCTCAGTTTGCCGCTGATTGGGCTACTGCACTCATGAAAGGCTTGCGCCCCCCATCTTGGCGGCCCAGACGTTCCATCTACATATGCAGCCAGTGCGACGAGACACTTTCTCATTCCGGTGTTCTCGATACTTTTACTTCTCAGGATCTTCCAGGCCCGAATGTTGTCTGTGTTGAGTGCTATGGAGGTCCGGATTTGGAAATTTGGAAGAACAGGGACACCTGGATCTGAGGCGGCGGCTCTTGAATCTTAGGGTGTGTTGAGTCAAGCCTGGAGAGGATACAAAAATGGGCAAGCGGAAGGAATTAGGAATGAGAATAAGATTCAATGACAGAAAATCCGGGGAAAAGATATGGAAATTCGGTTCGCTAATCGGGTGTACTCATGATGAGGATATGATTACTCACAGGGCAACACTTGAGGTTAAAAGCATAAGTTCAACGAAATCAGCTGCACAAGGACAGGACTTAAATACATTCGTTCTAAAAGAAAGAATGGACCCTAAACTTAACTGACGAAAGTCTCTCAAGCAGCTTTCGAGGTTCACGTCGCTGCTCTCCTGGCTCGTCGTCTACACAGGTACCCGCGATCGAGTGGAAGCTCTCCAGCTGGTCGTCCTGATGAGGACGAAATACTCAATCCGTGAAGAGTCAGGTCTAAATCCACACCTCATGCCTTGACCAGGTCTGTTCCTTTATATCTTGCTCCGAGATCATCAAAAAGCAGATTACAAAAGAGATGCAGATTGCCCATTCCTGAAATCTATTCCAGCCATACTCTTGAGATACACCATGACCGTTATGTTGGCCATGCGCATCAGGATAAAGACAATATCAGATCACGGGCTTTATAATTCTAGCCAAATTGAAACCAGGTGTGTAGACTCAGAGTGAGCATCAGTAGATAAAGATCAAGCAGTAGATCATTGTCGACGGATGTAAGCTGCGGAGATGAGCGCCAAGCTGTCAGGGCTTTAACGGAGCATTATTACTATCACTTCAATGTACGAACAACGCGAGGCCTCTTTACAGACTTCAATCGTTGAAGACTACTGTGTAATTCTGCTCGTTACCTATAGCCTTATGTTGAACCTGAACCGGTGCAGCTGTTAATCAGTTTCAAACACTGGACACAACGCGGACCTTGCCAGTGACCACCGACTCGGAAGTCGAGTTGACTAGCTTTGGAGGGTCCTTCTCAGCATTTGATCAAAATGCAAGACAGTTCGTAACGGAAAGTCTTCTGACGTAACTTTAAATTCGGATTCTTGAGCCGAGTGCAGGAGCAATTCCGCCGCACCAACGTCCGAAGCAGCTCTCAAAGGGCCTTGCCACAATTGGACTGAATGAGCTCCGTGACATTCTCCCTCTTTTAAGGAACACGTGTTATGATAGTGTATTCATCAAGGACTTAGAATATCTCTTCTTCAGCGACCACACAGGTAGTCATTGCATGGTCGCTTGTGTGCTACGTGTGGTCAGATAACCTGGCCTGATCGTAAGGTATGTCTATTCTTAAGCATTGCTTCACAGGATAATCTCTGTGTTATTTCATCATTACTGAATCCTTTACACCTACACGTATTCGAAATCCATTTGTGCCTACATTGCTGGGCTCGATCGATGAAAGATCCGGGCTTCCAGGCGCGCTCAGCCGGAAGAGACTGGGAAACAATTTCTAAATCAGTGATATGACGACAAAATTATACAGATTATAGATATTTGTGACATTAAGAATTAAGATTAAAACCCAGCATTGATCCAAATCCTCATATATCATAAGATTTCAATGTAGTCCGTGGAGGCTAGCTCCCTGCATCCTACCTTCCTGATGGGTACGTTTCAGTATTGCATCCGGGAAACTCACAGATTCCTTTCGCCTAGCCGAATGATCCTCCTCAGTGTTACGCGATGACTGCGAAGCCTCGTCCTGCGAATGCTCAAAAGCTAGTCCACACTCGACCTGGTGGATCCCGGGTTGCTAAGAACTGAGAGGACAAGGCAAAGCTGTCAATGACCAATGAAGAGCACTTATGGACGACTCAAGCGTCTCTTGGGTCGGAATTTGACTGTAACTATTCAATGCTTCCAGGAATAGTTCGTGGCGCAAAAACTTGTGCTCGGGAAAGCTACCTTTGAGTCCCGCGTCACACCCTTCGCAGCCGAGCCAGTGCTGCTTAACGGCGTTGAGAAAAGCCCCCTTGATGGCGCCTTTCTGGAGCGCAGTCTTCTGGAGCATGAAGCGAGCTTGTATGGCCCTACTGGCTGCTTCAAGGACGTAGCTTGGATTATTCCTGTTCTGCCGCACGTCACAGGGTGCGAACTCTTGCCAATTCAGAGGTCCGCTGCCGATGAGAACTTCGTTGATATTGCCCAGGATGCTCGCTGATAGATGGGACATGACGTAGGGCAACAGGCTTAGGGCAAGGTGATCCTGCCAGCCAGACCTGTTTGTTTTGATTTCATTTGCGAGACGCCAGTGGCTTATTCCTGAGGACGAGCAGCTGCAGTTCTGATGGGTATTCGATTCGGGGAAGATTGCATCATCCCGAAAGTCTGACTTAAGCTGACGCACTTGCGCTCGAATGTACTTCCCAAGATCTCGGTCGTGTGTAAGGCCGATCAGGCCCATCATGGCGGGGCAGGATTCGGTCCGATCAACTAAATCGACCCGTGAAGCCATAGATCTCTCTCGTCCGGGATTGGAAAACAAGTTTGCGAACATGCTTGACATGACGAGTGGGTGAGCTAACGTGCAGTTCCAGAGATGAAAGCGTTGTCTCGAGTTCTGATACACTGTGTAGTAGCCCAACAGTATTTCACGATTCTAGACCAGCCAGGGTCAGTGAATTGAGTCTGCTGCGAGCTTCCTTCTAGATGAAACGAGCTGACGGGGCTGAACAATCGTTTATCTAGTGTTGGTTCGCACTTATACAACGAAGTGATAAGGTCAAAAGTCGAGTGTGATCTTTATTGTTTGACAAGGCCTTGTCTGACAGGTCTTTGCTCTATGCTACGATCATTGAATCAGGCTTGTCCTAATTGCATTGTTCTCCAGGAATAGATAAAGGACAGAAGAATCCTTTGACTGACACATCCACCCACAATGCGTACATCGAGCTCTGAATCGCATGGCCAAACAAAGGCTGCCGAGGCAGCCGTCACCCTCCAGGTTGTGAGAATGATCGCCCGTTCACTTCGCACATAGCCGTCACCATGGCAATCGCGGCTCGCAGTGCATCATGTCGGATTACAATCCCACATTGTGTGTGTTCCGGCCTGGTATAGTCTCCTCTGCGTACATATGCTTTGCCGTGAAATTCATTTATCTCTGCACACCATCTGCCGGAGCAGGAATTCAGACAGGCTGATGCATCTGCGTTACACTCTGGGTCGTGTGGTGATCGTCGGCTGATAGAGGGGAGAGTATATGCTTGAAAAGAATGAGAAGATACAAGGCGAAGTTTAAAAAGCTGAAATGGTGTCTTTTTCGCCCGGTGGCGTCTTAAATTGGAGTCATACGCTGTATGACAACATAATTCGAGGTCAGAGCCCTGGATGAGTGCAGTAGGCGACGGCCTGATTATTATCAGGCAAACCGCAATCAAGGCATAAAGATGTAATACACTGGAACTTTTTGAAAAAATCGCTCTTGACTACTGCATTAGTTAGCAACTGCGGCTCTGAGGGGGTTCTAACCCAACACGGCTCCGCGTTGGCGTATTTGTCCATGGGAAGCAGACATAATCAGTATTCCAGCCACCAGCCTGTAAGCTGGGGTGATGAAGCTCCTTACCATCGCAGAGCCTGCGGTTCAAGAGTAGTCGATTAATATTCCGGACAAGTTGTCAACGATGAAGGCGTGGACGATCTCAAGCCATAGCTGAAAGAGCTAGGCAAGAGCGACATTGACGTAAGGCTGCTCAGACATACGGCCAAATCCTAAATAATTTATGTCTCAGACGGTGCTTCCTGATTCTAAGCGACGTAAAGAATGTTGCATCTTTGATGTATGAAAATCAGCCCCTCTGTATATCGATGAGCACCCCGCTGGTGATCCGCACAATCAGACGGACGTGGTCAGAGGCAAGTATGTCAGTTGTACTAGCCATGTTCAGGTGGGAGATGTCTCCATCCTTGACCCATTGGTAGAATACAATAGCATTAGTGCTGGACTGCCAACTTGTAAAACCACCTGGGCAATGAAGTTCAGATCTGAGCCCAATTTGGTTAAGGCATATGCATGGTTATGCAGCACATAGCAACGGGTCTGCGTTGAATGAAAGACACACACACAACGGGAAACCCTGTGTTTCGTTCGAGAGATGTGAGCACTGGTGAGTATACTGTGCACGAGTATCCGCCTCAGCTGCGTTTTGAAAGCAATTGAAAAGCAGACGGATACTGTCTCTAATGCGATTGCGTGCCAGGAGAATTCTTCGCTCGTCATGGCGTCAGGGTTCCATTCTCTGCAAATGTCACCAGTCACTTCGGCTATTTTGAGTCATCAGCTTGTCGCAGTCATGAAGATTGGGGCGGTGATACAGATGCTTAACTTGTGTATCGCTCGGTTGGGTGAGATCCTGTCATTGGTGCACGTCGGAGGCGGTCTTAGAGTCCATTAATTGGGCTAGTCCATAGAGACAGGAAGGTTTGAGGCAGCTGCGGCTCAACCGCTGATATGTTCACAGAGAAGCGAAGCATTCGAGACACTGCCCGGAGCAAATGAAGTCAGTATTAACACTGTCTCAGCATGGATAGTATTGAGTAGAGCTCTTAGAAATCATACATGCCAATTGAAGCGTGAATTAATATGACCAAATCTATCAACTTGAAAGAACCAGGGCATTTTTTCTCTGCAGCAACTTTTCGACATTCTGAAGCCTCGAGATGCAGCGCTCACTAACAAGCTCATCACATGCAACAAGCCCGCCAACATCAATCAGACCACCGTCGATAGACTCACTTTGTATGCTCGAAGATGAAGATTCGTCTTTGACTGCGGCACAAGAGGACTCCTCACCGTCTTCAATCGCCGCTACACCTGGCGTTGTCCATGAAGGATCGATCAGGGACTCGATAGTGTTGCCACCAGCTTCTAATTCAACCACAACATTAGACTCAAGAAGACCAGCTTCCCCAATTCACCAGTCCAAGCAACCCTTTTGGAGGACGAGTTTCTTCAGGGGAAAATGGGTATGGGAAACGACTTGCATCATTTTCAGCATCGCTTGCGTCATAGCCATAAGTATTCTTTCGTCTCGACTGGATGGCACTTGGCTCTCAAAGTGGACTCTTTTTCTGCAGCCCAGTACGACCTTTGCAATTCTTGCCACAGCTGCTCAGAGCTCCATGATGTTGGTCATCGCAGAGGTCCTGAGCCAGCTCAAGTGGCTCCAAATGAGCCTTCCAAAATCTCAGTCGATGGCAGACTTTTCCACCTTCGATGCGGCCAGCAGAGGCCCGTTCGGCTCGCTCCGGCTTTTCTACCTCTGGAAGCCTCAGTCAATCACATTACTTCCGATGGTCTATGTGGCATCTGTAATAACGATAGCCGCCTTGGCTATGGGTCCGTTTACACAGCAAATAATCAGTGTTCAAGCAGATAACTGGGTGTCAAAGGATGGCATGAATTCTACCATTCCGGTGACCAATTATTACAACCATCAACCCACAGCAAATGGGGTTTCACTATTCGCTGATGATAACGGACCAGTCGGGATGGGCATGGCAACGAAAGAGAGCCTGGACGTGGCCTCGGATATTCAAGGATCATTCTATAACGGCTACTACAACCTGGGCAAATCTTTCATCGACTTCAGCTGCCCTTCAAGCAACTGCTCCTGGGAGACTTTTAATTCTCTCGGTATTTGCAGTACTTGCCAAAATGTCACGGACAGCGTGCAGATCACTGGAGCCCCTGAAACTATTGTGGGCGTAACAACGCCCGGAGGCTGGTCGACGTCCTTCCAAGCATATGATCAGGTGAAAGCCATCGCAAATGAATCTTTCTTTTATTCGACATGGGACACCCTTTCAGCCAATCTGGTCACCTTTGCTGTTGTGCAAAGATCCCGTAACATTTTCGAATATGGTTACATCGTAACAGAATGTTCAATTCAGTGGTGTGCAAAAGAGTATAGCAATGTCTCCGTTGTAAGGGCACTCTCAATTACTTCATAAACTACCCTACTTCTACTTCTACAAACTCATTTAAATGCCAGATAAATGGAACTTTGCAGCGATATCATTCTGTCCGAGATGTGCCGCTCTGGCCCGTTGCAGGCCAGGACCTCGGTGGCCTCCCCCGCGGCATTACATCTTATGACAACTGGGACTTCTTGTTCACAACAGATACAGGCCGAAGGGTTGTCTCCACTCCCTTTCCGCCTTTTATTCACAGTGGGCTCAATGTCAGCATATACGACCATCTTGGCCTGTCATCATATTTCTTTACTAAATTCAATTTCACAAGCGAGTCTAAGACCGCTCTCTTTGGCGGCAGGCAGGACGTGGCTTCCACTATCAACAATATCTCCAACAGCGTCACCAACGCGATAATGCGATCGGAAAATGGAACGCTGGCTCTTGGCATCATATGGCACCAAGAGCCTAGCATAAAGATTCAGTGGGCGTGGTTGACTCTTCCCTTGATTGTGGTTGTCTCCAGTGCTGTTCTTCTTGTATCGATGGTATTGGCGTCGCGGCGTTACAATGCACCACGTTGGAAGTCATCACCATTGCCGCTCCTGTTCCACGGGATTCGAAATTGGGACGATGAACAAGAGGATGATCTTGCAGAGGGTCGACTCGAGAAAATGAACGAAATGGAGGACAGGGCGAAAAACAAGCGGGTTCGGATCTTCACCAGCCCAAAAGGTGGCAGGTGGCTGGTAGAGTGAGATCGAATTGCAGCTGCCGAGACTGGTATCGGAAATCGATGTGTTTGAAAGAGTCGAGCAGGTTGGGCCCTCGGTCACTCGGCCCGTCAAGGGAGGGACTGCCAGACGAGGGAATGCAGGTGGACAAGGGCAAAATCAGAAACGTCTTCGGGATGCAGGACACATTTAAGGAAGCATTGAAGCAGAGAGACTCTTAAAATTGTTTATTACATTATTTCCTTAGATGCAACAATCGCCTCTCAAGCCCCCAACCTCTCAACCTCCAAGCTAGCCCACACAAACGCCGCCTCCCCGAGCGGCGCATCAAACACAATCGGCCGGCCAGTATAATACTCATACGTAGCAGTCGAGTTAAGACTGCACACGATAACGGTACCATTCCACCCCAGGGTGCCATTCCCATAGTCCACAACAAACTCACTCGCGGTATACTCATACGCACGAAGCGCCACGTCCGCCAGGGGCTGCTCGCCCTCCTCGAGCAGCCCGAGCCGCAGGCCCTTGAGGATAGAGAAAATATACAGCACCGTGGACGAGCTCTCAAGGAAGTTGCCCTCGCGGCCGGGGAAGGTGGGCAGCTGCCACCACACTCCCGTCTCTTCGTCCGCGTACTGGATCAGGTTGGTCATCAGCGTGGTCGCCTGGTGCTGAATAGCCGCCAAAAGGTCCGCGCAGCCTTCATTAACGCTAGCACCACTAGCACAGTCCCCGCCCTCACCGGTGAGAACCTCCCACGCATTCACCAGTCCGGCGAGGTACCACCCCAGGCTCCTCCCCCAGACATACGGCGACGCCCCCGTGGCATTGTTAGCCCACACCGCCGTCTTGGAGGCATCATACCCATGGACAACAAGCCCCGTCGACTCCTGGAAGCAGTTCTCGTACAATAGCGTGATCTGCAGCAACATATCCGTCGTAGAATAGTCACTGCTCGGCTCAGCCATGTACGGCAGAAACGAGACCGCCCCGTCGAGGTACGACCAGTACGGGTACACATAATAAAACAACCCGCCAAACTGGTTCCGGCGCTGCAGCGCGAGGGACGAGTTAAGCGTGTCGAGCGTAAGCGCCTCCGCGGCGGTCAGCTCCCCATCCGCGCCGGGCGCCTCCTCGAGGTTAAGTATCCCCTGCGCCACGCTGAACCGGTCCAGGGGCAGCAGCGCGGCAGCGGTGACGTTGGAGAATGCCGGCGCCGCGGAGACGCTGGCGATGATCTCGTCGACGTACGAGACAAAATCCGTCACCTGCGCCGAGGGGACGGAGGGCGAGGAGCCGTACAGCTCGAGCCAGGCCTGCGTGGCCAGGGCCAGGATGCCCGACTCGAGGGTGCTCGTCGACGCCCCCGACGAGACGACGCCGTGCTGCCGGCTGATGGCCGACTCGATCATACGGGTCGAGAGCGGCTTGGTAGTTGCATTCTGGGCGGATGCGGGCGCCGCTGCGGCGGCGCCGGCGAGAGTGAGGGTGAGGAGCACCCCTGTGCTTGGAGACGGCATGTTCGGACGAAGTTTGCCGGGGCAGCAGAACGGCTTTGTCTTTTTCGCTGGCGCAGACGGGACGAAGTCAAGGAATTCTTTTGTGCAAACCAATGCCTTTCAAGACTCCTTATTATGAACAATGACTCGCCGCGTCATTTCCCCTGAGAGTACACGCTGACTCCATCATTCATCTCCTCTTTTCAGGGCCCGGGCATGTCGGCTGTCAGCATAGGCCTCTCCTGCGGCATCGGAGATCGTAATTTCGGGACTAAACTAGGTAGATCGCGGGGGCTGTCAACGGGTGAGAAAAGCTTAATTGATTATCCGCCCCATGCCAGGGGTCACGATATTCTCAAAGTACATGCGCAGCCTTTCTCAAAACCTGAGCGACGAGCAACAAATACTCGATGTGAAACCCATGGTACCAATACCTGTAGAATTATACTCATGCCGCGAACCGTGCTCCCCCGCGGCAATCATTCTAGGATACCTACCCATCGTCTATCATTATGAGGAGTACAATAATTAGCCACGAAGTCAACCTCCCCAAATAAAACGCCATGCTGACCCAGGGTGTTATCATGATACCTCTTTGCAACAAAGGGAAAGAAAGGAGAACCCGCCCTCTAGGGGGGAGCAAGCCAATCAATCCGTGACATGCTTGCCGCTTCGACCTCAAAGCCCAAGTGGTTCAAGCCGCGGACACTCCTCGCTCCGTTCCATCCAACGTCTTGCCGGCTATTGCCCTGCCCTTTCCGATCCCATATTCATTACCACGTGTAGAACAAAACAGTACAGGTTCTTCAAATAATCATTGTCATCACATCCTGTTATGTGACGGTGACTACCACCCGGGCCTTTCCCCCAGGCCATCCAGGTCACCACCTCTCTTGGCCTTCCCAGGTCCGAGGTCCCCCTCATTGTGCTTCGCGGGCGCACGCGAAGATGACAACTTGCTGACAAAGCTGAAGCTCGTCCTGAAGTTGACCTTTGAAGGGCCTCCGATGTCAACTTTAAGGCTGCTCCAAGATCCCTTCTAGGGCAGGCTATCTCTCAGCCACAAGCTCGCCCCACGGGTGCAACGGGGATTCCACTATCGCCCACGCTCGTTCTCCTTTGCGCTGTCGTTACTCGCGCTGCCCTGCCTCTGCGGGCTGAGCGGACTGAGTGGACCACGCTGGGCCGTCGGTATGATTGCAGGGTTGTTGCCGCTCAGGAGTGCCTTGCTCCCGAGCGACTTGCTCCTGGCGGATGGACCGTCAGGAGAACCGATGGGCATGAGGAACTGGCTTCGTCTCATAACTCCGTCGATATCCAAGTCATTTTCGTCCGGTCCGGTATCATCTCCTATGAATGTCCAGCTCTCCTCCTCGGCCTCGTCGTCCATATCGTCAGAGCCGGATGTCGCTGCTCGTTCGGCTGCGGCAGCATTCCTGCCTGCCTTCGTCTCGATGAGGGACTTGGCGTACTCCATGTCGCGGTAGATGCATTGAATGGCTGTGTCGACACCATTTTCCTGCCAAGCCAAAGTCAGTAACTGAGTTATGTAGCAGTATGTATAGATGAAGTCATGAGCTTACCTTGCGGATGTTCTCTCCCAATACCCTGGCCTTGACGATCATCCTCTCCGAGTGGGTTGCCTCCCACAATGCTCTGGCGAACGAGTTCACGCCCCACTTCCTGAGAAGAATACCGACACCCAGATCGTCGACACGGTTTCCGAAGAAGAACTGGTCGCCGAAGAAAGGACGCACTATCGTCGGTATACCAGCCCGCAAGCTCGCACCTGTTGTACCAGAGCCACCGTGGTGCGCCGCAGCGTCGATTTGGTTGAACAGCCAGTCGTGGGGAGCTGACTTGATAGGGAAAATCTCAGGCGGGAGAGGAATCTCGGTTGTGCCACTCTTTGCATCCTGGGTGCCCTTTGTGGATTTATCACCGTCACCAGCACCAGTTTTCTGCGCCTCCTCAGACTTGGGATCCAGGCGGTCACTCCACCCTTTACTTAGAATGCACCGCACATCTGCCTTCAGAACGGCGTCTATGATCTCGCGGGTGAACTTGGCAGGGTTATCCATGATGATGCTGCCAAATCCGACATACACGATCTTTTTGTCATCTTTTCGGGCCTTCTCGATGAAGGCAACCAGATCTGCTGGAGGTGTCCAATCTGCGCCGCCTTCATTGAGAAACCAGTAGCCTGTGACACGGATCCAGTCGCTGTAGTCCAGTGGCGGGGGCACGACGTGTTGAGAGAAGTTGTACAAGAACGGGACCTTGTTAGGCTGCATCTTTTCGAGGCTTGTGTTTGGCAGGCCCAGAGTCTTGTTGCGCCAGCGATTGATCTGGTGGGCCGTGAACTTCCAGAAGACGGAATCGAAAAGTACATAGGTGACCAAGTTGTAGGCACCTCCCATCTTTCGCTCGGGCATCATGAAAGCGTGCGGGTATGCCCTTGTCCTCGTCCATGGCATACCAAAGGCCCGGAAGTAAGGTATGCACAGCTTCTCGGCAATGTGGATGCCTCCCATGGCAGACGGGCTTTCAATCAGGACGTCGGATCCTTTGCACGCTAACCAACTGCTGGCCAAAAGACCGTCCAGCCAATTTCGCATGGTAGAGCTGGCCTCCCGGAGGAAAGCTACCGTAAAGGTGCCGTTCTCGATACACAGCCGCATGAGCTCCCCAGGATCGCCCTCAATAGGGGCAAACTCGATGCCATGTCCCTCGATCCAGTCTTTGAACTCAGCGTGCGTGGCGATTTTGGGCTTGTGACCTTCGGCAAGCAATCCTTTGCAAAGCGCAATGTAAGGCTGCACATCACCTCTCGAACCAATAGTTAGGCAGGTGATGCGAAGAGAGTTCTCTGGCTTGAAGTTGATGAAGGACGCTTTCGGGTCGTCAAATATGATGGTTGGCCCGTCGGACACGTTCGAAGTCTGGCGTGGTAGAGCGATCTCATGATCCGGGAATTCGTCGTGCCGGGCTTCCTCGAGCGCTTTGTGCTCTTCCTCTGCGTTCTGCGCATCTTCCTTTTCATCAGAATCTAGCTCTCCAGATTCGCGCAGGAATTTGGCAGCTTCGATGCCCCTCAGCAAGAAGACAGCCAAGTCGTCGCGCAGCGCCGAGTCACCAAACTCAAAGAAAAGCTCTTCGTGACCGCGAATCACAACTACCAAGCCAGCGTAACCGAAACGGAAGCCACTTGACTTTGTGACATTCTCGATGTCTCGGATGGGAAGGATCAGTTTGGTGCGAGACCCAGCGATGAGGCTCCGGAAGCAGAAATTCCGGTCGCTCATGTAAACTTTGCCATAGAGAGGCAGCACTCGCATGAAGTATCCAAAATAGGTCGCCCTGAGCTTTTCTGACCTGGGCAGGGCGAAGTGGTCTTGGAAGCGTTGCTCAGAAACCTTGTCCTGTTCCTCGTCGTCGGCCTCGTCATCTGTCCGCAGCGCAGCTGGCTCGTCATAGTGCCTCTGGCCACCTTTCCACATTCCGGACATCTTTCCAGCGTAGCCCACGGACTCAGTAGCGAGCAGGCCACCGACTCGTTTGGAATGTCGGCCGAGGTATTCTGCAAAAGCGCCAACTCTCTGTAAAGGATACGAGCCCATTTTGCTGATTGTCTGTAGAGTAGGTGTCGACGGGGTCCCCTCCATCTTGTCGCCAGTAGACAGGTCTATTCCCTGGCCTGTCGTAGCAGCATGGTGAGGCCTGAATTGGGTATTGATGGAGCCGGTCGATACATGGTGATGAGGACTGCGAGGTGATTCGCGCTCGTTGCCCCTTGAAGCCGAGGCTGACCTCCGGACGGTGGGGCTATGGAAGACATCACTTCCTCTGAGGATCTGACTGGCCGATTGGTCGATTTCTCCAGACGTCGTCATGGCTGAGATGCTCGCAATACTGGGGTCCTCGGTAGACTCAGCGTTGGAGTCAGTGGATGCAAATCTGTCTGCGTTGGATTTTGTGTCACCATGACGGTGCCTGCTTTGTGACCGGCTGTCTCTGCTGTAACTGCGCCGAGGAAATTCTTGACGGCTCGCGTCCCTGCTCCCTCGACCGAACTGCCGTATGGCGTCGAAGCTGGTCCTTGAGTAATCACCACTAGCGCGAGGAGAGGGACCCGGCGGTGATTGAGGGGACAGAGGCGAGAGTGTAGCCCTCACGTTATCTCGTATCTTGGCAGTACGGATTGGCGCAAGAGCAGGCTGGAAGCCTGGTTGAAGGCCAGTCGATGGGCTCCTCTTGGACGCCGGCACAGTTGACGCAGCTGCTTCATCTACAGTTGGTGGCACGTCGAGCTTCCTGGGCTGACTGTCGTTGGTGGAAGACGTCGCATCCTCGATGAGGATTTTGAGGATGCCGATTGCCTCCTTTCCAAAGCTGAAGAATGAGAAAAAATACTGTTGAGTGTCAGTCAGCAGAATTGACAGCACAGCGTACCCATGTTTGTGCCCTACCTCGTCTATAGCGTACGTCTCGTCATTGTCGATGACACGTATTTTGCAAGTGTCTGCGAACTCTAGCATCTGTGTCTCTTCGATGTCAATAACATTCGCGGTTGGTAGGCTGATTTTGACGCTGTCGCCGTCGTTGTGACTTCGGAAGATGACCCGCTGCAAGCACTTGACCCACTCCTTGGCGCTGGGTGCGCTGTCTGCTCGAAAATGATATGTCCTGTGGTCAGTCTCGACGGAGAAATGAAGTCCATCCTTGTCCTTGTCGGTGATCGTAGCGGAGATACCGTATCTCAGGTCTATCTGGCCGTGAGGAAGGTACAAATTCGAAGGATCACGGAAATATGAGAGCACATCGCCCTTGAGCCGGAACCAGTACCTGTTGTACTTGGGGTTCCGCTTCCCGGACTTGAACAGGTAGCCAGACTTGGTGACCTCGTGCTTGTAGATTGTGAGCGACGTTTTCTCGTGGTGTGGCTCGGGCTGACTGACCGCTTTCTTTGGGAGGTATGCGTAGAAGCAGATATGTTTAGATGTTATGTAAATATAGCCCTGCAGCAGCACACCTTGAAGCAGCCAGCATGGGTATTCTATTGTCGGTGTCAGTTTCCGTCCAAGAGCTGGATTGTAGGGACAGTGTCCAACCTGAGATCAGCTCTTCCGGCTCCTCGAATTCGAAGATCTTTTGTAGCCTCTTCGAGAGTTCGGACGGTCCTGGGTCTGTGGTCTCGGATGAATCGCCTCTTCTATCAATCGAACGTCGCTCGATGTCAAAACTTGGGCGCGCCGACATCTCAGCACGCGCGTCAAGCATTCGGCTCATCATCGGCGCAAGCCGGCTTTCTTCGTTGCCCAGCCCATCGCCAGCAGAGGACTCTGGCTCCGACTCCTCCTGGATTTGTGAAACGTGTTCCTTGCTCTCCTTCTTTGA
This sequence comes from Diaporthe sp. HANT25, assembly GCA_013435955.1. Taxonomy (NCBI): domain Eukaryota; kingdom Fungi; phylum Ascomycota; class Sordariomycetes; order Diaporthales; family Diaporthaceae; genus Diaporthe; species Diaporthe sp. HANT25. The sequence goes on along the minus strand of JACBFG010000009.1, from coordinate 1,408,811 downwards.
ACGGCTCTTAGTCGACAACTTGGATAATATTGGAACTGACTTCATCAACTTGCTATCGCTGAACTTCCGGCGGTGTCGTTTGCTGGTGTTGGCCGCGGGCTGCTTAAGCACCGTGGTCTTCGCCAGCTTGCCCGTGGCAGCATCCCCTTTGCGCTTGGCATTTGCTCCATCGTCATCAGAATCGTCTGCCTCCTCTTCCTCACTGCTGTGACCCTCGAACCTATCGTGGAAGTCGACCTTTGGGCCTGCGGCTGCAATGAGGCCGAAGATGCTCTGATTCAGATTCATGAACGAGTGGTTGCCGTTACCGAGCCCGATGGGCAACACGTCCTCCTCTTGGTCTTCGTCCCCATCTTTCTGTTGGAGCTGTTCCGGGAAGTCCATGCTGGACAGGTGAGGGGGCCGTCGCTTTTGGAGTCTTCGGTGCGATACCCGGCGGCGGGACTCGTCTTCGGAGTGTCGACAGGGAGACCAGGCACCGCGTTGCCGGTGTGGTTGAAGTATTGTCGAGGACGTATTGGGGTCTCTTTGTTGGGGAGCACCGTGTCTCGCGTCCGGCTGGGAGCCTGTTGAAGGTTGTGGAGGGTTCGGGGACTGAGGTAGGTCGGGCTCCATTGTCTCGTGGGTCGGTCTAGGCAGACCGCTGCCTAGATGGGAAAGGGATGCTGCAAGTCAGGCTGGAGTGTAAGATCCTAGTGGACGACGCTCAGGTGGGACGAGACGCAGTGCTGGTTGGACAGCAGGGCACCCCGGATGCAGCTCCCCTGAGATGGACGCGATTCACGATGGCAGAGTGACTGACTATCTAGACTGTTGAGGATACCAGCTGACCAGGAGGGAGAAATCCAGGACAGAGGCTGGAACGAACGAGGTATCCGCCGTCTTGTTGGTCCGGGACAAAGAGTTGTAGCTACCAGCTAGCAAGGTGTGTGATAGGAACGACGGCCCATGCAGAGTAGATGGAAGCCGTAAAGCGGATATAGGCTCGTCTTGCACTATGTTCGGATGGCTGGTCTGCTGCGCAGCAGGTGAATGGTCACAAGTCAGGCTGACTCCAGGATTCGTCAAGAGACTTTGTAAGCGGACGACGATGGCCAGTGCAACAGAGACGCGTGATCAGAAGCGAGTGAGGTGTGCCGGTGTTGGATAAGTGAACGGAACGAGGGCCAGGAGTACCGAGGCCGAGGAACGGATGCTGGTCGCTGGATGCTGTCTGTGCAGGCTGTATTTTTAGGAATATCGCCAAGTCTGCGGCGCAGGTAGGAGATGATTCTTTTGGGGCCCGGAAGAGTAGGAATGGTCCAGGCAATAGGGCTCCGGTTCGCTGAAATGCGAGATGAGGCGATGCGCTGCGAGTACAATCACCGGGACCCTGAGTGACGGTACGTGCTGGGTCGAGGGACCTGTGACGACTTCGGATGGAGTGATGGAGTCGGCCTGATAGATAGCGAACGAATGACCCCAGAAGTCGGCGATTGACGATTTCATCATTGGCCGAGCTGTGGCTGCCAGTGGGTACCAAAGGACCCACCCGCCACTTAGCGCCAGTTTCCTTATCGATTAGATGCCCAGCCGCCAAGGGGCCCCCCAAAGGTGTGGACTCGGTGACGCGGGAAGAGCTTCCAGCTGACAGCTATCACATGCCAGGAACAAAGTCACTCGTGCCTGTGAAGAAGTCGCCTCGACGCCTCTTCGCCTCGTCACATAAACTTGACTCTAAGCCACACACTTACACGCACTGATCATCCTCTCCGTTCATGACTGTTCTGACGATGGAATGCCTATTCTGTTCACTTCAATAATAGGTAGCCAGAGAGACGGAGAGCACTGCTCTGCTGCCAGGGATATCCTATCCTGCATGATTCTTCCAAGCACACCAGCTTCTGGATTGTGGATCGCTCCGGAGTAACCGCAACACTCTAAACTCAATGAACCAACAAGGTTCCTACCGTGCTGGTATCTACTGCGTGGTTTATTCCAGGCCCTGTGATCTAGTGCCCAGTAGAAATACATTAGACTTTTTACAGGCTGGACATTGCGCGACATCGCTCCGATTGATGCATGCACGTCGCATGCGGTTGTCGGTTAGTTCCTCCCCAACAATTCCAAAGGAGGCGCACCTCCTCACATCCAAAGGCACACTTTTCCAGAGGCTGTCCCACCAACAACCCAGTTCTGGGAAGGATGCAGATGCGCAACGGCCGGCACAGCCGTGATTCCGTCACCTTCCAGCTGTGCTAGCTGCTCTCCATTGGCATCGTAGACGTCCACAAATCTGTTCATGTTTCCAATCGCAAACTTGTGAATCCCATCCGTCGGTCGCCGCTGCCACTGTGGCTTCAGGATCGTGACCCATCTGCCTGTCTGGTTATTGTGCTTCACGATGCTCGATGGCTTCATCTCCTTCTCAGGGATCTTGTGCCCGACCTTCCATGAGGTGGCATCACTGAAGTCGTAAATTTTGATGGTGTCGTCGTACGAGCTGGTAGCGATGTGTCCGCCAGGACTCCAAGAGGCATGTGACACTGACAGTCTTGACACATGCTCCTCAACCAAAGCCGGGTGCCGCATGTCACCCTTGCCTGAGATCTTTCGCATATCCCATATCTTCATGGTACGGTCAAGCGACGCTGTTGCAAACAGGTGGGGAGCGTGAGGATGTAGTGCAAAGCCCCCAATTTTGGCGTCGCTAAGCTCCCATATCTCTGCGTCGTCCTTGGTCCGGATGTCGTATCGACCGACAGAACCTGAAAGCGTTGAGAACACAATAGTGCTGGCATCGTTTTGGGCCATGTCGATTGCACTGATCGGCAAGTCATCGTCATCGCCGGGTGCAAATATCTGCACAGAAACCGGCGTTCCGGCCCCGAGATCCAGCTTCCTTATTGACGAGTCGTATGAGGCCGTGTAAACTGATTTCAGGTCTGTGAGTGGGAAGTGAAATGACGAAATTGTTCTTGTATGTGTTTTGAACGCTGCAATAACTGGGTCAGGGATATCGGCGTCTTCGTCGTCATCATCGACCTCGGCAACATCTTGGGAGGCATCGAAAATTCCCATGGCCCCTTCTTTGTCTCCGGCAAAAATGAGTGGCTTCTCCTCGGTCGGGTGAAAGCCCATCGAGTAAATACGCTGAGGGACAATTTTGATGTCTGCGACGCGCTCAAGTCAGCTGCCGAGATAGGTGCCGCCATTGGAATGCTTCTCAACCTACCATTGACTGCCCATTTGTCATATAGTTCCAGGCTGTTCATCTTTTCCCTCAAATTTCGCAAGTCTTCATCCGTAGTCTCCTTTATGTCATCCTCGTCAAAAGTCCGCACTCCCGGCTCCGCACCCAGCCGCGGTAGAGAGATGAGACCTGTGACTGCATCGACTCCATTCGTGAACTTGCGGCCTTCGACCAGAATGTCACCGAGATTCAAGTCATCGTTGACTCTGGCCTTCTTTGCCGGCCTGTCCGGAGGGAAAAGCGAGGCAGGCGCCACATCTTCAGCTTCGCGCTTTGGGCCCTCTCCCTTCAGACGTGAGCTCGCGCGTGTCGCTACGGCTCTCTCCCTTTTAGGTTGCTCCCTCTTTTCGACGGGCTGCCTCTTAGGACGCGGTCGAGGTTGAGGTTTCGCAGGGGCAGGCTTTGCGATCTTGGAAGCCGTATTTGACAGGTCTCTGAGGATTTCATTGTTTGTCGCAATATTTTGCAGGCGGCGCTGCTCGAAAGCCGACATGGGCTCTTTCTCCTTCTTTACAGGCATTTTTTGACGAATAACACAATTGGAATACAGCACGTTTGGGAGTCAGATCGGGTAGGAGGTATGTAAGCCTGAGGAGCGAAAATAAGAAAGAAGTGGGTGGTGTGCGGCAATTGCGCGGTGATCGATGCGTCAAAGAAAGAAGCACTTTAAAATGTGACGCGACGGACCGCGGCGACGAGACGCGAGTGGCACACGCTTGCACGCTTCCAGTGGAGGCCGGATGGAGCCTGGAGCTGCCTGGAGACGGAAGACTAAGATGCCCAGGTGGGCAAGGCGTGCAGGGGGGTTGCTGATAGAGGGATGGCCCAAGCGCCCAGAGCGCCTTATCGCCAGAAATTTTGGAGAGCGTCCCCAAAAAAGGTCACCAGCTAGCTGCACTCAACTGCTGCAAACTGTCGCACTGCACACTGCCTGGCACTCAGAGCAGATCCGGTTTGCAAATGTCTGCAACCCTGACGCCGTTTCTGTTCCAGACACGGACGCTGGCCCGGCTCGCACGAGCCGGGCCTGTAACGCCCACTCGCCTTGTCCGGTCACTGCACATCAGCCCGAGTTGTCGACGACGGAAAGTCGAACGCGACCCAATCCCCTTCGAATTGCCACCAGAAGTCGAGAACCCAGACACATTCGGAGGCGAAGGGCCCGGGGACACAGGCACAATCACGCCTGTCGAGCGTGAAGCCTTCGACAAGATCTTCCAGGAGATCAGCGACAAGGGGAAGAACCTTCCCACCGTCACACCAAAGCGAGACAACACGTCGGGTCTTGCGCAGACAGAGCCGACTTTCTTGAAGGATCTTTACAATGGCGGGCCATTCAGTCTCAGTGCGATCATTCAGGATGCCGCCGAAAAGCACGCAGAGACCAATCCAGGTGTCAACGGGCTGGACCCCCTGTCGCCGCTCGAGTCGACATACTCGGCCGCCGATCGGGAGCAGGCACTCCTACAGTTCCCTCCAAGCCTCAGGCGGGCGGCGAGGACGGCCTACGGAATGATGGAATCTGCGAGAGACACCCCCGTCGCCACCGAAGGCGGCGGCCAGGAAGACCTGGGTTTACAAATGGACGCAATCGAGGTCGTCTCTTCGAGGAATAACCTGGGGAAAAAAGTAGAGGTCGAGGCATCGCGCAGACAGGCAAGGCTCACGATCAAGGCCATGATGGACAAGGCCGAGAATGACTTTGAGCTCTGGGACGTTGTTGAAAAGGAGGTTTTCACCTTGGTCGAAAAGCTTGGACTCGCCGCATCGGGGCCACCAGCAGAGCCGAAGAAGGCGAAACGGAGGAGGAAGAAGAAGGCCGCTGCAGAAGAGGACGAAGCTGCAGTGGCCGCTTCCAAGCCTCGTCTGAATATGGATACCTACGGGCCGATCTATCCCATGCTCCTCCTCGACGCCCTGCACCTGTTGGAGAAAAAGTTCTCCCGGCCGTCGCCCCTGGCCTTCAACCTCCTGCCACGCATCAAACAGCTCGGCGCTCCCTCGTACGTCCTCGGTGTCAGCACGTCATTCTACAACAAGTTATTGAGCATTATGTGGGATCGTTTTGGTGACGCTGTCGGCGTGATGGCGCTTCTCGAGGAAATGCGACATGCGGGCCTGCAGTTTGATGAGGAAACCAAATCGATCCTCCATCAAGTGGAACGTGTCCTCCGCAGAGCGGACCGAGGAGACAGCGGGTACTTCCTCAAGAAAATGATGCGCATGCCCGAGTACGAGCCATTGCTGAAGCAGAGGCTGGCGAATTGGAACAGACATATTGATTGGAATATCAACCAACGGGCGGGCACGTTAAGGAGTTAGAGACATCTAGAGTCTGCCCTGGGCGCACTGGAACTCCAGGCGCACGCACCTAGCTAATCCAAACAGGGGACGTCTCGAGCCGTGCGTTTCGTTCGCTGAGCATCCGTTGCTGGAATATCAGATAGAAATCTCAGCCAATACTGCATCGACTCGTTGCCTTTGAATGACTCAATTTCGAGGTGTCTGGTCTGTTGCGTCACTCCCAGACTGCTCATACCAGAGGCAACCGACTGAACAAAATGAATTCATATTGTCCTACAGTCCGCGTCGGGACTTTCCAAATTTCTTCTTACGGCAATATGGAATGCGAATACGATTAAGAAGCGTGGTTTTGACGTTGAAACGGCGGGCTGTGCAATGGCATTGACTTTCGCGGGCCAATCACCTAGCTTGCTACTCATGGCAAGACATGACGGCTGAGTGTCAACATGTGCTTGTGCTAAACATCATGGAATCCATTAATCCGTTGCTATTAACGCCCAATTTGTATTGAGTATATATATGTGCATCCTCCCTCTCTCTCTCTAGTCGTTGTCAGTACTGCACCATCGCTCATCGAGCCCCATTCACCGCAATCACAGAGGTCACATAAACCAGAAAACCATCACCTCCCCAATCATTCCACAGATCACTCAAAATGGGTATGTAACCATACTCTAACACACCAGACAGAATAACAGCTGACAAGCAGCTAGGTCGCTTCGAAATAACCCACTCAGGCGCCATTCCCGCCGGCGTGAACAAAGAAAAGGCAGTAGCAGTGCTGCACGACCACGACGGCTACTTCCGCGCGGCAGAGCACTACAAGGAGCACAAGCAGCTGCCCAGCGACAGCGGCAAGGACCACAAGGTCCCCTCGGAGATCCAAGCCCGCACTGCCGCGGCCTCGGCGGCTGACGACGTCAAGGGCTACACCGTGCGCAACGACGTGCCCAACCCGGTCTTCGACTCCAAGGTCAACACCGAGTACGAGGTTGTTGATTTGGTTGACGGGATCTGGTACCGTGCCAGCTCGGCGATGGGGGTTGTCAACGAGGGGCTTTGGACGGTTGAGGAAGGGTCTGGGGGGTTGGAGTTGCGCGTGAGTATCCAGGTTGAGTGTAATGCGATGCTGAAGGGGCTTGTTAAGGGTCAGGTCCAGTCTGGTGCTGAGCAGATTCATAAGAACCTGCTTGCGTCTATGGCATAGTATTCAATCGTCCCCGCACCCGCAAGATACACTGAACTAGTGGGAAAGGTCTTGTTGAGTTATCAATGATTATGTGTATGCATTATAGAAGATGTAACATATCAATAACAGCGAATTAAATAAGATCCTCAACAGGATGGTGTCAAGAAAGTGTGCGTAAGATCGTCATTGCTCTGTTTGCAGTCTCAGGAGCCCAGTCTCTTATGGGCATCCACGTCCCCAGCCAGTCGAAATCGCGCAGCAGTCAGCACCCTGCCAATGAACATGTATTAGCTACTTTCAGATAATTCCTATTGTAAAACAATACTTACGCAGGAGACGCCGAAGTTGCTGCAGAAATCCAGCATGTACGCAGGTTCGTCGCAAACCCCGTTGCGAGTCTTGTGCTGCCTTCTGCAACCGCCTCTGTCAGACCAGCAGCAATCTTGGCTGGGGTCACACTAGATTATTGAGGGAAGTTTTCAGATTGTGCAAACATTAAACAGATATCATGAAGGGTAGGAGGTCGATTCCAACGTACAGCAAAAGTGAAAGAGACCATCAAGGCCACGACTGAGAGAATTTGGCTGATCTGCATTCTGGTGGATTGCCGGACGCAAATCAATGTTGTGCAGAGGTACGGATGTGATGCAAGGAGCAGTCTCGAATTCGTGGGAAAGGGGGAGTTTTAGGGAAGAGTTGACTGTGTGATGATCAGGTTGAATTAGAACTGTGCAACTGGGTAGGAAGCTTTTGGATTGTCCTCCAAATCTACAAGATCGCCTGGAATTCTGGGTCTCTATATGCTCTATTCCAGAAATTTGGGCTGGAAAGGCCGGACGATCTGGACGAGTCAGGAATGTTCTTGAGAGTTCATCCGGTGCCATCCGTAGGATGCCATCGCGCGTAGCTGATAGTCAACAATCAACCGACGGCAAGTCCACTCATCTCTGGCTTCACTCTCTATTCCTCCACATAGCTATAAATGGAACTCTGACCCGCCCAAAGTGACCTTAGCATACAGAATGATGGCTCATTTATGACTTACTCGTGCCAATCCTATCTGCGATATTAGATCACGTTTAACAATGTGAAATCGCTTTGGCGGTTGCACTACCACTATCGACCAGGGCAACCACGTGGGCTCATTTGTTCCTTCGGCATCTGGCCGCACTGCATGTTCCCCAGACTTTCAAGAATCAAGGTTCATTATGTCTAAAGTGGGCGATATGGATCCGCTCCCAGATCGGTGGAGCCGACACGAGCAGCGTGCCCGACTCAGTCATGACAGATCTAGAGATAATCGGCACTCACTAATGCAAACTAGAGGGCGACCCGATATATACAATAGAAGGATGATCCACAATGGGAGTACTCCGGCTCTATCATCGGCATTGTGTAGAAGAGCGGTGGGCTTCGGTAAGTGTTTTGGACCTTAGCCGATGAGAGGTCATCACTTTGTTCAACCTCGTTGTATGCGGAGGCGAGTTCTGTCACATTGTTCGAAGATGTACGGAGCGAATGTTTGTATATTTACAGACATCGTGAATGCAGCGAGTCCATGTGAGTAGATAGACTGTCATCACTCAGTAAAGGCGAATTGATTTTGAGTTGGCTCTCAACTTCGAAGCATTTATTCTGTGCGCTACTCTCCAATTTTGAAGCACCACAACAGTCAAGGTTCAGACATTGAAACACTCGACGAATTGTGTGAAATCAGTTATCATAATTCAAAGAAACTGCGAATTATAAATTTCTACATGTGTGTTTGAAAGAAATCGTGACAGCTTAATCATCTCAGAGCAAAATCGCTACGTCGTCCGACCAATGACCAAATCAAATGATCAAACACTCTTGTCTGTCACTGCGCCCTTTGCGTGGCATATTTTCTCGCAATAGTAGGTTATCTATCTCGAAGTGTTAGTCTCACACATAACATCAAGGGATGGATGAGGAAGTTGGAAAATGTATGTGATGAGCCTACCTCGTCTCCACCGATGTGCTTCATCTTGGAGTTGCAATACACTCCATCGTAGGTGCAGTCAGGACAGGTGTTCCACCAATCAGTGCCTTGGTTCCGGTTCTTGTAAGCTGTGCATGCGCACTCGGTGGCAGTAGAGTCGATATCGTTGCCCCAAACATATTCTTCGCCACGGCAATAGGCGATGTGGTGCAGATCAGCCAGCGTACTACAGATATGATGTCAATTTCGGCACATTGCTGTCGCAGGTAAGTTGAGCTGGTGAGAATCCAACTTACGTGGCTGCCATGAAAGCAACAATGATGGCTTGTTTGAACAACATTTTGAGAGAATTATTAAAGTGAAAATAGATTACTGTCGAAGTGACGTAGATAGAACACAGTCGATCTTGTGAATACTGATGTGAAAAGAGTGCGACACGGGAGACGATCACGTTTTATAAGATCAACGCTCAGTAAACCAACCACCTCTCAGTTGTGAATCGGCAGATTTGCACCGAGTTGCAAGATTGAAACATCCGGATGCTGTCATCTGCGAGCGGCTAGTCTTCTCTCTCGGGCTAGCCATGCATTGAATTGAGCCGATGGCCCCTGGATCAGGTTGCCATTCCATGGCGGATGCCTAACTGATCCGAAGATAGGACATGTTCCATTCAGGGCTGCTATTTTCTGTGGTTGTGCCATGTGGGACCACCTCAGAATTCAGCGCGATGAGATGCACGTGGACGAGTCCGCCTTGTTTGCACCCATCAGGGTTCTCCAGCTGAGTATGAGGCAGTGGGGTGTAAGTGGATTGGCTACAGCTCAACTCCTGGGGAGACGCGGTGCTGAGTCAATAAAATGAGGCTCAGATCTACGAACCAGAGGCTTGTGAAAGATAAGACGCCTGTGCGGAACATCCCGAAGACACGTGGGCGGCTCAACTAATTGGGTATACATCGCCTATGGATAAACATTTTGACAACGGTTGTCAGATCTAGTTGTAGAGTCGAACCGACTCAGACCTATGGGGCCTTACCCACACCAAGCGGCAGTTCCGTTGGCTTTAGTAAGCCATACAAAGCTTGGCATTTAAGCTTAAATTGACGTTGAGATGTTGATCGCTCTTTTACTAAACGCCATCCGAGTCAGGAAATGGAAACATCGCGGGCCTACTGTTGTAGATCTTGCCAACTCATGTGATATTCCAGTTCGGGCTGACCCGAGATTGCAGCGATCCCGAATGGGAAAGGTGACAATCGATTTGGAATAGAAACAATGATCTGTGACAGAGATTATGAATCACGTTTCGCGACGACAAGCTCACAGTCATTATGAGCTTATCTTGCTGAGCATCGTGGCGCCTTGAGTGGTTCTCAATCGCTCCACAACTCGTCAACAGCGGACCTGGGCAGTATCCTTCCCCGCCCCACAGGTTCCCCATTCGCTGAGGACCAACATTAGAGTGCCCTCTAGAAAAGGAACCAATAAGAATTTTGGATAGATTCTAATCCCAGGCTGAGGGACAAAATGGGAAGGGTGGCTGAGTCAGATTATGGGTAGAGTCTCGTAAACCATCGCGAGATTGTTGGACATTGCCAGTCGTTTGGGGAGAGCCAGGTAGACAGAACACATCGGAATGAGTCAAACAAACCAATAGATCCAGCCTCGTGACAGGGACAAGGCACATGTCTTGTACAGACTTCGGGCCTGGGCAGCAAGCACATGGACTTGGCTTCCGTCAAACACATGCTCTCATGATCCTCCACGGGAGATCATGCGCTGAGTCTCACTTCCGCGATAATCAGGAAGGAAATGGCGGTGGACAACTAGTCATGACCATCATTGTACCGCGAAAGAAATCCTCAGAGCATGTATATTGAGACCGGCGGCAAGAAGACGAGAAACATGTATAAATCTGTCACCAGCATCTGGTTTCAAGCACAAAGCTGATGTTCGGCAGGCTCGTCAAGCATTCCAATTACCATCTGCCTCTCCTTCTCTCTCCTCTTTCCGGCTTCAGTCATCCAATCGTTCATTTTCCCAATTTCGCCATCTCTACTCAGATAACATGCATCCCACAGTCATTATTGCCGCCTTCCTGGCCTCAGTTGCCAGCAGCAGCCCCGTGGCCGTTCCTCGGTCCGAGGCAACTCTTCCCTTCACCGGTGATATCACCCTGCCCAAGGAGTACAACAGCACCGTCTGGGTCCCTGGCAGGGTTCTCAAGGCACACGAGGTTCTGCTCTTCGGCGAGAACCGTGCCGAGGTCGTCCACCAAGATGTCTGGACCGACCTCATCGAGCCTCAGCTGAACCAGCTCCACGCGGTCGATGAGTTGGCCGAGGGCAGCATCATCTCGACCAGGGATGAGCACTGGGATGAGAAGCGGGAGTGCCAGGTCATCACGTCTGCCGTCACGGATAAGACTGAGAACTTTGTGGACTGGGATGTGCAGATGTCCCCTGTTGTAGGTTCCACCAAACACTCCAAGCTGTTGAGGAAGCTCCTAGACTAACACCTCATTCTTCAAGATCCACGGTGTTGGCTCGCGTACCACGGTCACCGTCACTCAGGGCTACAGTGTCACCAACGGTCTCACCGTCGGTGCCGGCCTCGACTACACCTTCGTGAAGGACGTCCTCAAGGGCGCTCTGAAGATCGACTACTCACACTCCTGGACGACCACCTACCAGGCTGCAATGGCTTACGAAGTTACTCCGGGCTACTCTGGGACCATCGTCACAAAGCCCACCGTCACGCGCCGATCCGGCCGTATTCTCAAGGGTTGCATTGGCGCACAGGTAGGTCTTTACATCCCCGCTTTGTTGTAGACATTTTATCTAATTCATACCTATTACAGACCTCTCAGGGCGACTTCCAGGCAACTTCTCACCAGGAGGGCCAGCGCGGTGGTCTCACCTGGGTCCAGGGCAACATCAGCCTTTGCCAGAAGCAGATTGCTGATGGTGCTCCACTTTCTCGTTGCAATGGCGGCGGCAACTTCATCTAAGTCTTTCAGTAATGACTTGATATATCTGAAAAGAGGGCCTTTGGCATTCTTTACCGGCTCTTTTACCATAGGATGGAACTCTGTGGGCCTTTCAATGTCAAAATGGAGGGCCGAATCTGCACAGTTGGATAAATCTGCCGACAATTATATAATGTACAATTGTAATCTAGCCGCTTGCTGGTAATTAACGGGAGAGAACTGGAATGAGCTACGATGTAGGTTGAAATTTGTGACAGTTCAGCCCATATGCTATTATGTCTTCACTCAAAAAACTACTTATGTAGTCGATAGAAAGAAGAGTAATGAGATTGATCTCAAACATTTTCCCATGCAAGTAAAATTGAACTAAAAAGGTTTATATATAATCAGCAGGTAAAAGTTTCATCGCCTACAGCATTCAATCTTGTCATCGCGAACTTCGAGGGTTGACGCATATCTTATTATGTTCCTGAATACTAAAACGATATTATTTGTAGTACTCACACCATGTGTTCAATCTCCAAATCAAGTTCATGAAATGATTTGTTCAGGATGAGCTCGGATAAAGTGATACTTCGCCTCATGCCAGTTTGCAAACCACTCCTCGCAGCCGAAACAAGACCATAGCTCACCTGGGTGATCTCTGCGCATGTGATTACATAGATCCAGTAAGGATCTCAGAGTGGTACTAGGGCTACATTGTGTGCACTTGTAATCCAGGAATGGATGTTGTGGAAGATGTGCTTGAATGTTTGCAAAGAACTTGCGGCAAGACGGACAGAACCCGACCTTTCTTGTCTTGAAAGAACCAGTCTTTTTCTCTTCGGCCTCGCGAATTTCGCGCTGCTGTGGGAGAGTTTCTGGCTTTCCGCTGCCGGAAGACATGGTGCCGAAGTCAAAACTTACCTTGGGTGCTGTGAACGAAGGACCCTGAGCCGTCACTTTCGGCTCGAGGCACTGACGGTTGTGACCGATCATTTGGTCGAGTATTGTATCTATCGTGTTGCGATGAATATGAATTGAGATACAAAAAAAAACGGAAAAGTTGTGTGTGTGGTAGATGGTTGTGCAGATGTAAATATTACAATCTCATCTGCATGGGATGCTTCCTGCCTATATGACTAGCCCGAGGCCCCAGGTGCCAGTAACTTTCATTGTTGCAGTGACAATGTGCATTTGACAGGCATTGATGTGTAAGGACATCTGTATAGTTGAATTGAATACAATCCCGAAACTTTGTCCGAGACGTAACAATGAAATAATGCAGACAGTAATCGAAGGATCTTATTGCGGCTTACCAAAAGTCCAAAAGCGCCGGGAAACTGTGCCGAGGCTATATAAGCATACTTTGTATCATGTTCTTTGTCTTTGTAGACAAGTCTTTCCTGAGATGTTTAGACCGCACCAGTATGGATCAAAATTGTTCTCTTGGAAAGCCAACACACTACAGGGGTCTGATTCACGCAGAAAGCTCACTCATTCTTCAACTACCTGTTCCTATAGCACAGTATTAACTGCATATTTCAGGAACGAAAATTAAGATTGAATCACACATGGTCGATGACACCTAGACGGCCCCTTCTAGACTCGATACCATAGACAAAAGCGAAAGGGTCTAACTTCGTACAGCAGATGCAAACACTGCAGATAATTGTACGCCCACCACATTCGTATGATCATCAACCCACACGATTGCGATTGAGTGTATCACCGCCGGATTAAAAGCCGATTCTCAAGCTGGACGGTCAGAAGAGTAAGCGAGTTGATGATGCTCATAGAGCGCTGTTGCAACATGTTCAGCTGGGCATGCTTACCTTTGTACAGTTTGTGTAAAAAGTGCAAAAAGCTAGTCGAGGGAAGACTACTTTATTAACCAATCCACTTATTAGGATCAAACTCCCTGCATGTCTTGTCTTGGTCCTTCTCAAATGCAATGCGAGGTGAAGCGTAAGCACTAGACTAAACTAAGCAGGTGTTGGTTGTACGCCGTGCCACATCCTCACGTCAGCAACATTCGGAAGACTGTTGTGTATCTGTCGGACTTGTGTTAACGTCTGTGCGATATCTTCCCCTCCTTTTTAGAAACAGCCCATATCTACCACGTGCATCTTCGCTCCTCAGCATTAATCTCAAGTCTCCACATTCTCCAACCACAAGTCTTACAATTGCAATGGCAAACCCGACAAATCTACCATCTCGCTATGAGATCCGAAAGCTTGCCCCTGAACATTCTCAATGGGCTGCCGCCATCGTCTGCCACAGCAACCTATTCCATAGCACTGTCTTTCCGCATGTCTATCCGGAAGCCAAGGGTGCTCGCTTCAACAACATGATGAAAGAGGCTGGCTACCTTGTGGATCACCAGATTAGCTCGGGCCTGTCCCTCGGCGTCTTCGACAAAGAGTACCAGTACAGAAAGGCGGATTCCGCCTCGACCAATGGCAAATTCTACTGGGACCCCGAGAACAATGACTGTTCGGGAGAGGAGCTCCTCGAAGCGATGGACTTCCCCCTCGCCAGCGTCGCTCTTTCCTATGACGGAATTGATCCTCTGGACGCAGCTCGTATAGGGCAGTTGGTCGCCACCCTTCCCATCTTCGGGACAATATACCATCAACTTGATGTGTTGGACCCCCGGCCTCTGGACAGCTGGAAGCCTGCCAAGCAGCGGGGGGAAATCCTGATGCGCAATGCAACTAGCACGAGGCACGAGTATGAGGGCAAGGGACTCATGGCCGCTCTTGCCAGGTACCTCATGCGAGATGCCGCTTCGAGGGGCTACAAGGCCATAAACATTGAATGTCTGAATGACGCTGTGACTTACGTCTGGTCCAAGCCTCCCAGTCCTTTCAAGGGGGAGATCATCGCTAGTTTCATGACTGATGAGTATGAAGAAGACCAAAACGGAGAGAAGATCAAGCCAATGGCCCCTTCCAAGCAGTTGGTCACCAGGGTTTGGACGACTCTTTCGGACTCGTAGTCCCAGAGCGTACCAAAACTCGCATGGGAAATAATGCGTTGCTCCAGCAGCTTCGTGCTGAGAATTATGATGAGCTCTCAAAAATGGAGCAAATGCAGTCATTCACTTGTTAGGGACACCTCACGCCGCCCGGGAAGATTAAGAGTCTGTGGTTCACTTGCTGCAGACCTAGATGAGGCACATAGACCTACACTAGTTCATCAGAAAGATCTAATGAAAGAGGATTTCAGCGCAAACATCTCCGTGCTAAAACCACACAATACAGACATGTGCCGGGTAAGGAAGATTCTCGATGTTCATCAAAGCGATCTTGCCAGGGCCACTCCTTCCCGTACGTGGCCATTTCAGCATTGCCCAGGTCGATGCTTCCCAATTTCACAGGGAAGCCTTCGGGGCTGTCTTCTCCGCTACATCTAGACATTCAGTTCACACCTCATACTTGAGATCTTTTTGTGTGCATGACCATAATCTGGCTTCTTACTGTCTCTTTTCCTTCGTACCTGACGCCAGAAATACGACTAGTTCCTTACTCGCCATGTCTGTTCCAGTCAAGATATTCGTCATTTTTATTCTCATGAGATGCTTGATTGCCTTGGCCCTACAGGTTCCGTCACCTGACCCTCAGACCAACTTGAAGATCAAGCGGATACAGAATGAGCCTCTTGCCGATTCGACACAAGCCTTGCAGGTCCTGAATGAAGAATGCGATGGCTTTGACAAGCGTATCAAAGAGTCAGATACCCTGTCCGGTCCTCAACCTCCCGAAGCCCAACATCCCTTGGGACCATTCTTCGCTGGCTCCAGAGTTCATGACTCTCTCGTCGAAAGTGACCAGCCGCATCAGATACCATCAAGCTTGTCCGCTGCGAATGGACGACCTCCGTCCATGGGAACGATCAGAATCGAGCACAACATCTTCTGGGGAGCTCAAGAGGTCAGTATCTCGAGCGTCCTGGAAGGTCAACCTTGTTCGCTTCGGCCAGTCTGACAATGAGCAGCAAAAGATAATGCACGATGGACTGCGAGTCTCAACAACGCCAAAAGCTCGGAGAGGTTTTTGGGAAAGACCGACCACTCCACAGGAAGCTGATGCAATCGCATGGTTCGCCTTGGGTGCATTTTTTGTATTCTGTCTTTAGGGTGGATATGTCTACTGGAGCCAAAGACCAGGTCGTGTACAACGAAGACACTGGCTAGTCGGTACAATCGCGTAACTCTTTGATACATTCATACCTGAACCGTGACTACTATTATACCTTGGTAGACAAATATCAGTCAACGAGTAACTCCTAAGCCACGGGACAACGCCTCCATGGGCTGTGCTATACAAATCATTCTCCTACTTAGTAAGTGAGCATGTTTGGCACTGTGGAAAATTTAGACAGCACTACAGAACAAGCGTCTATTCGGTATCGCGAACGAGGCACTTGCCGTGGTAGAATAGAAGTGCCCTTTCCGGCTTTCGTACCTGGGTATGAACTGCCGAGAAGTCTGCTATCAAGCCCTCCGCCTGAGGAAACAAGTCCAGGTCAGGCAAGCACCAATCCGCAGCAGGCGTTGGATCTCATTCCAGCGGTATAGTCCAATCAACTCCAGTACCGAGGCCATCTTCAACACCAACTCTCCCAAGCAAGACTTCAAGCAACCTAAAAGCAGCACTGGGATTATACTCGGGCAACTCATGACCCGCCCCGGCAACATCTACGAACACAACTCCCCTCTCGTAAGCCCACGTGCCCATCTCACCGGCTTGCCCGGTGAGACTAGCGTTCCCCGTTGAAGACGGCACAACGAACGTCTGCGTGGGCTCAGCGCTGAAGCCCGTGGCCCCGCGCCAGGTCACGTTCTGCAGTGCGAACAGGGTACCCACGGAAGGGATCAGCATGTCCAGCGCCCCGTTGAGGACCATATTCAGCGGCACGCGGTCGAACACGGACGGAAGTGCGTCGAAGGACGCGGGAGGAGCCAGGTCGCCGCCGTTGCCCGGACCGCCGGTTGCGCTGTCGTTAACGAAGACGGACCGTGGGCCGCAGGTCGAATATGAGACTTCTGGGGCGTTCATTGCGCGCTGGACCTCGGTCTGGTTGAAGTAGCCTCCCAGGCTTGTGTTGGCGGCATCAAATGTGTCCAACGGGTCGTATAGGCTTGGGCACGTATCAGTGACGTGGTAGACGTTGAAGCAGGGGTTGATCAGGGTGGCTGCCTCTGTGACGTAGTTGCGGAAAGGTGAGTCTCCCTCGTCTATGTCAGGCCTGGTTGGCATGGGGCCGGCAGTAGGGAACTTGAAATATGTGTCAAAGAATGAGGTATAGTTGTATTGATCTTGATGGACTGTGCGAATCTCATCCTTGAACGAAGAGTTGAGTCGCAGGAAAGCTTGGTTGTTCTCGATGAAGTCAAGCATGGGAACTAGTGGCCGGTCAGTTCAGCTCTCATTCAGAGAAGATTGATTCTTCACAGCGTATAATGGTAAAAGCTCGGAGGCCGCCCTCTTCATGAGACATTATGCCGGTGAATGTCCGATGAAGAGACTGTGGGGGTCAGAATGCTTACTTTCAACAAGTGCTACATCTGGGCTTATGGCTGGATCAATGAGCATTGTTCCTTGAACATTGTAGTATTCCGTGTCGTTGGCATCCAGCATTGCCTTTGCTATGTAGGGAATGTATTTCTGGTATAGATGTTGTCAGCATTCTGCCAAGATCTAGCAGTGATATATCTTCATCAAGTTTCTGTTCGACTCACGCCAGCATAGCTTTCACCCGTGATGTAAACCTCTCGATTCGTCAAATTAAATGTGTCCACGAAGTTCTTCCAAAAGCCTAAGAACTGATGGGCCGTGTCATCCGAGCCATAAGCGGTGGGTTCGCCTTGTGAGAACCCAGCGCCCACGGGTTGATCGATCCAGACCATGTTCGTGAGCTTGGTCCACGCCCACGGATTCGCGACCGGCTGCGTTGTGCCGGCCTGCCACAGGAAGTTGCCATTCTCTTGAAGCAGGCCAATCAAGCTCGAGCATCCCGGTCCGCCATTCAGCCAGATGGTGATGTCGTTGCTCGCTGCCGGGTTCTCGGAAGGCGAGAACCAGAAGTACAATTTCTGCGTGTCATTGGCATTGGAGGAGACGGGAAGTAGGCCACCGTAACTCTCTCCTATGTCAAACGGCACGTAAGGGAAGTTGTAACGGTCGATCACAAAATCCTCGGACCTTTTATTGAGATGAATGGAAGCGCCACAGAGCCCAAACAATAGGAATAGGTTATAGAAATACATGATGAGCCCTCTGAGAGAGATGTGGGTCCAGAAACGACAGAAGAGCGAAATATTGTTTCGCCGAGGTATGTAGTTCGCTCAGCAGTTGAGAAGCGGGAGGGAATTCTTGGAAGTAGGAGGTCAATGATAAGCCGCTTCCTCCAAAAGGTGTTTGCGTGAGTTATGAGGCGGGGAAATAGCGATCAGTCAATTTCCGAGTCGAAGCAAGTTTATCGCCCTATCCTTGCATGTACAGCAAACAGTAATACAGCGTATGCATTGTTCGCTGTGAACGAGCTCCAGCGTACTGCTGCACGACCGGCCCCTCATCTATTTTCCGACTCGCCAAAGGTGAGCCAATCTATTTAGGGTTTCCCACCCACTCTTCGCCGGTGGGATCTGCACGAACATCCTCCTGAACAATGGCAAGTGTGTAGTCCTGCTCACCTCAAGTGGCCGCATCCCTTTACTCACTTGAATCGTCAGGCTTTTCTTTCCATAGCCGAATTTTGTCACTTTCTTTGATCTCAATAATTTTTTTTTTTTTTTGGAAGTGGGATCAAGTCAACCTTTGCATTTTGACTTGTAAGGGTCACCTTCTGTGGGATATGTCAAAGGCTTGAGGCGTAAATATGGAGTGCATTGGTCTCCCGCTCAGCAGCTCCATCTTTCAAGCATAGCAGGTACAGTGAAGGGTGTGGATGCTTGTACTATTTGGAAATAGATTGTAGTGCAGCGCTCAGTATACCATGGTAGCCATCTCAGAAAGATATGGACATCGGTGTTGCTCTACCAAAGGGACCTTCTGTCGCAAGATACTCCTGCTAAACCTAGGTATTCCATGTAATATCTCGATCTCACACCTTGTTGCTATAGACTCATTCAAATCTCGAGGTCAACGCTCTTGGCGACATCAGAGAAGTTCTGCACGGCTGCATTCATCTCCTCAATCCGCCCCTGCAGCATACCCAGTGTGTCCTCACCAAGCGGAATCCGGATAAAATCCTTCCCCTTTCCCTCGAACGGCCCCGTGCCATCGACAGCCTGAACAACCACCTTCGCCATGCGCTCAGGATCAATCTTCAAGCTGACGAGCTTCGGGTCCTGCATTGAATTAAACAGAGCCTCCGCCTCGCTGCCCTTGTACTCCGATCTCAGCGGCGCAATTCCACCAGCCGCACCGCTGTTCTCCACAAAGGGCGTGCGGATGCCGGCGGGCGTGGCGATGAGCAGCCGGATGTTGAAAGGCTTGACCTCTGCCGCCAGGCCGATAGTGAAGGCGTCCACCGCGGCCTTGCTCGCGGCGTACACCGCTATTACGGGCATGGGCAAGAGAGCCGTGGCGCTGGAGATGTTGACAATACTGCCACCCCCCTGAGCCCGCATCAAAGGGATGAGGAGCTTGGTGAGCCTCACTGTCCCCCATAGATTTGTCTCGAAGACGCCCCTCGCGGTATCGATACTGAGGTCTTCCAAGACGGACCCGGTGGCAATGCCTGCGTTGTTGATGACGACGTCGATCTTGCCGTTGGTGAGAGGGAGAATTGTTTCTTGAAACTGAGTCTCCAGGGTCGGGGATGATACGTCCAACGCGGCCCACAGTCCGCCTAGTGAGGTGATCTCGGCCACCTTGTCTGGTGTCTTTGAGGGGTTGCGCGAAGTGGCGATAACCTTGTGGCCAGCCGCGATGGCTGCCTTGGCGAGGGAGTAGCCCACGCCGGAGGAGCAGCCTGTGATGAGGTAGACTTTGGGTTGAGCAGACATTCTGAGTGCTGTTATTGCGCAATGCAGGAAGAATATTTGATTTTATATGGTCTCAAATGCTTTAGTAGTAACTGGATGATCGTTCCTAAACCTCGATACTGTCATCATGGTGATGCTATGTCCTTATATACATGGCGCTCTGCTGGCCTGCGTGGTCACAACTTTGATGCCTCAAGTCCAAATGACGAATCTATCAGCCTGATCCCGTGAAGATGTCTCCGATGCACGGGTGAATTCCCCTCCGTCCAGTCGGTGCTTGGCACTCTCTTGAGCGCCGATGTTCAAGAGCGGCTTGTAAGATGACGGACTGATCCGTCCATCCGTATCAGAGGTCGGTGGCTACCCAGGTTCAAGTCCGGCCTTAGGAGAGTCCACCTTCCCCGGCATGAAGTTTAATTTTCTATGTTTGAATGGTCTATGGTACCGTCGGAATCTTCTTCTTCTTGTTTTTTAGACGACTAGGAGGATTTGTCAGTATCAGCGGCATCTCCAATATTGACTTCAGTGTTAAACCGTAAGACCGACAATCTCCAGTTCCACTGGTGGAGCAACCACAACTTGGCGATTATAAACCTACTTATAGCCTTGGGCCAATTACTACGAAGTACTCTCGGGTTCCCACCTCTACTCGTCAATTTGTGTTGATATTTGTATTACCACTAGGTCTTATCTTAAATATTCAGATGTCCTTTAATATATATAACCAGGCCTATAGCCTGGCTATAATATATAGGTATAGACTCTTTACCTATTTTAAGTAAAGAGTCTATATTATAGAATTAATAATTATAGTATATAATACTAAGCTAGGGATATATATAAGTTAGTATAGACTCTTTACTTATTTTAAGTAAAAAGTTTATACCTTATAATAAAAATATAGCTAATTTAATTATTAAGCTAAGTTTAAATATATATAAAGGATATTTAAAACTAAAATATAAAAAAAGTTAAGCTAAGATACTACTTTATATAGAAATATAAAGAATATCTTAAAAATACTTTATAATATTACTATAATACTATTTATTTATAGTCTTAAAAACTATTATTTAAAGTTTTATTTTAAATAAAGATTTTATTAATATAATTATTATTTATTTTAAAATAATATTTATTAAGTTAAATATACTTAATTAAAAAATAAAACTAAAAAGCTCCTTATATATTATTAATTACTTATATCTTAATTATTAATAATAATATATAAAAGTATAAAAATCTTATAAAAAATATAAAATTAAACTTTAAGACTTTAATAATTACTAATTTATTTTTATAAACTACTATTATTAATAAATATAAATATTTATTTAAAGGTTAATTTACTAAATAATAAATAGTTATTAGTTAAGATTTTACTTATTAATACTATAAATATAATTAAGAATATAATTAAGTACTTTTTAGTTTATAAAAGATAAATAAAAGCTATTATAGCTTTATTTAAGAGCTAAGATATTATACTTATTATAGCTATTAGGTATAAAAAAAATACTTTATAATATATATTTATTATACTTTAGAATAAAATTACTATTTATTTTATACTTTTAATAAAGCTTAAAAAGGAATAAATTAAAGATATTATAAAAAATATATAGTATATATATTTTATTTAAATTAATACTAATTCTTATATATAAGTAAGTTTAATAATATAATATAGACTTTTTATTAAATTTAAGTAAAGAGTTTATTAAAGAGTATAGTATTAATATAATAATAAAATTTTAAGATTTAAAAATAAATTAAAAATAGTAATTTTATATATATTATTATAAGTTTAAAGTAAAAATAAAATTACTATTTTAAAAAGCTTCTTTATAATTTAGTATTTAATAACTAAATAAGTATAATTATTATTAATAAAGTATATATAATTATTATATAGAAAAAGAGCTTTTAAATTAACTTTTCTTTTATTTATTAAGTTAAAAAGTTAATATTTTATTAAATACTATTATTTACCTATATAGCTACTTTTAATTATATAAACTAGAATTATATTTTTAAGTATATAAGCTTAAATATTAGTAATATAAAGATAATTTAAATATTAATTAACTATTTTAAGCTTTTAATAATAATTTAGCCTTTTATTTATAAATATATAAAAGACTTTTAGTATTTATACTTTTTATTAAATAATATAAATTTTTTTAATTTAATTACTACTTTAAAAAGTTTAATATATATTAATAATAAGAATAAACTATTATAGGCTTATAAGTTACTTACTAAATATCTTTAAAAGTACTATAGCTTTAATACTTAATAAGTATTAGACTTTTTAGAATACTTTAATATAAATATTTATAAATTAGATTAAAATTATATATTTATAAAGTTTAAAAAGCTAAACTTTAAATACTAAGTAATAATTTTAATTATATTTTTTAGTATTAACCTAAATATTAATAATATTATTATTATTATATAATTTAACTTATTATAGAAACTTAATATATCTAATTCTTAGTAATATAGTAAGTATAGTATAAGAAAGTAATAATTTTAAAGATAGTTTATTATATTTATCTTTATTTATTAGTTTAATTATTTAAGTATAAAAGAAAAGTAATTATATTAAAATTAATAAACTTAAATATTTAAAACTTTTTAATATAAATAAGTATATTAATTTATTTAGTTTAGTTATCTTTATAAGGTAATATTAGTAATAAATAATATTATTAGTAAAGATAGTAATAAAAGTAATATAAAGAATATTATAAGTATTAAGTTTTAAGTAAGCTATACTTTTAGTATTACTATTAATTTTATAATTAAATTAATAAGTAGCTAAGTTTTTAGTATTAAGTTTTAAAATCTTTAAGATTTAAAATTAATAAGATAGTTTTAATTAAAGAGAAAAATATAAAATATATTAGATTTTAAGTATAAAGCCTTTTTAAACTCTTTTTACTTTTAAGAATATATTATAAGTTTTCTTTAAAAGCTAGATAATTTTATATTAAAGTATAAGTAGCTTATAAATATATTTATTTATTATAATAATTAGGCTTATAAGAATAATAGCTTAATATTTAAGCTTTTAGTAATTAACTTTAATTAAGTTAGTAAAAGTATAAAGCTATATATTAACTTTATTTAGTATATAGCTTTTAAGATTTTATTTTTATAGTATTTTATTAAGGCTTAAAATTTAGTACTAAAGATATACTATTAAGGCTTAATTAGTAATAGAATATTTATAAAAGATATAGTATAATAGGTAATTAGTTATTTTTATTATAAGGCTTAAGTAAGAAAAGACTAGCTTAAAAAAATTACTTTATAAGTAAGTAGTTTTAAGTAGCTTTTAAAAAAGGTTTTTATTTTATAAGTATAAGAATTCCTTAATAAAAAGGGTAATATTTTACTTAACTTATTAAAGAGCTTTATTTTAATAATTTAAAAAAAAGTAAATACTTAAATTATTATTAAATATAGTAAGTATTTAGCTATAAAGGTACTAAAAAATATTAAAGCTATAAAATAACTAAATATAAGTTTATAAATAAAATAAATATAGATATAATTTTACTAAAGCTATATTAATTTAATAAAGATTAGTAGACTTTTTATTATATTTTAATAAGAAGTCTATATAGCTTTATATTTATAGCTTAAAACTTATTACTTTTACCTTTAGTATTTATTATTTCTTTTTTAGCTATAATAATAA
This sequence comes from Diaporthe sp. HANT25, assembly GCA_013435955.1. NCBI lineage: Eukaryota > Fungi > Ascomycota > Sordariomycetes > Diaporthales > Diaporthaceae > Diaporthe > Diaporthe sp. HANT25. The sequence goes on along the minus strand of JACBFG010000009.1, from coordinate 1,385,451 downwards.
TAATAATAATATTAGTAATAG